>OX393563.1:13106111-13173611 GCA_947652115.1 Blastomussa wellsi
AATTATGACGCTAGTGGCTTACAAAATATTTCATCTCTTATTAAAGTTACAAAGTTGCTTGTTATTACTTGTTTCACAGTTGTCTCCAGAATATCCTGATTTACAGTTACAACTGTAACTTCCAACAAGATCGACACATGTGCCTTCATTTTGGCATGGTGCAGGAGCACACTCGTTGATATCTGCAAATAAGAAATTATGACGCTAGTGGCTTACAAAATATTTCATCTCTTATTAAAGTTACAAAGTTGCTTGTTATTACTTGTTTCACAGTTGTCTCCAGAATATCCTGATTTACAGTTACAACTGTAACTTCCAACAAGATCGACACATGTGCCTCCATTTTGGCATGGTACAGGGGCACACTCGTTGATATCTGCAAATAAGAAATTACGACGCTAGTAGCATAAAGCGACAGAGTGTATTGCTACTCCTCCCAGTACAATCTAGACCTAATCTATGTTAGAATCTAGTCAGTATAAATCCCATTTGCTGACAGAAGAGTACATTAATTCATTTGGTGAAGACGTATAGACGACCATAATGTGAAGTAAAAGCGGAGTAGATTTTCACCTGTTTGGCAGTAGTCTCCTGAATATCCAGCTTTGCAATCACAGCGGTAGGAACCTCCATCAAGATTTACACAGGTAGCTCCGTTCTGACAGCCATGACTTGAAGCGCATGGGTCTGAAGCTTTCAAGAGATGATGTAAATTATCAACACGCTATATTCCAAGGGGATAACAGAAAATGGCAAGTCTTGCTTCAGCTCTAAAACTAAACGTGTTAAAAACTGTTCTTTTGTCGAGGTTGTTACTGAGAGACACATGAAAAATCGTTACTAGGTAAGACAGCTCTAGAAACAATTGTTACAGCGCGACGCGCTTAAGTGTCGCCACCCAACAAACTTTATAATTATCCAATCACAGATCGCGAATTTGTTTGAGCTGTTCCGCCTCCTTGTAATGTTCAAAGTTGTTGTCACGAAACCTGTCGCGCTTTTAACAAGGAGGCGGGACAACTCAAACAAATTCGTGCTCTATGATTGGCTAACTTGTCAAAAAGTTTGTTGGGTGGCCACACTAAGACGCGCAGTATATAATATATAAATTACCTGTGCAACCAAAGAGCTCCACCCTCATTGATATGTGACCGCGCCAAGTTAGTGGCCGAAACCGTACATAACGTGTCTCAACTGGAGGGTTAAGTTTGTGATAGACAACGGTGTCCCTGTCTGAGTTTCCAGCGAATTCCTAAATCAGTAAAACGTAAACATATCAAGCACTGCCCTCGCTTATCGGTTATGTTATAGATAACGTCTAGGCATGGTCTGTTTGAAAGCTTATCACCGTTAAATTAGACAATATTTTATTGAGCCTCATAGAACTAAAACCAAAATAACCACTCCAGTCAATCAAGAAACACACAGACAATCCAGTGAACCAATCAAAACTGGAGGCACAAAGCCCGGGAAAACGAGCGGGAGCGAGTCACGATTGTCTTTGATTTTACTTCTGATTGCTTGAAAAAGTGGCCCGAAGTAATGCGTACTTAGTAATGCAAAACCAAATTAAAATGCCAGATAACCCAAGCATAATAATTATTTGCATATGAATTGAGGCTTGTAATAATACAAGAAATTGGCCACTTCCGAGTTCTCTTTTGCCACAGCGTCAAAACGAGTCTAAGTGCGAAAACATAAATATGATAACGTGTATTACGTGCATCTTCATTGTCATGCAAAACAAGCTTATTTCCATATGAATAGTTTCGCACTTAGACTCGTTTTGAAACTGAGGGAAAAGGGAACTCGGAAATGTCCTATTTTATGGGTGCCGAGAACGATTTAAATTATTCGCAATAAATACAGACGAAATTACTAAATAAAGTTGACAAAACATAACACGGTGATGTTTACTATCGTTACGACGTATTTCAATAAATTTTTTTGAGCTGCACTAAGTCTGCCCAAAATGGACTGGACACAAAACAAATCAAATTCCGACCATGAGGGGCACGCTACATTTGATCGCGCTTCTAAATGATGAGAGCACGGCAAACATTGTACAGCAAATCAAGGGCGTAGCGCGAATTACTATCAACACTTGGGTCAGACAAACGCCGCTCTAACAAGTTTAAAGCAAGTAGTACTACGAATTTTTCACCTTGGCGGTAGCTTGTCCTTGTTCCGTGTAGTACTGGAAGCTCACTCCGTCGCTACTGTACTGCAGTTTGTATGTAGTTACCCATTGATCCCAAGCATTTCTACCTTGGGATGCGATATATGTCACTCTTGTGAAAATTTGTAGATCAACCTGGAGCCATTGATTCAAATCGTTGGTGCCAGCTGACCAAGCGCCTTGTCTATTTCCAGTTCTTTTAAAGTGAAGTCTACAGTTGATGACAGCATGATTGGCATCCCATTCTGAAGAGGCACTGATTTGTCCGTCACCGATTGCATAGTTTTCCATCCCGAGAGCTTCTTGACAATCTATTTTTAATCAATATATTAAGTACTGTGACGCAATTAATATATGAAGGACATATGAACTGCGGCTTAACGTCAATGAATGAAATGATCTGCGTAGGAGGGAATGTTAGTGTTTAGACTTGGGCTTCAACGGAAATCGAACTCTTCACCTGTGCGATACCGGTGCGATACTTTAAAACACACATTGACCTAACGAATCAAGTCTGCATAGCTCAGTAAAGCATCACACAGGCATTGTGGAGGTCATGGGTGTAGCCTCGAATTTTTTTTCTGACTTAAAAATGCAATTGCTTAAATTGTTCTCACACTACGAGGCGGCTTTCTTTCTTTTCAATAAAAATTGCAATGTCAACTAAATTGTATTCGCCCCACATTTTATATGGGAATGCAAGAAGAAATTCCTTAAGAACTCCGGGACGCTTTATTATAATTCTCTTTTGGGGTTTGTAGTTATCATCTTCTTCATTTAATCTTCGTAAATAATAGCGCCATGGAAGAATAGTTCGTAACCTAATGCCTTCTCATCACGTTAAATGAAAATTCCATAACTTATTTGCAGTACGGTCCACGAATGAGGTTAAATGGTAAACATTCAACAGTACCTGGACACCCATAGAGCTCTGCCCTCATTGAAATGTGCCCGTCCCAAGCAAGTGGGCGAAACCGGAAATAACGTGCCGTAATTGGTGTTTCCAGTGAATGATAAACAACCGCGTCCTGGTCAGTGTTTCCAGTGAATTCCTGAATAGGTAAAAAAGATTATTGTTAATTATTCATCACTATAAACCTTATTCCAAAATGGCCGCCGATTTATGCACATACAAATTGGCCCTTGTTACCTCGTTCAAGATAAAATATTTTTTTCAGTGATTTTTGAGCTTAAAAACGAGCCAAGAAAGGCTAATTTGAATACCAACAAAAGAATATTAAGATGGTAGCTATTTTGGAAAAAAAGTGTACAAAAACTGTGTTTTCATTTAATAATGTTCCCAATTGAATCGCCAATCATTTCACTGACCGAAGAGCTAAGCTGCATCAAACATCACCAGGCAGCCACATTTAAGTGGACAAGCGGCCATGTTGGATTGCTGAAACAAAAGAGGACATTTTCATGACAATAGAGTTCAATTCCCAGAGGATTGTTTAGGGATACCAATATGGCAGCCGTTTCATTGTTTTGGGACACGAATATGGCTGCCGTGACGACTTGTGAAAACACTCTATTGTTCTAAGGAGTAGAAAAACCAGATATGATGGAGCGCTTGACTCCCGATTTCGTAGCAGAAAGCGACAAGAGGTATTGCAATTCCCGCTGGATGGGAAGCCAGTCCATAGAATTCCCCCGAATTTTCCCCGGTTTGACTGACAACTTGCCGGTATCAATGCAACGGCTTTGGGATAAAGAGAGGCAGCTTTTAGTTTTCCAAAAACCCAATATTATGGGTTCACGTCTCCTAGAAAGTGACCACATTGAAGACGCAAATTTAAGTTAAGGTCATGTTCGAGTAAATGGTAACGGAGATAAATAACAGTTATTCCATGTGCCCGCGTTGGATATGAAGTGATAAAATAACCAACGAGCGCGTAGCGCGAGTTGGTTATAATCACTTCATATCCAACAAGAGCGAATGGAATAATTGTTTTAGTAAATTCTCAAACCGGGTTTTGCCGCCGATTTTTATTTCCACAATTTTACAAAGCGTCTGGAAAGAGCATACAACTTCCTATTTTCCATATGACGTAAAACTCGGACTATTGGCTCATAGTCGGAGTTTTTTAGCCAATCAAAAAGCTAGAAATGCAATAGTCGGAGCTGAGAATATACTAAAGCGTGTTAGATTGCTAACTAGGAGTGAGGTGTAAGCAAGGTTCGAAGACTATTCGCACTGATGTGCGGGTATTTACCTAGTAAGCAATAGACTACACTTTCTAGGGCTTTACCGGCGTAATAAAATCACGCGGGATGTTGGGAGAACACGAGAAAGCCAGTAGGCGATTGATTTACAAGCTTTTCGAGTGTTTCTCAAAAAAATCCCAAGTGGTTTATTACACCGGTAAATTCTAGAAAGTGTGGTCTATTGCTTTTACGAATTAACTACAGAAAATGTTTGTCAAAGAAATAATAATCAGACTTATATTTTCGTGATCAAGTTGCTTATTCTCAATACAATCATCGTGGGACGCGACAAGCCAATCGCAGCGGCTGAACGAATGACCCACATGTTCAGCTCAGCCTCGAAATCCACAGATTAACGCGAATAAAACATGTTTAAAGTTTTAGAGCCCTAAATTCCACAAGGAAGGAAAGGAAAAGCCAAACGGCGCACAGAAGAAAATGCAATCTGTGATATAAAAGAACTCTGTCGAGGAATCCAGAATATTGTGACCGGAGTCATTCTTCGCGAAAGTTAATTGCTGCACGTATAGTTTGCAAGTTTACAAACTTTACAAATTATTGCTAAGTAAACTTTGACTGAAAAGATAGTTGAAATATTATGTCATCCCGGTGAAAGCAGAAACTACTGTTTTTCGTCGTCCTGTTCCATGTGTTATGTTCTTTTCTCCCTCAAGCTCGTTCACCAAGCTGCGGCAGGCGGGAAAATTAATTTTAGTGATCCAACTTTTTTTGCATTATGACCACTTATGAGAATCGTATCTTCTGTTTTAACCATAGACTTAATTCAATTCACTGTCTTAACGTGTAGTCGAGCGTAGTGCTGCCATTGAAGAGGTGGGGAAGAAGCGGAAATTTACTGGTACAACACAGGTTGCTGACCAATCAGAGCGCGCGCAGTATCTCAGTTATTTTAAAAATATGTATATCGATGAAATCGTCTGCCAAAAGTTACAAATTTAAGATATTTGCTCGAGTTTCACCAAGATCACGTTTGATCGCCCCGCTTTAATCAATTCTAATTGTTTTGGCCGCAGGCTTCGATGGTAGGGTCAAGCTGATGCTCAGGTACCTTTTCAGTTAACAATATTTTTGGTTTCTTTATAAGTTCTATTAATTTGGATAAATAGGCACAAACGTCATACTCTAGCTACATAAAGAATCGATTTTTATTTTTTGGTAATTTATTTAAATTCACCTTGTCGGCAGATTGCCCTTGTTCCTTGTAATTCTGGAAGTTTACTCCATCGTTACTGTACTGCAGTTTGTATTTAGTTACCCATTGATCGTAACCATTTCTACCTTGGGTTGCTAGACGAGTTACTCTTGTATACATGTCAGCGGTATCAACTTGGAGCCATTGATTCAAATCGTTAGTGCCAGCTGACCAAGCACCTTGTTTATTTCCAGATTTTTTAAAGTGCAGTCTACCCTGGGTGGCCGCATGATTGTCATCCCATTGTGAAGAAGCACTGATTTGTCCGTCTGGAATAGCATAATTTTCCATGCCAAGGGCTTGTCGACATCCTGTTATTCAAAAATTCAATACACATGTCACGTCAATAGTTCCTGCATTTAAGGTAGCTATATCAATATTTAAAGCGTCCAAGTTATCTAAACTTCAGTGCTTAGCGGTCAATTGATACCTACTTAAACAATTGCCATAGCCAATGACTGTAATAGCCATCGTGCATTAACCAACTAACCAATTAAACAATAGGTGCCTTAAAATACCTACAGTAGTTGGTCACCCAAAATAACTAGAAAGGTAATCTATCAAGGAGCTATTTCAAAAAGAAATAGTGTTTCATTCTTTTCTCGGTACATGCCCTGCCGCTCCCGCCAGTTGCGCAGGCTACATTGTGTTCACCTGTTTTCTTTTTCCGCAGGAACATGTTTACATCTAGGCCTACTCTGGGAACTTAAGTCACCTTAACTTTGAGCGACTTTAGCCGATTTAAGGCGACTTAACCAAATTGGCCAGAAAAACATGGCGACTTTAGGCGATTTAAGGCGAATTAAGGCGATTTTAGGCGAGGGATTTCACCAGCCACATCGCAGGCTAATCTCACTGGGACTAATAAGAATGCAGAGGCATGATTTTAAACCAGCCCCAGTTTTATTCTAGCCTAGACATTTTCGGTTTCAATATAAATACGTATATGTTACTTGCTGGCCGGGAGGTCCGTATTGGTATTTCAATATACGGACAGACCTTAGCATCGCCGCAAGATTTTCGCATCAATTGCCGTGAGCAGGAAAAAAAATCCGGCCCGTGGGCCGTATCGTAAAAAGCTGGAACGGTCACGTGCACGTGATTAGCCAATCAAATTCGAGGATTTAGGATTCCAGCCCGCCCAGATGCTTGAAACAAACATAAAGTATCTTCTATTCAATATGATCCGTGGCAAGATAATGTTCACCATGCATCGGCTATATGACACAGCTGAGCAGTACAAGTCATTCTTGGATCAGGTCCCGTCCTGTAGATCACCCCGTAACTACTATTTCCAAACACTACCACATGGCGCTCAAAATTTCCATTTAAAAAACTGACACTTTCAAGAATTACAAGACCAATTTTACGGCCATGGATCTTTGCTAAATTTGTGAATGACAATTCAATTTCCTCCGCCATATTGGATTTTGGCCTTAGGTTGAAATCCGCTGTTTACGTGCTCGCGGACACTTGCACCCAGGTCCCCATGTGTCAAATCAAATATGGCGGCCTACGGCGACTTGTGAGGCAATTGTGGCTACCAGAAAGAAAATTCCTGGGAAATATTCAGAATGATGTGCAGTAAGTACAAATATACACGAAATGACCGAAATCTGTGTTTTTTTTTTCTTTGCATTGATTTTTGTTATTGTCATCGACAAGATTAAGCTCGTAAGTCATAAACTTTGCTGGGTAACTCTTGCTGCCTAGCTTGTAAACACGTTGTTCACAGAAATTCAAGTGTTCGGGTTACCCCAGAAGTCCTTGTAAACAGGGCTTATGTGGAGATTTAGGACAAATACTAAAATACATTTTCTAAACAGTAGCCTGAAAGGCATTTTGGCCTAACAATTAATAATAAATATGTTGATTTCTGAATTGAGTGCAGCAGTGAATTGACTTGTGTTGCAGTATGTTATTGGGTATACATGATACTTTCACAGTGCCTTTCCTACACCAAGCATTTTATGACTTTATGTCTAGCAACAAACTGCTACAAAAACACAAGTTAAGTATATTGATGAACGAAGTAGCTGATATGTGGCTCAGACTTGTAGTGTACTTAGTGGGATATAGTGTGAAGAAAACAGAAAGGAGAAAAGGTTAAGCGTGTCTCTGCAAAGTCTTGTTACCCAGACTACACTTGACTCGCTCTGCCCAATTATTTTTCTATTTATTCCCGACTAGAGAGTCTTTTCACATGCAAAGTTACTCCTAGCCTGCGTCGCAGACGGACAAAACCGCCGGTATAGTCCGTCTGCGTAACGGCTCCCAAAAGCTTGTTCCGTTTACAAGTATCTGTGTATTCATTTCTGATTGACTAGTATCATATTGCTTTCTGTCGAGCTTTTCGATTGGTCCAATTTTAATTTTCTTCACGTGCAGTAGACGTGCAGTCAACTGTGCAGTCACGAAACGAGTTTTAATTGTTTTTCCCGTGAAAACAAAACGACGGAGATCAGTGATGAATGTTTGGAATCGAGCAACTAAAGACATTTCTTGGAGGCCACAATGTATTCGTGAATTTGACAACAGGATACGGCAAATCTTTTACTTTCCAGTGTCTTCCTATCGCACCGGAAGCACTCGTGGTTCCAGTGTGTCGTTGTGATATCGCTGTTGTGATCGCTTATGGAAGACTCAAGTCGCTTATCTTTTATGATAATGGAGTCCCAGCAGACATTTAAGTTCTTCTTCTAACTTTTCTATCTGCTCAAGAAGTCTTCTTCGATTTTTTCAGTTCTGCAACACAGTTTTTGCAGATGTACTTTCTTATCGATCGAATCGATAACTCCAGACTATTCAATTCGGCAAGCATGTCGAATTGTTTCCACCCTTTCTCGAGCAATACTCTTTCGTGACTCTTATCTATTAAACGACAGCATAAATTACAATATATGGACAAATCAGACACGGGCTTTTTGACCTTTACAACTTTTGTTTTTCAAAGTGTAAGCTTCTCAAATTGTCGCGTGACAATTACGCGATATAATACGAAACTAGCCAATCGGAAATGAATACACAGATCCTTGCAAACCTGCAGGGGGTCGGAACAAGCTTTTGGGAGCCGTTGCGCAGACGGACTATACCGAGGATTATGTGACACGTCCGGCTGCAACGCATGTTAAGTTACTCCCTGATCAATAACATTTTATTCAGCTATCCTGCCCAGGAACACAGTCCAATCGCCCCTGCCAGGGCATGAACACGGTAATCATTAAGCACCATACCTCCTTTAACCCTTTGCATTGGAATGGAGTTTACCTTTACATGGAAAATATCAAGGTTAATCAATCCAAGGCAATTTAAACGGTTGAAAGCCATTATATGATTGCATAATTTAAGGAAACTTAGGGAGACTTAAGGCGACTTTGGGCGACTTTGCGCGACTTAAGGCGATTTTGCGCGACTTAAGGCAACTTTGCGTGACTTAAGGCGACTTTGCCCTACTTAAGGCGACTTAAGGTCCCAAAGCAGGCATACATCTTTAGCCAAGTACGAATTGGATAGTGTAACTGCTATGTAATTAGTTAATCCCAAGTGTCAAAATTTTGGGAGAAAATTTTCCACAATATTTACATTACAACTTAGCAAGCAAAGGAATGCCTTTGTATTTTTCTTCAACAAATCGTTACCTTCTATCGTAGAATCACTTCAGTCGCAAGAACTTTCAATTTCTAACACATTCTAATTAAATGCCTTTTTGGGTTCGTGACGATAATTTTAACAATACGAGAACAACATGTGTTGACCAGTTTGTTTGTCTACTTGGAACATGTTAACATTACCAAGTACGAACGTTACTCTGATTGGATAGTGTAACTGCTACGTAAATAGTTCACCCCTGAAGCCAAAGTAATACCGCGTTTCGTTTCTGAGGAAACGAAACAAAAAATGTAAATGTAGTTTATTTACCCACGATACACTTAAGAGCTGAAGCTCGTTTTAAACGTGACCGTGCGTTCCAGACCGAATTGTAATCTAAAAATTTTGGTTTTAGAGGAGAAACTACCCTGAAACTAGCCGGTTGGCCACAAACGACCAATAACTTGATATTATTATCAGTTATGCTTTGTACCTTTTTCGAAGAAAACAAATACTCCACAGGAATTCAAACAATGTCTGAGAAAAATTAAACTGCCTATGATGGTTGTTTTTGGTACTCTAAGTATCTTTTAAACTCTCCAACATTAGTAGTTTGATGAAAGATAAGATAACAACTTTATTATCGTATCGAGATCGCTAGCATACAGTGTATACCAATAATGCATGCATAATAATAATAATAATAATAATAATGCCTGCATAATCTTTCAACATAATTTTGAAACGGAAAACGTGTACGTCTTAAAGTACCTAGACATCCATAGACCTCCGCCCTCATTGAGATATGCCAGCGCCAAGCGAGTATTCTAAATCGGATGTAACGCGCCAAAACTGGTGGATTGAATGCATGGTAGACAACAGTGTTCTGGTCTGCATTTGCGACAAATATCTAAAGGAAAAGAAAGGAAAAAAGATCAGCTCCCTGATCGATGTTCATCCTATATATTTTAATGCCACTGGAGCAAACGATATCAAACTTGCATGGACGATTTTATGAAATTAAAATAGATCATCTTATGGGTAGAGTTTTTAACCTTATCTGCGGCTTGTCCTTGCTCTCTGTAGTACTGGAAGTGCACTCCATCATTACTGTACTGCGTGGTGTAGCTAGTCACCCACTGGGGGAAATTACCTCTTCCTTGAGTTGCCACACCAGTCACCCTGTACTTTCTACCAAGATCAACTTGATACCACTGGTTTAGATTGAGGGTGCCAGATGACCAAGATCTCGGATGGTGAAGCCTGCCCGAATTAGTGCTAAGACTGTTGTCCCATTGTGAGGAAGCCGTGATTTGTCCTTCTGGGATTAAGCCATTTTCCATGCCCAGACCTCCATGGCAATCTAAAGGATTAATATTTACGATACGTACCAATGGTACCTGGGTAAATCTTTCAACGTGCTATATTCTAGGACAGAGCTAAATGCCTTAAAAAGCCATTTTTGTAAAGCACATCCATGTCAAGTTTAGTCAGTCGCAATGTTGCCCACTTGATGCATACACCCAAAGCAATATTTCTGATAACGAAAGATTCAGAATAAAAAGTAATGTGACATTATGTATGTGGGTGAGCTCTGTAACATTATATAAAGAAAAGAAAGTGTGAATCTACGTGAGAATAAATGAGGTGGAGATAAACAAAAGAATGTGCATAATTAAATGAACAGTTTCGCTGGAAAAGAGTCTTTTCAGTGAGTGTCCAGAGTCGATCTCTTTCTCCCTATTAAGAACATCTCATAAATAAGGCATTCTAACTTTCCGCGGCATTTCTTTAGGATGGCAAATTTTTCGTGAAGATTGTTCGGTCTATTATGGTGTTCTTCCTTTAGTCGTTTACCGATAACTGAATATCGGTGATACTCAATGCGCAGGTGGAGGTGACGGCTAGCATCACAAGAATAGTGAGGACTTTTTTTAATCTTCAGAGATTTCCTACTTGTTTTCACAAAAGGAAAGCCGCTCCAAAAACGAACTATAGTAGTGCCGATCAAAATACGTTTTGCATTTAATGGTTTTAATTAAGCCTCAAAACGTCAGTACTTTTTGATGATGTAGAATAAGTGACAGGCCAAACAAAACTTTGGTTGGTCGCTAAATGTATTTTAGCATTCGTTGAGTGCAGTGGGGGATTTTATGCTAGTTTAAGAGCCGTTAGTTATATAAAGAGTTGATAGCAAAAAATGGGGTAATAAACTTATTGCTCTGCATTATTTTTTTTCAAAATGTCTGTTTTTTTGGTGTTGTTGTTTACAGGTAAATTGGCCTAAACGCCCGGGTGGGGGTCTTATAATAAGCGGCAGTTTACGGTAGTTTACGGAGAAGGGCAGCCAGTGTGCCATAAGACGTTAGCATTTTTCTTATAAGGAAAACAATTTCATAATCTAGCTAAAATGCGCCAGGAATTTCAAAACGATGTCCACATGCTAGGCAAAAGCAGCTTTAAGGTCATTCCCCTGTATTGCATCGCGCATCCTTACTGCGCACGATTTATTGCGTCATCAGCGCGCACACCTAAAGAAAACTGCTCGTGAAGGAGATAAATCGTCGTTTTCTCGTAAACGAGTATGGTGACCCATATTTTTTTTACCCTTTTTCTGAGACTAGCAATCACTTTCTTCCAATAACAGGAATATAAACAAATTCCCATTGCAGAAAAATAAATAATCGACGGAAACGTGAACTTACTGAACAGATATTGTGGCCTCGAGATCACTGCATACTAGTAACAAGTTGAATCAAGGTCGACTGGAAATGCGTGCTTTCATAATGAAACATATATTAAATTGTTCCTTTAAGGCGATACGGTACATCTATAGTTTTTCCCTTGTTTTGCTTTCTCCCTATTTTTTCTTCTCCCATAAGACGTGGCATGAGCTAGTCAAATGAAAACATTTCTGAAGCTGACATTTTAACAAATTATGGGGTATTTTCAAGGTGCTCCTGCTCCTAAACGAACATGGGAACCCCTCTTTTCATTACAAAATTTAAATTCCCTTACGATGAACAACAAATGGGCAAAGACTTTAAGTTTGAACGAAAATCTATTGTCAGTTCTATTTCGTCAGGGGAATGACCTTAAGAATTCTTAGTAATCTCTACGAACCGATAGTTTGCAACCATGCAGCATGTCTGCTAAAATAATCAGTAGAATTGTCACTTATAGACTTTTGAACGGTTTTCACTTCAGTGTCGAAAGTAATTCTGCGTTTGCTTTGGTTTTGCATTACTTCGCTTAGTGATTGGTTGAAAATATCTCGCGCCACTTTTTCAACCAATCAGAAAGTAAAACCAATACCAATTGTGAGTCGCGTGTGCACATTTTCCCCCGCTTTGTATGGGCTACTTGCAATTACGTCGAGTTTTGATTGGTGGATCGGAATGTCTCCTTTCTTTTTGATTGTCCAAAATAATTACTTTGGTTTTGGATCTAGGACACTCACTGACTCGCTCTACGTATCACCCCATTAAAGTTCGTTCAGGTCATTGTTAAAATATCGATGTTTAGAATACACCCTTACGTACTTGATGAAAGAGGAATGTTTATATATATCTCGCTAGGCCCGTTATATCTCGGTTGCTGTCGTTGTGTGATCCATGCTGGCTTGATCGTTCCCGCGTGTCCAATCAGAACATATGATCCTCTATAGTCTACCGACTCGGGATCAACAGCACCTACTCTCTCAAGTGCGCCAATCGCCGACTGCATGAATCTTTTACCTTCATCTTGAATAGCGACCAAAACGATAATGCTGAGGCAGGAAATACAAAAGAATTGAAATAAACGAGTATTCAGCCTAAAAGCGCATTCCTTTTCCCTAACATAAAATCAACTGAAACCTGATCAAAAACGCCAAAAGCTCAAAACGATATAAATGTAACTAATATTTAACAGTGTCAATAGTCGCATACTTTCCATGTATGCCGTTTAGATAGTCTCCAAGGCGGTCTGCAGCTGTGCTGTCTCCATGAGTATCAAATGCTTGAGACCCAAGCACGGCACCTACAAATTAGAAGTTGTATATGCATATTTTTAAATAAACGAATTAACAATAAGTCAGGTTTGTCATTTATCGTTCTAAGATTGATCTATGGACAATTATGCAGAGCTAATTACAAATAAATTTCACGCACTAAGCAATCATTAGTTTGTGCGAGAAGATGAAATGATTGAACATGTATAAACTCCCTGTCACCCTGAATATTGTCTAGCGCGTTAAACTCCAGTTGCATTTACTAGTGTGTCTTCATTTTTTCCATATATTTAAGGATATTTTTTCATTCCTCGTATATTTGCATAACACATGCGAATATTCGAAGATAATTGATAATTGGCTTTGAGCCACTGAACTCGGAAAATAAATTATAAATAGGCGAGAATGTCTCGCATATCACTAGGTAAGAAATCACCGCACGTCTGGCGACCTTGGCGTGTCTTCAGTCTGGGTCTCAGTGTTATCGTCTTGTCCATTTTCTGTTTGGACGAGACCCAAACCACCGCTTTACATTACAACTGCCGCCAAAAGAAGCAATGATTCGAAACCTCTATAAAAATTGACATAGAAAACGACATCTACTGCCATTTCAGTGAAACTATTACATAGAAAGTTTTCAAGGAATGTGGATGCGGATTTGGACGAAAATAGTGGCGGGTTGACGGATTTAAACAAAAAAATAGCACGGATTGGCGGATTGGTGTACCCCTATTCAGCCCCCTCTTATATAGACGTCAGTTTTTAGAGCTTCAACGGGAATGTAATGTAAGTGTAATGTAGTCAAAGTTTAAGAAATTAATAAATAAATATAGCTGCGTGCAGCTATAATCAGGACGTAACATGTCGATCAAAGTCGATCATCGAAAACGAAGTCGATAAGTCGATAGTACTCGATATTTGTCGATAATTGTCAATCGACCGGTCACGTGTGCGCGATTAGCCAATCAAATTCGAGGATTTAGGATTCCGGCCCGCTCCGATGCTTGAAAAAATACAAGGCCAAATAACAACCTGATAACTAACAAATTCAGTAAAGTTTACAAGGATACAATTAATAACGCTTTCGCGCTTAAAATGTTATAACTGTAAAAGCCGGACCGATATGTTTTGAACAGGTGTAGAACTTGGCGGTTATAGCTACGATGCTTCTGAAAATAATCACCAATTAGTTAAGAAATCATGGATAATCATAATAGGTGGGTTCATAGCGTAGTAAGTAGTGGACGGCTCTAATTTCAACGTAAGTACCCTACTTTGTGGCCGTGGCAACGCATCATTTTCAAAAGAGCCGAAGTGCACTTCCAAGTCGCGTTCAACCATCCTTACCAGCGAACTTACGCACTATCAAAACAGTTTCAGGAAATTGAATGTCAATCAAATGCGCTTTTCGATGGGATATCAGAACACGCAAGATTTTCATGGAACGCTATTCATCAATCTCGTTTCCAGGGTCTCTCTCTTCCCGCCCCCTGGGAACGAGGTTGACAAATCATTTGCGAACTGCTTGTTGGTTGACGCCTTGCTTTCAAAAACTCGAACGACGTCAGGAGCTCCTGACGACGTAGAAAATGTAAAACTCCAACTTCAGTCAGATTTGCCCTAACTTTCACGTATTGGACCGCGATGATGACTACTTGGACCACGGGGTCATGCAAGTGTCTCTGTTTACCACGGTTCCGGTAACAAAAATTCGTATTCTCACAAACAAGCTTCTTGTTCCTTTAGCAATAATTTAAATCAATGATTTGCAAGCGTAGCAAATCTAGGGCAGCAGTCTACGAATGGCGGTCATCCTGTACTTGATGCAAATCAGCACTTTTCTGATGAAGTAGCAAATTCCGCTGTAGTTACAGTGAGAAAGATAAAAGCCAAACTGGAAAGCAATTTTGACCTTTCGAAATTACATGAAGTAAGATTGAAGAAAAAATTGATAGCACTGTCACTGTCACTTGAAGTATACTTAGAATTTAAAATGTGAACGCCTATCATCGTAAGTAATCATGCCAGATCTGAAGTATATCTGAGCTCTAGAAATACTTAAGGTCTACTAACTACGCTAGTATGAACCCACCTAATATTTAACGAACTTTCATTTTACAGTTGATCCTCGGTGTAAAATTCCCGCAGTACTTCAGCCGAGCTAATTTTGCTCGACCGTACGAATCAAGGGAACGATGTTTCGCTTCTTGTAAAAGCGACAAGAACTTACTTTCTTTCTTTCTTTTGGACTGTGCTTTTGCTTCTAGCCTATCTTCAAGTCTAAATCCGATTTTTTTTTTGTCTGCATCCTTCCCTTTAATTTTATAACAAGTAGGCCAATTTTTCTCTCTGAAAACTATTCGTTTTGTGTGAAACTGAACTTCAAAGTTGGCTGTTCGCTCGTACGCACCTCGGTGGTTTTCCCTCGTGAAACGTCTGAACGTTACCTAATTGGTTTAAATTCATCACGTGAACCAATCAGCTTCAGGGCCGTTGCGGCCCGCACAGCGTGTGTTTTGACGAGGCCGGAGTCAATTTGGCCGCGTATATTGATAACAATTGACCATAATATGTCAAAGATGTAAGCTTATGGTTCTGGACTATGGCCGCCATGTCGGGGCGACGTCATTCGTATGTGCGTACGCACGGGCACGCGCCCGTAAGTCGTGGCGCTTGCCATTTTGATCATGAAAAAGGCATGGTTCTCCTGTTTGTACTTTGTATGCGTGCTTGGTTCTCTTTTCTTTTCTTTTTCTTTTGGTGGCTTAAACCCACAAATTTGATTTATTTAAGACATAATCAAGTGAATGGGCCAAAAATTTTACTTCATATGCACTTTAAAAAAATGTAAGCGGCATTTTTCTTCTCATACCAACCATTTGTCTCTGTTCTAAAACGGTTCAATTTGGACAGTTGCAAATTTAATCATGGTACCACTTTCAACGAAGTGTATTTATTACCTGTTTCGTCATCCACAGTAACAACGTTATATCCCCTGCGACGTGGAGAGTGATAGTTTCCATTCACCATGATGTAAGCACGACCACATGTGCCGGGTGTTTTTTCTGGATCATCACATCCTTCGCTTCGGACGAAAACATCCATCGAAGGGGCTACAAAGAATTATCGATTTATTTTATGAGTTAGCTTTTGATCAAGCCTAATAAATTTTGATAAGTTACCAAAACAGAAATTTCAAATAATCGTTGGATGACTAATTAATTCGTAAGCTCATTGTTTTCTATTTGAGCGATGTCATTAATCTCGTACCCAGATTTCGCTCTGTCTGGCGCTGAAGAGAGAAATCTGGGAAAATTCGATACTACGCCGTTTTTTATTGGCTTGTCTGAAAAGGCCTGCCGTGATAAAACCTAAACCCTGATTGGCTCTTTGCAGGACGGCGAATTTTCGCGGCATTTTATCTTTTGCGGGAAGGCAAGTTCAAAATTAATATGTCGGCATTGTAGATACACCGCTGAAGTCATGCGATGGTTCGGAAAGCATTTGTCGGCTGTGTTGTGGAACAGCCACTAATAAAATAATATAATCATCTTCTTTGTATATGTAATAGGACTACATGCTGTCCAATTTGAAATAATTGGATGAGAAAAAATTCAGAGGACTGCCAATTAAATTGGACGAGGCCGTATCTTTGCGCAGCCATGCAATATCCTCTATATACCATCATATATTTTTCTAAGATTGGTGTCAACTTCACATGAGGATTAGGTTCTTCCTGTTGGTATCTTATTTGGGTTCTATTTTACTGTTATACAATGCAAATAAAGTTGTTATAAAATTAAATAAAAAGAAAATAAAATAAATAAATAAGTAAATAAAAATAAATAAATAAATAAATATAATCAGTTCCCTCTACTTTTCGAGATAGGATATTTCACTTTGAATTATGAACACTGGTCTGCACGTTAACACTTGCTTTACTTCAATAATAATCCTGTAATAAAAATCGATTCTTTAACTTTCCGAAGTACAGTAGAAAGGGGAATGTGGTTCATTTTGCATGGATTACATATTAATTTCCGTTATTTCCTGACTTTCAAAGACATTTGTGAAATCCAAGATGGCGAATCCAAGTTTGTGGCTCTAGTGGCGTCAGATAACGCCAGAGGACAGGGTTCGTACTTTTTTTAGCTTTTGAAATTCAATGACTTTCCACGACCTATTCCATGACTTGTCCACGTTTTTCATGAACTAAATTTGAGAATTTTCTGGAAATCATCTTTCATTTTCGGTATGTTTTTACTATTTTCTTCACGAAAAAACCAAATTGACTTTGTACTTTTTTCAGTAATAAACATAATTTTCCACTACTTTCCATGACCCACACTTATATTCCATGACTTTCCATGACCCACACTTATATTCCATGACTTTCCATGACCCACACTTATATTCCATGACTTTCCATGACCCACACTTATATTCCATGACTTTCCATGACCCACACTTATATTCCATGACTTTCAATGACCCACACTTATATTCCATGACTTTCCATGACCCACACTTATATTCCATGACTTTCCATGACCCACACTTATATTCCATGACTTTCCATGACCCACACTTATATTCCTATGGAGGCAGCGTGGCCGAGTGGTTAGAGGGTTGGACTTGAAATCCGTAAGTCGCGGGTTCAAGTCCCGTTCTGACCACTAGCTGGTGTTGTTCTCGGTAGCCCCGAGTTCAACTCCTCAGCTACGCTTGTAAATAGCCAAATGGTCTGCCTCCTGCCAGTTGGGATTCTTAACCTTGTTATGTTTATTTACAATGTTTGTTTACATTGGCCCTGAAAAGCCCCAATGGGGAGTGGTCAATTAAGTAATTATTATTATTATTATTATTATTATTATTCCATGACTTTCCATGACCCACACTTATATTCCATGACTTTCCATGACCCACACTTATATTCCATGACTTTCCATGACCCACACTTATATTCCATGACTTTCCATGACCCACACTTATATTCCATGACTTTCCATGACCCACACTTATATTCCATGACTTCCCATGACCCACACTTATATTCCATGACTTTCCATGACCCACACTTATATTCCATGACTTTCCATGACCCACACTTATATTCCATGACTTTCCATGACCCACACTTATATTCCATGACTTTCCATGACCCACACTTATATTCCACGACTTTCCAGACCTTGGAAATCAAATTTCATGACTTTTCAGGTTTTCCATGACCTGTACGAAACCTGGAGGACGCCAGATGATGCTATAGCCAAGAGGAATTACGCCTTCTTACATATTAAGAAGTTCAGAGACTTCAATTCAAAGCATACTAATTTTGTTGTGGGCGTCATTGGAATTGGGGGCTGCATAAACCTCCACCCCTCCCCCCCACCCCACCCAAACCCACCCTCGTACCACGGTTGGGATACCGTGAGTCTGCATGCACGTCCGAGGGTTAAGATAAAAATTTCCTTACGCCGACTTGGTGTGAGTGGTATTCTCGAGGAGACCTCGCTGGGCCCCAGCTTCCTGTTTCGCACTTGCTGCACAATCCAATTTGGGTTTCGTTTCTCTGCATCTGCGTATCCAATAAGAGCATACGATCCTCTGTAATCTAGCAAGACGGGATCACCAACAACTACTCTCGCAATCGCGTCTCTCCCTTCATCAGTCAGAAATCTGGAACCTTCATCTTGAACAGCTATCAAAACGATTTTGCTGTAAGTGAGGAAAACAAATTCGAGCGTTTAAGGTTGTTTTGCAATAAAAACTTGAGGCATAAACTAAACTGGTTCTATTATTACTGGAACATGTTAAACAAAAGTTGAAAGAAACAAAGCTTAAATATGAATCCTGGTGACGTCAGCGTGGAACCAAACAATAAGAAATTATAATGATAATAATGATGATGATGATGACGATGGTGATGATGATAATAATAATAATAATAATAATAATAATAATAATAATATTATCTGTAAACTTTTACAAATAATCAAGGCACTCTCCAATAAAATGAACTAAAACAGTCCATTCCTCCAATAGCGGGACGGGAGATGTACGAGAGGCAGGAAGAGAGACAACGCGGGAACTGGTGGAAAACCGTGAAAAATCGCCCAATGTTTTGGCAAGAGAAATAAAACAAAGAGGAGGGATCCACTAGCAACGGGGAAGTGTGGTGGGGGGTTAGGGGGTTGGGAGTAAAGGGTATGAGAAGCGGAAGTTTCAGGCCTCGATGCTTCCCCCACTCCTCCTGAGAAAAGCAAACAATTTTCAATCAGCCCCGGACGAATAAATCGCCGTCCATTAATAAATCGACTCACAACTGTACTCACTCTCCAGTTTGGGCGTTGAGATAGTCCCTCAGCTGTGCACTAGCATCACTAACTCCATGAGTATCAAATGCCATTGCCCCAAGCACAGCAGCTGATGTGTAGAGAATTAAAAAGAATTTTCTAACATTAATTAAGTATAATCATTATTTTACTTTAAAAAGTTATTTTACTTTTGTCCGAGAAAAAGGGATTGGGTGTCGTTATAGTGAAGTTATGTTATCGACTTGCGGCGTTCTCAAGTTTATATTTACAACTTATACGGAATACGTCGGAAGAACAGTCTGAGCCGCTCGCTTACTTTACATGATTCATTCAACTTACCTAGTGAACAAAGATTAATGCATGCATAGGTATAATACAAGATTTGCTAGCGAATTCAATTTTTTTAGAGTACAAATATCAACTAATTCTGGAAAAGCGTCTTTCAAGTTTGGTGAACCCAAGATATGGAAATATGTGCCCCCTGAAATCCAGCGCCTGTCATTTAATTCCTTTAAAAAAGAATGGAAATGTTATCTTTTTATTAATCAAAGTTGAGTTCACTACTGGCGAAAGGTGGCTCGATCGGATTTTTGAGTGATGATACCTTCCAACTTTGAGCAGCTAGTGTACCGCCAAAGAGTATCTGACAGAAAATCGATTGCTCCAAGTGCACTAGAGAAAGATCAAAGTTTCAGATGAAATACGTTTTATTCGTGTTCGGAGTTACCATAGCAACGTAGTGACGTCATGCCCCACTTTACTCGAGACCGAATAACTTGTCACCAAGAGATAATTTTGGAAAACCCTTCCTGGATCTTTGACCTGACATACTTTTCTTGAGGTCTGCCAAATTTGAAGAATTTTTATAAGAGCGATTGCGAGAAAATTTATGGCGAAGTTTTAAGGTGTTTAAATACAACAAAATCGTATTTGTTCACCAGGCCTCATGGCAGATGACTTTGGTCTGAAATAAATTGAATAGCATCCAATTACATTTGGCGAAAATCTTAGCAAAATCGTTCTATTCGATTTCTGAAAACACCGACTCGAATATCAACAGAAGTGAAGTGTTATTTTTTTTTCGTCTATCTTTAGGTAGATAGACGTCAGTGCGTTGTCCTTATTGTTATTAATTAGAGGTTTGTTTTGTGTGAAACAATAGGACAACGCACTGACGTCATACAATCCAAAATGGCGGCGCGCGGGAAATTTAAAAGCAATAATCTTTTTCTCGCTCTTTGGATATGAAATGTTGTATCTTCCTCATCCAGTACAATTTGTAATTTAGACGCTATTTTAGACAACTTAACGTCAACTTGTTTCAAGAGCCGAGCTCACTTTAAGAAATGAAAAGCTCACCTCACTTTAATCTACTTGCCCTACTTAATTAACATTAATCGTCCAGGTAATTGTATCTATGATTATGCCGCCATCATTTATTTATTTTCGATATATGGCGGTGTCCAAACAGAAAGCTCTGCTCCTTCGGACATCGTACACCAATTAACTGTCTTCATCATGGCCTAATTTCATTCTTTTTCTTTTTTTATTTCTAATATAAATAGTTGAAAGTGAAGAATGATCAACGCAGTAAATTTCTAATTTAAGCAAATATTGGAAAGAAGAAGACTGAAAATCAGAGCTTCAACGAGATTCGAACCTGACCTCCGCAAATAATTGACTGCGATAATCATTCTTCACTTTCATCTGCATTCGCAGTTCAAATACGAATTATTTAATGTATACTTCACATCAATAAATGGTGTGTAAATGCTTTGGATATTGTAAATAAAGAATTGAATTGAAATGGAGTGAATAAAAGAAATACATATACATGTTTCTTTCCTAGTTATTGCATAAGACTAAATTTCGCGCTGGGCTGTCAGCTTTTTACAATCATCTTATCGTATTCTACGTGCATTCAAGACATGATTGTACACTCTACCTGGACTCGACCCTTGCCTTGCTCCCTAAGTGGTACATTACCTGTGCCTGCGTCCACAACAACAACATTATGTCCTCTTTTATGAAGTGAGTAATCTATTCCATCAACCATGATGTTAGCAATACCGCATGTGCCGGGTGCTACTCCTGGATCTTCGCAACCTTCGCTTCGGACGTGAACATCGACGAAAGGATCTGCAAAGAAACAACAGTATTAAATATGTTATATACATATATATATTTCGAACTTTGGTTACATTGAAAAGAGGGCGTTACCAGGAAGGTTGAAGAATATTTCGCATCACAATATGCATAAGTCTTAATGTAACTCAAGCACAGTTGGTTTTACAATTTTCTTCTTTCTTTTTAGCCAGCTGTTTCGAATTCCCACCGGAAGGAAAACGGTATCTTCATGCTCAAACCTAAAACGTTTACAACTATTTCCAATATTTCAACAAAAAAAGCAAACTTTCCGAATTTGACTTCTGGTCTGAATTTGGCAGAAAACAATTTTTTGTTGTTGTGGCTGTTGTTGTTGTTGTTTACGGAACATGGCGTTTTCATGGCAGTCTTGCTTGTGTGGCAAAGTTGACTTGTCATTAACAGCAAAGCCAGTGTGAGGGGCATTTAGACATTTAGATCTGCAAGTCGCCTGTTTCGTAAGTCGCGTATGTTGGTAATTAATATTAGGTCTTCAGACGTCGCCAACACATGCTAGATTTATAGAGTACATTCAGCAGTGAACGTTATTAAGTTAGACTTAGTCACGCCCGCATTGGATAACTCTAAATTTTTGTTTTTAAACGTCACCTTTAATTTGCTGTCAGTGAGGCAGCTTTAAGTGTATTTAATTGTAAAGTTTTATGCAATGTTTTATCCTAGCTCTCGTTGCACGTTTGCAAAGATTAACAAACATCGTACACCAAATTCTTAAAACGCTTTTTAATGGTCACACAGTTTTCTTCGTTTTGGTTATTTTGAATCAGTTGTGGAGTTATATGACCCATGGAAAATCAAGAATTCTAAAACGTATGAAAATATTCAACTGTACTTCCTGAAAGTTTCATCATCCCTGTTCTGATTTTAAGTATAGGTCTCCGTGATTTACATACGTGGTGTGAGAGGAATTCTCAAAGAGATCTCGGTCGGTCCCTGGTATCTGTTTGCCTGCCTTTGCGTAATCCACGACGGTTTATTCACTCGTGGGTATCCAACAAAAGCAAAAGATCCGCGGAAGTCTGTCCAGATGGGAAGAGTACCACCAAGTCTCACGAAAGCATCAAATGCTGGTGACACGTGTCTTGAACCTTCATCTTGAATGGCCACCAAAACGATCTTACTGTGGTGAGAAAGAAAACAAAAATACCTGGGATCGTAAAACTGGCACTAAAAAATTTAATCAGGGCTTCACCAATGTCCTGTGTATATTGTGAAACGCAAAGGCCTGGGTGATTCAAACACCAGAACCAGAAATCCATGGTCGCGGTCTGACTGTGCGCGCGCGTCGTATGAAGAGAACAGGCTTTCAACAGCCAATCAGATTTGGCAGTCTTTTTAACCTGATGGGCTTTCGATCTAGCCCAGTGGTCTCGATTCTTGGTGCTAACCAAAATGATTGTGGCCTCTGTAACTTTCATGAAAATCTCGCGTCAGTGTAGAAAAGTCCTTTCTGGTGAAAGTTAGCGACATTTAGGTCGATAGCACCCCTACACCAACCAACTCCCAAATGAAGCAAAACTAGCGGAATCAATACATTCATTTAACAAATGTATCAAAACGTAATTGGGTCGTGTCATGCCACATGTGTTGATTTTGTACTTAGAGTATAATATGTACTTAGTTTGTTATAGTTGAATTTTTGTAGTTGTAGACACCATATCATTAATCATGTGCTTAGTTTATAATATGTACTTAGTTTATAGTAGTTGAATTTTTATGATCTTAGACCTACGATATTATTAATCTTATATTATTAGTTCTAGTCTCTTTTTATGTCTGTACAAACACGCCCTCCATGGGAACCAGCTGAGTGCTGAGTGTTGTTGGGGCTAGCGTGTTTCTTTGAATTAAATAAAGTATACCTACCTACCTATCTACCTCCCAAAAAAGAAAATTTAACGGTTAAAATGCGGGATTTTTAAGAAAATTCAGCAGCGGAAGAGTTAAAGGGACGTTGTCACATGTTTAGTCGTAATGAAATTTAACGTTACCGAATAAATTAATTCTCTGGATATAATAGGCCTTAAATGTATGATGACGTCATATGCTCAAACTTCACCACCAAGCCTCGTTTATGAGAACTATTTGTAACCGTCTACCACCTTCATGCATTTTCAGGTTTTACGTCCGAATTCTTTTCATCTTTGCTGCTCTGGGAATTCGTTCATGATAAAATTGACAAGTGTGCACATCGAAAGTGAGGTTTGATGGTGAAACTGGTCATTCGAACGTAAACATACATAAGGGCATTTAAGGTGATGTTACACGGGACGAGTTTTAATGGCGAATTTTAACGCATTGCGTTAATGGCCTCGTTTAAGGTAGCTGAACACAGTTTCTCTTGGTGGTCAACGGTATTACCCAACATGGTGTGGCGTTTAGTCGTAAAAGCAAAACATGTCGACGAAGTCGGCTGCGAATATATCTCAAAAACGTCCCACTATCTCGAAAAATGTGGTGTACAGTTGTGTGTATTCCCAAGAAGGGTAAATAATTATTGCTGGCGCATGCGCAGTGTGTTGAAAAATAAAAATCTGACAGAGGAAATCAGCATTTCGCTTCGAATTAAGTAGAACATAATTTTTGTAAATAATAATAATAATAATAATAATAATAATAATTTATTCATTTCTAGTGAGCATCTTTAAGCTGTCTGTCAGAATCGGGCAAAGTTGCAGATATCACATTCTTATAAACATATGGTCGATTTTAAATAAAACTTTAATGAGTGGATATTCCGCAAAATGGAAAAAGCTATTTTTTTAGGGGGCGAATTTGATCTCTTCCATTGACATGGAAACGGCCCACCTTAAAAAAAAACAACTCTACAAATAGATTTCGGTGAATATAATATATATGCCAAATATGGGCTCGTCAACTGTTTGCATTTAATTGTGAGATCATTACGAAGTACAGGTACACAAAACTTACTATACTGTGTTTAGCCACCTACAACATTTTTACCCGAATTATTGTGGGAGTTGGTTTTGTTACATTAAACAGTGTCCTTTGACCCTGTCACGCCATTAGCCAGATCTATATTAAACACAAAATTTAACTCAACATAGAATACAGTAACGGAATGAACGAAAGGATTTCTAAGGTTGAAAACGAAATAAAGATTTGAATATTTACGAAGGATGAAAAATAATTATGCAGGATATACTTTGACTCAGTCAACAAGGACAACTATTTTTCATGTGAATGCTTGGTGAAAGATGGCTCTGGGGAGAGGATAATCCCGATACCAGGAACCACTTGTTGAGTCCGGAAAGGTATCAAGACCACAGAAATTAAGGTGGCTCGATCGGGTTTTCCAGTGACGATACCTTTCAACTTTTAGCAGCTAGTGTACCACCACAGAGTATCCGACAGAAAATCGATTGTTCCAGGTGCACTAGAGAAAGATCAAAGTTTCAGATGAAGTTAATTTTATCGTGATCGGAGATACCATAGCAACGCAGTGACGTCATACCCCACTTTACTCGAGACCGAATAACCTCTCATCAAGGGATAATTTTGTAAAACCCTTCCTGGATCTTTAACCTGGCATACTTTTCTTGAAGTCTGTCAAATTTGAAAAAAAAAATTATAAGAGCGATTTCGAGAAAATTTATGGCGAAGTTTTAAGGTGTTAAAATACAACAAAATCGTATTAGTTCCTGAATGTTATTAAAAAGTTTGTTCACTAGGCCTGATGTAAGATGACTTTGTCTGAAATAAAGTGAATAGCATCCAATTGCATTTGGTGAAAATCTGAGAAAAATCGTTCCATTCGATTTCTGAAAACACTGGCTCGAATATCAGTGGAGTGGAGTATTATTTTGCGTTTTCGTCAAAATTGACCCTACATTTATTAAAATGCTCGTTATTTGAAAAGCGGTAGATAATTTTTTTAAAAAATTATTCTTCAGGTAGATTGACCAATATGTAATATAATCCCCGAGTTTCAACTTCATTGGAACATTCTAAGGCTGTCAATTTGTAACCTCAACTTTGGTAAACATTGCGCTTATTTTCAGGCTAGTCGCTTGTGGTTCTAATTATACCTATCCATTGTCTTGAATCTCCGTGCAACTGTACATTTCAATGCGTCGTGAATTCATATATCGTTACATGAATTAATCGAGCCACCTTAATACGATCGATTCCTACGGCCCGCACGAACCACTCTGACACATCGCTACCGCCAGTTAGCGGTCAGTTCGGACTTCATGTTACTACACCACTCTCTTCCATAATTACAAGCAAGCCATTGGTTGTTAATCTTAATCAATTTGGTGGCCTTTTTCTTATGCACAGATTATTTTAACACCCGAAAAGCTTTGTCAGGATAATAAAATAGTTAATCAACAAAGTAATAATAGTAACAAGAAATGGAAAAAGATGATTACGGCTGTGGAAGATTTAGCCGGATTACTAACAGCAAAATTGAACAAGGCTATTTTACTAAGATATGTCGTTCGTGACAAGCGACCATTAATTCCACCGAAATGTAACTAATTACTTCCACCTGTTTTATTTTATAGTATAAGTACAGGCTTTGTCAACTCTTGTGGTTGAGGGATAAAACTGTAGTTTATTACTTTGAAAGCAACCGAAAGAGCCTTCATCGAATTTTGTATACCAAAAAAACAATTCGCTTGACCATCACAGGAAAGTATTGAAACAGAAATTACCTTCACAAAATATAAACTTAAGTTGGTACACACTTACTCTCCATGTATCCCATTAAGGTAGTCTCTCAAGAGGTTACCAGCGTCGCCATTTGCAAAAGTATCGAACCTTGCTGTATCAAGCACGATACCTTCAATTGAAACGCAATAAATGGATATTTCCGTTAAAATATTAAAATATTAAAATTTCGATGTTTGTTTCCTTGTGTCTGTTTTTTTTTATTGCCTACCATAATGTATGTGTTGTCCCCTATAAAGTGTTGTTGTTGTTCTTATTGTTGCTTTCTGTGTTGTTTCCGTTCCATTTTGTTCCTTTATATTTTGTATTTCTGTTTATTTTTAAAACTCTAATAATGTCGCTTTTGGAAACTAAGCAGCAAATCCGCGAGAAGAACAATTTGATTGCAGAGGTATTTCGTATGATCTTCCAGTAAGTGCGCATATTTTTCGAGTGGTCTTTCATCAGGTTCTGTTACTATAATCACAATAAAATATAGGGCTCTTGGTTATTTCATTACCTGTTGTAGCATCCACGGTAACAACGTTATGTCCCCTGAGACGTGGAGAGTGATCGTTTCCATTCACCTTGATGTAAGCAATGCCACATGTGCCGGGTGTTTTTCCTGGATCGTTGCAACCTTCGCTTCGGATGTGAATGTCTACGAAGGGTCCTGCAAAAAATATACACAAACAGAAGGGAGTATGGTACTGAGCAGTTCAGCCTTAGTTAAAATTGAAATAATTTGGACTGCATGTATACTGTGTAGAATTGACACTAGTTAGCCGTTTATTTACTTACTGAGTGAAGTAGCAGCGAGGCACTGCCGTGATTACATTTAAAAATTAGCTATAGACACGAGACTTCGGAGATGAGAAAAGGCATGCTCAAATTTATATTAACTGTCATTGTCTGAGAAAGTGTTCCAGATGTTGAAAATCGAGGTCAACCGATTTTGATGAAACTTGCTGAAGAAGTTGACACTGATGATATATTTTAATTTCCACTTTGGTTTTGTTTTCTGACTTTTACTTTCAAATTTCTAATGCTGGCCCCATATAGAGCCTCCAGATCATGGGAAATCTTGTTTTTAAAGGAGTAACTATAGACTTAGCATAACACCAAACAAACAAAACCTATTGATTAACAAATTGCATGCTGTTTCTTCTATTAAGGCTCTTTCGATTAATATGTGTCGATTCTGTTTAGAGTGTTTTGGCAGTGTGGGGCCTGGCACTAAATTGGGCAAATTTTGATGAGAAAACTAATATTATATCCCAAATTTTAGATGTTCGTGTTTTTTTACCTGCTTAACAAGCTAAAATTGATCCGTATATCAGGAGTTACCCCAATGTTATGATAATAAAAATCAAGCGAAATCAATCAAGTTAAAATCAAGTGACAAAAAATTTGCTTCATTCTCACAAAATTTGCATTTCGTCAGAGCCAGTAGTTTACACCCATACTAACTCTATTTATACTGAACCACTTTAACTCGAAGAAGCTAATTTTACCTGCATACACTATAATTAGTAGTAATGAGGTGATTAAACACTAATTCCCTTAAACTGCCCTACAACTTAATAGAAAATCAGCACTAACAAAACCAATATATCTGTTCCACTTAAGGATGTTTGCACAAAAAGTTTCTACCATTCATTTTTTTCTGAATCTCTCACCACTGTGAGATAATGAGTAACTGATGTCAGAATTGCAAAACTAAAACTGGGGGTCACCGTAAACCCGTTTACGTCGTGACACAATGCCAATTTGGTGATTTTATTGGTATATCATTTCAGTGTGGTTATTTACCTTTCAACTCGACTCAGTTTATTTTAAACATAAATTCCATACATGTTGAATAAAGATTTGATGATGAAAATATGGTTGATCATAATTTTCGTGTCCAGTAAATTTATTTGGTGAATCTTTCAGACTTGAACCATGGATTTTCATTTTCTACAAAGCGGAAAGTTTTGACCAATTTAGAAACACTGACTGGTGCATCTAGTCATAGGGGTACAAGCTGTGGGTCAAGGGGGCTGCAGGCCCCCCAAGTCGACATTTTTTTTCCAGATGACATTTTTTGGGCAAAATGCTCCCAGTTCAGAGAACAGAAGTTGGAAGAAAACTAGCCAATACAACTCTGATTGTCTGTGTCAAGCAAGTGTTCAGACAGATTTTTCATTTTGTGCTTCTTGTGTGCCACAACGGCAACCTACAAGCGCTTACAAGTTTTTGTCAGTAAATAATTATTGAATAATAATTGAAAGTTTCAATAAACGTGTAAATTGCGAAAGTCTAGTATTAAATGAAATTTTTGGGCGTTTTCATACCGGTTTTACTCTCACACATTTGGGGTACTGTGTATAATTGTTCGGGTTCGCAAATGACAGCCCCACCCCCCCCCCCCCCAAATCAGGCAGTGCCCGTATGTCCAAAGATACCCCAGACTTTGTTTTTGTTGCATTTGTTGCAAATATTTTTGTTAAGCTGATCTTTGTTTTGTGCATTGAAATCATCATCTGAAAGTTTAGTCAGTGTGCATGTAATTAACAGCTGAAAAGTTGCCTCGTTCTATCAACAAACCACAAAAATACTGTAACTGTTTAAACTTGTGACAAATAGATGGCTCCTTAACCAACAACAATGGAAATTATAGATTGTTTGGATTTTGTTGCCTAAGTTGGTCTGTTTGGTTAGTGTTAGATTTTTGTTATTTTATTTTCTTTCATTAATTTATTCCATCTTGTCATGACATGTCTTTGTAGAAATATTTTGAGAAGGTTTTTTTTAATGAATTCAAGGTTTTAGGGATATGTTAAATACCTGTCTTGTTGCAGCTTGGTATATCAGGGCTTGCAGCAACATGGGCAGCTCAGTAATACAAGAAATTTTCTATGTCACATCAAACTTCTCACAAATTACTTCAATAATAAAACCTCTTATGTGGACTCTCTCTAATTGGACTATGGACATTAAACCCCAGTCCCAGAGAGAAAATTCATAAGCCTTTTTCTTTCTGCCTCAGCAGTAAAAATGCAGTAATAATGGGGCTTCTGGTCTATAGGGTGCTGCAAAAAAAGGAAATTCTGCGGCATTTTCAAGGGAAATTATGCGGCAAGAAAGGTACATTATGCGCCGAATTTTGTATTTTTAAGCTGATTTATCATTGGTTTATTAGGTCTCAGACGAGGAAAATCATTTTTTTGCTGTCCAACAGGCAATTAGAGCTTAATTTTGAAAATGTGTCATTTTATTTACTGGAACATTGATTTTGTCAGAAATTCCTCATTAATTATCTGAAATAGCATTTCAGAGCTTCTAGATTTCACAATCTAGCAGGGCGTTCAACTTTTTTGTTAAGACAGTTTGGTTTAGCATTTGTTTACACATTTGAAACAGCCTGAGGAAAAAAATATGTATAAACAGGGTTTGAAAGAAAACCACTGTCCTTTAATTATAACTTTCCCTTCAGGCAAGCTACTCAAGTTTTGTTTGCCCTGGGAAAGACTACTGTAGTTTCCTTTTTATTATTTAATTGGCAGACAGCCACAGGACCTTCTCCGTTTGGTAAGATGGAAAAGTCTGGACACAGCTTTTTATCCCTTGTGAAGCATTTTATATTCTTCCAAATTCCACTAAAAATGTGCTTACCAATTTGCAGTTGAAATGTGTAATTACAATGATTACAATGTGGTCACTGAAGAAACTTAGCAATTACCAGTTCATGCAATTATTATTGCAGAATTTTCCCCCAGATTCACTCCTTGACAACCAAAATCAGTGTAATGACAGATGTAATACCCTATCCTGTATAACAATAATAATTATTATTATTGTGTTACACAAGTGTTTACTTTTCATCTGTTTGGATAGGACATACATGTAAATCAAATGAGCAGCTGGTATCTTCTGTGCACTCCCATTGGCTATTATAGCTGAAACATAGTCCTGGTTGCATTTGATAGTCCTACGAGTAACTATTTGGTGATGGATGTCCACTTGAGTGGTTATGGCTAAAACGTATTATTATAATTGTACTGTATTTTATTTTTGCAGGTCCTGCAGTTGGCCAAATGGTATCAGACAGAAACCAACACATACCCTTTTCAGTCTACTGCATAGTTTATAGTTTATAGTAAATTGGAGATTATTGTTTCGTTTCCTTGAGCCCAAGAGGCAGTTTGAAATATAGGCCTGCATACTTTTGAAATACTAGAAACAGCCAGGCGCGTTCTGTTTTCTGCTGGCTAGGTAACCACGCACATCTCGCACCAGTACCTCGACATCTTAACCCATCCTAAAAACTCCTCCTAGTATGAATTCATGTCAGTAAGTCAGATAACTTTTTCATCGCGAATTCACACTAAGACGGGAAACTCGTCAGACGGGTTACCCGTCTGACGAGTTTCCCGTCCTCTAATGTGAATACTGCTAATCAGTCTAGCTACCAGTCACGTGTTAGACAGTTCTGTCTTCATGTACCGCCACAAGAGAGCCGATACAAAAGATCATGGATATTTCCTGGTGAACAAATACTTTGAGGACCAATTAGCCTGATCTTTTGATGCTTAGCTTTGCCCAAAAATCACAGACCTGCATCGTGAGATTCATTTACGTAAGACTCATGACACAAGAATTGCATCATGCGTTTGAGACAAATTTGGGCAAGGAACGATAGTTCGACTGATAATTTATCTGTGCATAAATATACCGGTAAACAGACGGATCATCCGTCTAGACAAACTATCAGTCTTGACTGATGAACTACCGTGGATAATATGGCTAGACCCCTTGGATGATCTGTCTGTTTTTCCTTATTTATACACAGACAAATTATCAGATGAACTGTCATTCCTCACCCAAATATTCACATATATAAACAAAAGGAAGACTTATATACTCAAAATTAAAAAAAAAAAAGAATAAATAAATACCCCCTCCCCCAGATAAAGCCGAGTGGAGACTGAAGAAAAGTCAGCGGTTTTAGCCATGTTTGTTTTCGCTCTTCATTTATGCATGCATACCACTTCTAGTTTTTTGGGCTTTAAACCCATGTTAAAACGTAAGACTTTGCAATGAGCATTAATACAACATTTTTAGGGACCTTCTTGGGGCATAGCAATCATAATTAATTATTCGATTCTTATCAACCTCGATTATTATCTACAGGTTAAATAAAATATTTTACCTGGGACTGCTCTACGCTTTCGATTTCGTGCAATAAGATCTGAAATGAATAAGAAAATATTAACCGACTTAATTATTAATTATACTCGAGCTAGTAAAAAATAGCTAAGTTGCCAAAAAAATTAGACTGTGTACAGCCTCTTTAATATGCAACGCAAAGTTAACCGGGACGCGAGAGAAACAGCGAGCAAAGCGAGCGCGAGTGCCAATATTATTTTGTCAACGAAAAACGGAACTCGAGACCCCGGAAACCCTCCTTGGCGTCATGTTATCTGGTGCTTCGTTTTCCGAGTTCAATGTTGGAAAACGGAGAGGGTAATTTGCACAACGCCGAATGCAAAATGCAGAATGCGGAATGTTGGTCAGCGGCACATAGCCATGTATGAAGATGAAGAAGCACATGTTTCATGCCATATATGTGGCTATATGCCGCTGACCAACATTCGGCATTCTGCATTTTGCATTCGGCGTTCTGCAAATTACTCCCGCCAGTTGGAAAATAAAGGGCTGTGAACAATCTATACGTGATATAACACAAAAATGCCCCTGGGTTTCACATTTTGGGATACTATGTACCTGACCACATGTTACATGTGAGAATTTCAGTATTTTATTCTACGAGGATCGTGCCGAAACGACAGAAATCCATAAAAAAAATTAAAGTGCCTATGAAGTGAAGCTTTTTTTGCTTTTGTTTTAATATTTACTTTGTGTAATTCCAGAGTTTGAGACCTCTGGGATTAAAAGTAACGATTTTACAAGGCTTCAAAGTTGAGATTTCGCCCGTCAAAAATGGTCAGGGGAATGGGTACAAAATAACCCCGCCGTGACGTCAATTTGGTGCCAAACTTTTGTTTGCACGATCAAAGTTTCTTGTCCGCGAGGAGTGATTACGCGAGAAACATGTCGAGCGATACAGAAATAGGTTATTTGTCAGAAAGATCCAGCAGTCCCTAGGAAATAGGGCACCAGAGGACGTCAGAGGTTGTTGTTACGTGGTATTTTCGCGCGATTCAAATACCATTTTTGAGGACAAAATGCCTAAACTTTGAAGGCTTGTAAAATCATTACTTTTAACACCAGACGTCTCAAACTTTGGAATCGCATATAGATTAGATTTTAAAACTAAACACCGTGACAAAACCAATTCACTTCATAGGCACTTAAAGAAAACATAACCTACAGCAAAACAATACGATTTCGCTTCACAACACATTTCCATAACTTCGATGCCATCAAAAATGGCGGACGCTGAATTGTTCCCTTTAATTATAGCAAATACGCAAAACAATAATGGATACGCGTGATTCAAAATTACCCAATTTTAAGAAACGATGTGTAAGAATGATATATATAATAACAACGATTTTAAAGCGTCTACCTTGAATAGTTCGCCTAGTTCTGCACACATCCACCAAGAGCACAATGATCAAACATAACAGCGGGAATTTCATGGTAGGATAAAGTCGTCTCAACCTGCATATTAGCAATTGCAATTATAGCTATCAAGTATTGAAGTGAAAATGCGCGATACGTACCATATTAATTGTGCGATAATGACGTTATGAATTACAAGAAAGCCACTTTTTTTCACATATCAGTCACTAGTACTTGTCTTATGTTAAAATAGAGCGCTCTTAATTAACTGCCCAAAGATTCAAGTACCTTTAATTTTATATTTTCGCTGAAACAAAAAAAATCAGTTATATCATTAAAAGACTATAATACCCAAAAGGCACATGCAATATTCCCTTCAACGTCTAATACAAGTTTTGTAAAATTTTACCTACCTACGCTGCGAGCTGTTTATCCCAATGAGTATTACTATTAAAAGAGATTTAGCTAGTTCGTTAAACTGACATTAGCAGTTGTTCTTGAATACTTAGCACTTCCGTTTTCTTTCAATATTTTAATTTTCAATAAGTTACTCTATTCTTTGTTTGGGTAAATTGTTGCGCTACTACTGCTTCTCTCTCCATGGCGGAGCTACTCATGTTCTGGCGCAAGTTGGTTACTGAATTAATGTAGCTTTAAAATGCAATATGATAATCACAAGTGAGGCTACTTTTCACTACGGTTTTGTTTTCTTGCCTTAAAACAACAACAGCAGGCTATTGTATACGGTGCATAATTCTTATGAAGATACTACAATTATGTTACTCCTTTAAAAGTTTGAATACAATACTTTTTTCAGCTGTCTTTCAGATAGGACGTTATTCTACAAATTACCTGAACGGTAAAGACACTTCCAAATCTTAGCTGTCCGCTTCGGGTATTCGGTGTTAGTAAAAAAATAGGACATTTGCTGTGTTTTGGTTACGTTTTAAAGTACTAAGATTGGCAAAACTTGAAAAGAATTTAACATACCTTCAGTGATGCCTTTATCAAAAACCACAGACCCAGTAGCTTTTTTAACTGGCACAGTTCTTTTCACAGTCGAGATTTCAGCCGAGTGTTCTTTGTGAAAATGTTGTTTGCAATGGATCATTTAAGCGGTTCGTTTAATTAAAATATTACATATTACGCGTTTACATTTGTATTAATCCTGTAAATATAACCTGGGAAAAATACATGGTTGATCAGCTGAATGAATACGCCTACGAATGGAGTCTGCATTTTACGCACGTGCATTATTGATTTTGTCTTGAAGTAAAGCGTAATTAAGGAGAGCTACTGAACTTGTCTATTTATTCGGTTAACTGCAAATAGGAAGTGCTGAGTGTACGAATAAATTAAATATCCCATGGTAAACTTACGTAGCTAAAGCCAGCAGCTAAATACATATCTTATTTACATATCCATTTATTATTTGCCTCGGGTTTAGAATAGGTAAGCAATCAGTAAGATCGAAATGAGAAGCTTTATCATTAAATTTTAAATTACCATTTTTTCATGCAGCTTACCTTGGTTGCTCATTTCAGAGAGTACATTTAAATAGACCCATTCCGAATCTAACATCGCGCCAAGGCTTGGGGGAATAAAAAATATAATTATTTATTCATCCCTAAGCATCTATGCAAATATTTTGTTTTATTCCCCCAAGCCTCGGCGGTATGTTAGAATATTATTATATCGGAATTGGTCTATTATAACAGGCGTAAAATAAGTGTCCTTTCAAACTATTTTTTACAAACTACGGTTTGTAAGTCTTTAAGTTTTAGTTTTCCTTGGGTTCAAGTATCTTTTTCTAGATCTTATGATATAAGACTACTATTGTTTTGCTACTGGAACACTTGTGGCATGGGAAATGATATTAATTGGTAAAATGGCGTGGGAAATAATAAATCCTATTTGGCAAAATCTCGTAGAAAATAATAAATACTATTATTTCGGCAGAATCTCGTAGAAAATAATAAATACTATTTGGCAAAATTGATAATGATATTAAGCAGAATTGTAAATTGACGAACTTCAAGAGACAAATATTTGTTGATCCAATTTGCGTTCATACAACATTCAGTTGGGCCTTGTCGGGCTTTAGGCGAGGTCAACATTATTTAATAACACAGCTGCTTAAGCGTGGTTTAATAAATTCACAGAACACATGCTAAGTTGAATTTTGTCAAATAGTTGACAGTGAGAAATTTAGGTGGGTTTTTACTAAGTACTAGAGAACAAACCGAACTAGTATCTGTACTTTAAAAAAGTCAGTTTACCGCGTAGCATGAATGTTTGGCGGGTTTTAATTTTTGCGGATTTTTTGGCTTGTCCCCGCTCGGCAAAATTATATAACACCGCACAAAAAACCCTCGCGCAAATGTGGTAGAGTATTCTAATAAAGATTTTTTTCTCGCTTTTTAATGTAACGTGCGTTTTTGTGGCAATATCGGACATAAACAACGCTAGCCTGAGCTTAGATAAATAGTTTTAACACAAACAAGGTTATTACGTGAATATTGAAGCCGTACTGATTGAGCCACGTCTGTGAAGTTCAACATGCAAGTAATTAAAATTGAAAATATGTGCTGCTGATCAGAAAATCGCAGAAATTTCAGTCGTATCGAACCGAAAAAATCTGTTCCCGTAAAACAGTTTCATGCTAAACGGTATCTCACCAATCTGAATAAAGTTGACACGCCCATTTGTCATGGAAAGTTTTAAACGACAATCGCTGCGCCAGACTAGCCACGAACAATGTAATCTGAATTATCACAAGCAACTGTCGACTTTTATTGTCAAGTTTTAAACAGAGAGGAAAATGAATGGAGTGCTTACGAATGTACCCAAGGAAAAATTCATTTGCCTTGAATTTCTTCAAACTTGAAGGTTATGTCCGCGCACAGGGAAGTGCGGTTTCAGTCAGCAAACGAATGCCGTGAAAAGAGCGATCGCTAGTGGATGTCGTGCGAGTCGATATGTCGTCTTTTAAGTAAACAAGGGTGTTGCCATGCATTTCATTTCCCACAAGGACGATATTCCTCTCTATTTTAGAAGTAGGTTATTTAAATTATTACCAAACGATGATAATTCAAGTAAATTTACTGTAAATTAAATATTGTTGTGCATGCATGACACTATATCTGCCACATGGAGTAAAGAAAATAATCACTAACTTGTTAATGAATTTGAGGCTTTGGGGTACTCCAGTATATGTGCGAACCATACGAAAAATAAGGCAAGTATGCGTTTGGTCCACTAACCTAAAAGCGACGTGTCTGCAAGATTTCGATGTCTACTAACGCTATAGTTGTCACTAGACGCAGCAATGATTGCGTCTTTTAAAGTTAAAATATAAAGTTAAATTTAAAATATTTAGATAACCACCAACATGGGGGTTTACCTCGGTGTAAAAACCTGTGACTTTTATCTTTTTTTTTTTGGTCTATTGTTTTCCTGTTCTATATTGTTTCGAGGTTCTTTGTTGTCTTGTTCGTTCTTTGCGTTACGCCACTCGTGAGTTTCACAGGTTTTTAAACCGAGGATGAGCCCAACATGGAGACGGAAGAATTACTGATTTTGTTGTTCATATCTAATGAACACGTTTCGCTTCAGTAGCTTTACTCCCGGTGTTTTCAGGGACAAAAACTAACTTGCTCAGTCTTCTCGTTTAATTTGTCCAGACGTTGATGAATGGGTGACCGCAACTCATACCAAAATTAAAGTCTCGAAAACAGGTCTTGTGACGCAAACGTTTCGCACTTTTAGTTTACGTAACTCAATAAGATTGGATGCTCAACGCGAATAAAGAGGACAACAATGGTTTAGTTTACTCAACCATTTATTTTACTTTGCTGCCTCTTACACCTCTATCTATACACGCGTGAGCATTTTCATCTCTTGAAGGAATACCTTTCCATTTATAAGCTTGATATCTACCAAAATACAGCAATCCATCCTGCAAACAAGGAAAGCAGAAAAAAGTTTGCTAATATGCTTAACAATTAGACTACAAGCCTGAGTTGGCCTGCGAGCAGGTTACAGCCGAGATGCAACTACTCTTGATTATATTCTTTATAATGATTTATGATTGTTAAGCAATACAGTTATAATTATAATAATAGTAATTGAAAGAATTATAACAATAATAATTTTAATTTATCTTTAAGCAATAGACCACACCTCTTAATTTGGGCGAGGTAGCAGCTCTCGTAAGATCTCACATGAATGGCTTGTGACACATTGACAGGACAATGTAACAAACAGCAGGAACAATACGCCTAGTCCCTACAACAATAGCAACTGCTGCCAGTAGAATTAAAAGCTTGAGCTACTACCCTACCGCTTAATTTTAGCTTTTACTGACAATACATAAAAAATGAGCTCGGTGTCCCATATTTTTTTGTTATTAAATTTGGGTCAGCGCGAGACAAGATGAAACTTTTTGCAAAGGGGATTTAAAGCCACTCAAATTTACGAAAATTTAAGGTGGCTCCGAATTTCAGCAACCACTTTTTTTTCGTCGTCCAACATTTTTGAATTTTGATCCCTTATGAGTATCGTATCTTCTGACGCTCGGACTTTATTTAATTCTCTTTCTTCACGCGTAGTCGAGCGTAGTGCTACCATTGAGGAAGCGTCGAAGAAGCGGGAAGTTTACCGGCAGTTATTAGGAAATAACTGATAAAGCAAGACATTTATTAATTTAGGTACACATACCTATTGTCTTCGCCAACTACTGTTCACAATCGTCTACTTCCTCGTCTAAATAAATGGAGTTATTAGATTAAAATATGACACGAGAAATGCTGTTCATTAATTATTTTTCTTTTAAGTGTACTGTTATAATGTGGCAGTTCCTAATCCAGCATATCCAAAACGATCGGGGCCACCACATTTAAATAAATACATTTTTAGCAAGTAAAGCTCTAAAATTTCAAAGAAAATTGTCTTTGTACTTTCTAAAACCAAGCACATAGTGCTGTTAGAACAGTGACGAGTTTATTCTATCAATTGGCTATGTTAAATTCGCAAAAAATTGCCGTAAGAAGTATAACAAGCATCGTTTTAATTTCCGTATGGCCAATTGTTTAATTCTCCACCCAACTGAATTGTGGTCGCTGTTGATGTACATAAAACAAAATTGATTGATTAAGTTCACAGACTAACGACATGTGTACATGTGGATTCGGCCATTTACCCTCGCAAGTTACTCCAAGCCATCCATCAGCGCAGTTACATTGGTAACCTCCAACAAGATCAACACATGTGCCGCCATTTTTGCAAGGGTCAGGCTCACAATCGTTGATATCTGAAAATTAGGGATTAGCATTATTGAGTTATTGGATTAGCTTAATTTGAATGTACGTCGAGCCAAAATAATTCAAGTTACAGGACCAAATGAGGATGTTTAATAATTATCCTGCGAAACCGCGCGGAATATTGTCTGATACTTAGCCGACTAGGCATCCGTTCTAAGGAAACAATTTTGTAGTGGAGAAACAAAAACTTCAAGACATTATTATGCAGCTCTATCGGGGATCAATCCGTCAGACGAACTTTCATTCCACAAGTAAATAAGTAACTAATGTTGGTTATTGTCACCTGTTTCGCAGTTGTTTCCAGAATATCCCAATTTACAATCACAGCTGTAGCTCCCAACCAGATCAGCACATGTGCCGCCATTTTGGCAAGGCGCAGGTGCACACTCGTTGATATCTGAAAATATGGAGTTACAGCTAATAAATTGAAAATATTTAGATCTAGAATTTTTTTTCCGTAAACTCGCATCGTGCCAAACAACTCATCAAGTTTTGTCGCTGGCATCACTTAGGTTTTTGACAGGTATGTTTCGCAAAAGTCGCAAATTTCGGGGAGTTTTGACGGCAATACTTTGAACTGAAAATCGATTGCCGTTTGTGTCGGCATTTTTCAAAGGCCTACTCTGGGACCTTAAGTCGCCGTAACGTTGAGCGACTTTAGGCGACTCAAGCAAAATTGGTCGGAAAAACATGGCGACTTTAAGCGATTTGAGGCGACTTAAGGCGACTTTAGGCGAATTAAGGTGATTTTAGGCAACTTAAGGCGACTTAAGGCGATTTCAGGCTATATTGGATTTTTGGTTGAGTGAGAATAAAATTTTACTTAGACCATGACCAAAATTTAAAGTTTTATTCTAGCCTAGACACACCATAAAATCCAATCTAGTTTGAATGGGCCTTTTAAGCCTACGACATAATGAACTAAGATCAAAACTCATAGCCATCAATGGTTGAACTTAAATTGCACTATTATTAATATCAATGACAAAAATCAAGCATAAATTTAAAATAGTTACAATTCTGATAAGCAGTGTCTCAATCAGTTGCAATTGACTACCAATATTATAAACAATAGTTTTCATATAAATTACTCATGCCAAATGATAGTTAGTTCTCATTAAATCCAACACCAGACACTGATCCTCACAAATTATAATAATCAGACAGTCAAAATATCATCATCAACAGCAGCAGCAACTGAAACATGGTGCTACGACCCCAAGCTGCGTGCAGCTATAATCAGGACGTAACATGTCGATCAAAGTCGATCATCGAAAACGTAGTCGATAAGTCGATAGTACTCGATATTTGTCGATAATTGTCAATCGACAAGTTGAATTTGTCGATAAAAGTGGATAATCGCAAGATTTTTAACTGATTATCGATTTTATCGACAAAAATGCAGACAAATGTTTCAATCAGCTACGAAATTCAAGTAACCAAACCAATAATAGCTCGAAAGACGTTTTTTATGAAAGTGTAAACAGCTCTAAAGTAAATCTGTATGGCAATAAAGCTAAATGAAAACCTGAACAACCAAGTGGTCTGTTATTCATTATAGAGTACCTCGAGAAATGTTTTATTAACAGTTTCAGCTGAGCGAAATCACGATCTGTAACAGAACTCGGACCAACCTAGTTCCCAGGGTCTCTCTAGGCTGGAGAGATGAGAGAGAACGGGCCAAAGTTTAGACTAGATGCGGGAAAAAATCGAGGCCAGCAAAGTAATTGAAAAGTAATTAAAAAGTAAAATAAATTACACTTACACTCGTTGATATCTGAAAATTAGGGATTAGCATTATTGAGTTATTGGATTAGCTTAATTTGAATGCATTTCCAGCCAAAATAATTCAAGTTACAGGACCAAAGGAGGATGTTTAACAATTATCCTGCGAAACCGCGCGGAATATTGTCTAATACTTAGCCGACTAGGCATCCGTTCTTAGGAAACAATTTTGTAGTGGAGAAACAAAAACTTCAAGACATTATTATGCAGCTCTATCGGGGATCAATCCGTCAGACGAACTTTCATTCCACAAGTAAATAAGTAACTAATGTTGGTTATTGTCACCTGTTTCGCAGTTGTTTCCAGAATATCCCAATTTACAAACACAGCTGTAGCTCCCAACCAGATCAGCACATGTGCCGCCATTTTGGCAAGGCGCAGGTGCACACTCGTTGATATCTGAAAATATGGAGTTACAGTTAATAAAAATATTTAGGTCTAGAATTTTTTTTCCGTAAACTCGCATCGTGCCAAACAACTCATCAAGTTTTGTCGCTGGCATCACTTAGGTTTTTGACAGGTATGTTTCGCAAAAGTCGCAAATTTCGGGGAGTTTTGACGGCAATACTTTGAACTGAAAATCGATTGCCGTTTGTGTCGGCATTTTTCAAAGGCCTACTCTGGGACCTTAAGTCGCCGTAACTTTGAGCGACTTTAGGCGACTCAAGCAAAATTGGTCGGAAAAACATGGCGACTTTAAGCGATTTGAGGTGACTTAAGGCGACTTTAGGCGAATTAAGGTGATTTTAGGCAACTTAAGGCGACTTAAGGCGATTTCAGGCTATATTGGATTTTTGGTTGAGTGAGAATAAAATTTTACTTAGACCATGACCAAAATTTAAAGTTTTATTCTAGCCTAGACACACCATAAAATCCAATCTAGTTTGAATGGGCCTTTTAAGCCTACGACATAATGAACTAAGATCAAAACTCATAGCCATCAATGGTTGAACTTAAATTGCACTATTATTAATATCAATGACAAAAATCAAGCATAAATTTAAAATAGTTACAATTCTGATAAGCAGTGTCTCAATCAGTTGCAATTGACTACCAATATTATAAACAATAGTTTTCATATAAATTACTCATGCCAAATGATAGTTAGTTCTCATTAAATCCAACACCAGACACTGATCCTCACAAATTATAATAATCAGACAGTCAAAATATCATCATCAACAGCAGCAGCAACTGAAACATGGTGCTACGACCCCAAGCTGCGTGCAGCTATAATCAGGACGTAACATGTCGATCAAAGTCGATCATCGAAAACGTAGTCGATAAGTCGATAGTACTCGATATTTGTCGATAATTGTCAATCGACAAGTTGAATTTGTCGATAAAAGTGGATAATCGCAAGATTTTTAACTGATTATCGATTTTATCGACAAAAATGCAGACAAATGTTTCAATCAGCTACGAAATTCAAGTAACCAAACCAATAATAGCTCGAAAGACGTTTTTTATGAAAGTGTAAACAGCTCTAAAGTAAATCTGTATGGCAATAAAGCTAAATGAAAACCTGAACAACCAAGTGGTCTGTTATTCATTATAGAGTACCTCGAGAAATGTTTTATTAACAGTTTCAGCTGAGCGAAATCACGATCTGTAACAGAACTCGGACCAACCTAGTTCCCAGGGTCTCTCTAGGCGGGAGAGATGAGAGAGAACGGGCCAAAGTTTAGACTAGATGCGGGAAAAAATCGAGGCCAGCAAAGTAATTAAAAAGTAATTAAAAAGTAAAATAAATTACACTTACACTCGTTGATATCTGAAAATTAGGGATTAGCATTATTGAGTTATTGGATTAGCTTAATTTGAATGCATTTCCAGCCAAAATAATTCAAGTTACAGGACCAAAGGAGGATGTTTAACAATTATCCTGCGAAACCGCGCGGAATATTGTCTAATACTTAGCCGACTAGGCATCCGTTCTTAGGAAACAATTTTGTAGTGGAGAAACAAAAACTTCAAGACATTATTATGCAGCTCTATCGGGGATCAATCCGTCAGACGAACTTTCATTCCACAAGTAAATAAGTAACTAATGTTGGTTATTGTCACCTGTTTCGCAGTTGTTTCCAGAATATCCCAATTTACAAACACAGCTGTAGCTCCCAACCAGATCAGCACATGTGCCGCCATTTTGGCAAGGCGCAGGTGCACACTCGTTGATATCTGAAAATATGGAGTTACAGTTAATAAAAATATTTAGGTCTAGAAATTTTTTTCCGTAAACTCGCATCGTGCCAAACAACTCATCAAGTTTTGTCGCTGGCATCACTTAGGTTTTTGACAGGTATGTTTCGCAAAAGTCGCAAATTTCGGGGAGTTTTGACGGCAATACTTTGAACTGAAAATCGATTGCCGTTTGTGTCGGCATTTTTCAAAGGCCTACTCTGGGACCTTAAGTCGCCGTAACTTTGAGCGACTTTAGGCGACTCAAGCAAAATTGGTCGGAAAAACATGGCGACTTTAAGCGATTTGAGGCGACTTAAGGCGACTTTAGGCGAATTAAGGTGATTTTAGGCAACTTAAGGCGACTTAAGGCGATTTCAGGCTATATTGGATTTTTGGTTGAGTGAGAATAAAATTTTACTTAGACCATGACCAAAATTTAAAGTTTTATTCTAGCCTAGACACACCATAAAATCCAATCTAGTTTGAATGGGCCTTTTAAGCCTACGACATAATGAACTAAGATCAAAACTCATAGCCATCAATGGTTGAACTTAAATTGCACTATTATTAATATCAATGACAAAAATCAAGCATAAATTTAAAATAGTTACAATTCTGATAAGCAGTGTCTCAATCAGTTGCAATTGACTACCAATATTATAAACAATAGTTTTCATATAAATTACTCATGCCAAATGATAGTTAGTTCTCATTAAATCCAACACCAGACACTGATCCTCACAAATTATAATAATCAGACAGTCAAAATATCATCATCAACAGCAGCAGCAACTGAAACATGGTGCTACGACCCCAAGCTGCGTGCAGCTATAATCAGGACGTAACATGTCGATCAAAGTCGATCATCGAAAACGTAGTCGATAAGTCGATAGTACTCGATATTTGTCGATAATTGTCAATCGACAAGTTGAATTTGTCGATAAAAGTGGATAATCGCAAGATTTTTAACTGATTATCGATTTTATCGACAAAAATGCAGACAAATGTTTCAATCAGCTACGAAATTCAAGTAACCAAACCAATAATAGCTCGAAAGACGTTTTTTATGAAAGTGTAAACAGCTCTAAAGTAAATCTGTATGGCAATAAAGCTAAATGAAAACCTGAACAACCAAGTGGTCTGTTATTCATTATAGAGTACCTCGAGAAATGTTTTATTAACAGTTTCAGCTGAGCGAAATCACGATCTGTAACAGAACTCGGACCAACCTAGTTCCCAGGGTCTCTCTAGGCGGGAGAGATGAGAGAGAACGGGCCAAAGTTTAGACTAGATGCGGGAAAAAATCGAGGCCAGCAAAGTAATTAAAAAGTAAAATAAATTACACTTACACTCGTTGATATCTGAAATTTAGGGATTAGCATTATTGAGTTATTGGATTAGCTTAATTTGAATGTATGTCGAGCCAAAATAATTCAAGTTACAGGACCAAATGAGGATGTTTAACAATTATCCTGCGAAACCGCGCGGGATATTGTCTGATACTTAGCCGACTAGACATCCGTTCTAAGGAAACAATTTTGTAGTGGAGAAACAAAAACTTCAAGACATTATTATGCAGCTCTATCGGGGATCAATCCGTCAGACGAACTTTCATTCCACAAGTAAATAAGTAACTAATGTTGGTTATTGTCACCTGTTTCGCAGTTGTTTCCAGAATATCCCAATTTACAAACACAGCTGTAGCTCCCAACCAGATCAGCACATGTGCCGCCATTTTGGCAAGGCGCAGGTGCACACTCGTTGATATCTGAAAATATGGAGTTACAGTTAATAAAAATATTTAGGTCTAGAAATTTTTTTCCGTAAACTCGCATCGTGCCAAACAACTCATCAAGTTTTGTCGCTGGCATCACTTAGGTTTTTGACAGGTATGTTTCGCAAAAGTCGCAAATTTCGGGGAGTTTTGACGGCAATACTTTGAACTGAAAATCGATTGCCGTTTGTGTCGGCATTTTTCAAAGGCCTACTCTGGGACCTTAAGTCGCCGTAACTTTGAGCGACTTTAGGCGACTCAAGCAAAATTGGTCGGAAAAACATGGCGACTTTAAGCGATTTGAGGCGACTTAAGGCGACTTTAGGCGAATTAAGGTGATTTTAGGCAACTTAAGGCGACTTAAGGCGATTTCAGGCTATATTGGATTTTTGGTTGAGTGAGAATAAAATTTTACTTAGACCATGACCAAAATTTAAAGTTTTATTCTAGCCTAGACACACCATAAAATCCAATCTAGTTTGAATGGGCCTTTTAAGCCTACGACATAATGAACTAAGATCAAAACTCATAGCCATCAATGGTTGAACTTAAATTGCACTATTATTAATATCAATGACAAAAATCAAGCATAAATTTAAAATAGTTACAATTCTGATAAGCAGTGTCTCAATCAGTTGCAATTGACTACCAATATTATAAACAATAGTTTTCATATAAATTACTCATGCCAAATGATAGTTAGTTCTCATTAAATCCAACACCAGACACTGATCCTCACAAATTATAATAATCAGACAGTCAAAATATCATCATCAACAGCAGCAGCAACTGAAACATGGTGCTACGACCCCAAGCTGCGTGCAGCTATAATCAGGACGTAACATGTCGATCAAAGTCGATCATCGAAAACGTAGTCGATAAGTCGATAGTACTCGATATTTGTCGATAATTGTCAATCGACAAGTTGAATTTGTCGATAAAAGTGGATAATCGCAAGATTTTTAACTGATTATCGATTTTATCGACAAAAATGCAGACAAATGTTTCAATCAGCTACGAAATTCAAGTAACCAAACCAATAATAGCTCGAAAGACGTTTTTTTATGAAAGTGTAAACAGCTCTAAAGTAAATCTGTATGGCAATAAAGCTAAATGAAAACCTGAACAACCAAGTGGTCTGTTATTCATTATAGAGTACCTCGAGAAATGTTTTATTAACAGTTTCAGCTGAGCGAAATCACGATCTGTAACATAACTCGGACCAACCTAGTTCCCAGGGTCTCTCTAGGCGGGAGAGATGAGAGAGAACGGGCCAAAGTTTAGACTAGATGCGGGAAAAAATCGAGGCCAGCAAAGTAATTAAAAAGTAAAATAAATTACACTTACACTCGTTGATATCTGAAAATTAGGGATTAGCATTATTGAGTTATTGGATTAGCTTAATTTGAATGTATGTCCAGCCAAAATAATTCAAGTTACAGGACCAAAGGAGGATGTTTAACAATTATCCTGCGAAACCGCGCGGGATATTGTCTGATACTTAGCCGACTAGACATCCGTTCTAAGGAAACCATTTTGTAGTGGAGAAACAAAAACTTCAAGACATTATTATGCAGCTCTATCGGGGATCAATCCGTCAGACGAACTTTCATTCAACAAGTAAATAAGTAACTAATGTTGGTTATTGTCACCTGTTTCGCAGTTGTTTCCAGAATATCCCAATTTACAATCACAGCTGTAGCCCCCAACCAGATCAGCACATGTGCCGCCATTTTTGCAAGGCGCAGGTGCACACTCGTTGATATCTGAAAATATGGAGTTACAGTTAATAAATTGAAAATATTTAGGTCTAGAAATTTTTTTCCGTAAACTCGCATCGTGCCAAACAACTCATCAAGTTTTGTCGCTGGCATCACTTAGGTTTTTGACAGGTATGTTTCGCAGAAGTCGCAAATTTCGGGGAGTTTTGACGGCAAAGTTCAGGTCAACTGTCGAGAGATTCATTTTATAGGGCGGGTGAAACTGCACTGCATCGTTTGGAAACGCTGTCGGATAACCTACACTGGCGAAACTAGTTGCTGGCTTTGGTACCGTTTTGCTGAACACTTCCGTTCTGTGGGAAACGTCCACCAGCAAACTCGCAACCATGGAGGCATATGCCCCTTTGCCGAACACTTCATTCTTATTACCGACCAACAGTAATCTGGTGTTTATTGTGAGGGAACCTAAGCCTACAAGCCCCGTGGGTTTTTTATTAGGTTTCCTCGCCATTTTGCTTTCTACCTTTAATATACTGTAGTTTTGTATTTTCATTGTTATCTTGTGTATTGAGTTGTTTTTATTTATTATCTATTTTATTATACCTCTATTTTTGTGTGTGGCCAATAATAAAAAAAAAGGAAAAAAAATGAAAAGAGTCTATGGAAAGCCAGCCGAGTGGCGAGACCAAAAGAAGAGAACACACGGAAGACGGGTGATCTTCAAACTTGAACGCACTAGTCCTGGGTGGTTGAACACGAATTTCGAATTTATGATAATAACGTTTGATTCCCGCTTAACGGCTTTGAGCCCACTTTGTGACTGATGAAGGCACAATTCCTGGAATTTCCTTTCTTGATTGTTGCTATTATATCTTTGGCAATATCCCGAGATGTAATGAAAATGCTGACGGCATGATTGAGAGGTTGGGGGGTTCGTGGATTGCAAGGTATATTTAGGTGTTTGAAGGGAGATTTAGGTCATGAATTCTGGTCCGTCAGTCTTCTCCTTTAAGTCTTGTGCGGCTGCATTGGATGAGGAATACGCCTAAAGCGTGGTTTTTAATGTGACATTTTCAAGTTTTCTGATTTTAATAGGATAGATTGTGCATCAGATGACTTAGTGACGTATTCTAACGCTCGAAACGTCAGCTCTCGAATCTCTTTACCGTGGCCAATTTACATTATCAACCCAGTTGATAAAACCAAATTATATTGTTATACTTCCCACCGACGCAGCACCAAAGTTTCTTTAGAAACTTACCTCCTCCTGTCAAATAGAATGTCTCGTGTTGATGTAGTAGAATCGATATTTAAAAAAAACGGTATGCTACGATGATGTCGTTTATTTGCGGATTGCTACTGATGTACTCGTAAACGCGCAGACCTTTCTTATTGATTCCAGTAACTTGCAGCTGATGATGTTCTACGACCTGGATACCCTCAATTTTACTTGACATAAAATCAATTCTTCTTCGTCAATTCCGCCTCTTAATCGACAGTGGGTGAAATTTTCACGTAATGCACGAGATTTGTAGTATGCTGCTCCATTCCTAAGTAAGGATCTTATTTTGGATTAAGTTACTGGAAACATGTTAAAACGTATGAAGTTACTATCACCTGTTTCACAGTTTATGCCAGAATATCCTGATTTGCAATCACAGCGGTAACTATCAACAAGATCAACACACGTGCCGCCATTTTGGCAAGGTGCAGGGGCACACTCGTTGATATCTGAAAATAAGCGAAATAAGTGTTACAGCTGTCTCGAATTCTCCCAAACCCCCTCGTGTTTAGATGAGGCTATGTAAACAAGGCAAAAGTCCGTTAGAGTTGTTTTATCTGAAGCACGTAGACATGTGGATGCACTTTCGCTAACTATGGATGTGAAGTATTTGTATTGATAGCAGGTTTCTCAGTATGCGAGTCAGCCCTTGGTCGTTACACTACATTTTGCTTTTCTTTGTATCAAAGCTTTACCTTGACCCGGGGGGGTACTCCCCTTCAGGGACGGCGGGGCGTGTTTGAAAGTTGGGGGGCTTGAAAATGAGCGCCGGAGGCGCGAGTTTGTAGGGGGGGTCTGTAGGGGGAGTTTGTAGGGGGGTCTTCGTAGGGGGCATCCTCCCCCAGAAAATGTTGAAATCTAGAGGCTCGGAAATGGTATTTTCAACGTTCTCCATGATATACTTCTTAAAAAAAGACAACCAGGATAAGTGTAAAATGACAGGTACTTTTTGTGCTCCAGCAATACTTTGGAAGTTTTGTAAATACGAACCTTGTACTAAAACAAAAAATTGTCATTGTCGTAAAAAGTGGGGGGGGGGGGTGCCGAAGCCCCCCCCCCCCCAGCTCCCCGCCCCGGCTGCGCCGTCCCTGCCCTATATTAGGTTTTTAGGTAAAGAATACAGAATAAAAACAAGCAGAATGTCACCTAACAAAATATTCATGCTTCTATTAACCCCCTCCCCCCCAGCGGAAATGCTAAAATACGAAGACTAATAGCAAAACATATATTCGAATGCTTGAAAAAAGGAAAGGAGAAGACGACAAAAAGTAAATACTCCAGGACTTAATTAATTAATAACTTATTAGCCATGCATTTTTTTGTTGTTTGTAATTTTTAGTTATTTGGAAATCATAGTCGATATACTACTTATTGTACAAGACTCTAAATAAACATGTCTGTCTGCGCCGCCCCAAAGGGTATGGTTTTTGAGCCGTTTTGGTCTGCAAACGGGTAAAGATTTTGGCTTTTATGGTCTGAAATTGGGTATGATTTTTGGGGGAACATTTGCGAAAGCTTATAAACATATTTTCTTCGCAGTAACTGGGACGAGTTACTGATGAGAGAGAAAGATAAATAGATAAAATATATCATTCCAACTAAATTTTACCTAGCGGGTGTAAAACGGATGTATATTTTCAAGGTCAGGTCTGAAAACGGGTATGGAATTTTGTGGCCAAGTCTGAAAATGGATGTGGAAAATGGCATGCATTGGTCTTAAATAGGGTCTAGATTTGCCGATCCGGGCGGCACACCCCACCAAAAATTACAAGGAGAACCCCCCCCCCCCCCCCCCCCGTACCTTGATGAGTAGGTTTTCGTGTTGAATATTATTTGGACATTTTTCTTCTTAATTAATTAACTGGTCTGCGTGTAATTTATCAGGTCAGTTTCACTTTGGCCCCTTAGGAAGGGAGAGACAATGGTTCGTTCAGTGTCGGTGGGTTTTGGTATATGTTTGGAATAAACTCAGTGTAACGGTCCACTACGATTACAATATACCAGGAATTATCATATTCGTTGTTTGGAAATGAACTTTTATGTGGAAAATATGTTTAATAGTTTGTTTTTGAGTCCAAAATTGCCCATTGGAGAGCCTCAGATTCCCTCTCGGCTGTACTTCACAACAGTTACTACCAGCAGCTCCATTCTGCCAACAAGGAAATCAATGCATCGATAATCAGCGATATTGGTATTATTTCACTAAAGCTAACTTTTTCTAAAACGCGGTTTTGAGTAAAAGTTTTCTCCTCGAGAAGAACTCAAAGAAACTTGATTTCACTGCTCAGATAAAGAGAAACAAAAAATGAAGAAAGAGAATTATTTCAGAGTCATCTTGAATCCGTTTTGTTCAATTTTGGAACTTTTATTTCTTGCCACGGGAAATTCGCTAAAATGAATCAAAATTCATTAAAATTAAAAGATAAACGTCTAGATCAAGCAAACACTAAAAATAGAGAAAAATCTGCGATAAAGAAAGGAGCAAAAAGTGCCATAGCGAAAGTGGCTCATTGATGCTTGCCAAACCGTTGTGGTTGTCATGACAATCACAGCGATAACTTCCCTGAAGATTGACACAGGCAGCTCGGTTCTTGCATATGGACTGTTTGTACACTCGTTTATGTCTGTAAATAAGACATGAATAGTGTCGTAATCTAAAAGAGCGAAAAGCAAGCAAGAGAAAAAATTCCTTTACCTGTCTCACAATTGTTTCCAGAGTATCCAGATTTACAATCACAGCGATAACTTGCGCCGAGATTGACGCAGGCAGCCCCGTTTTTACATGGACTATTTTTGCACAGGTCTGTCACTGAGAATAGGATAAAATACGACATGATGATTAGGTCCAACAGCTAAATTCAAAAAAATCACTTGGCTGCCTTAGAAATTAACTGAAAAGAAAAGACAACGGCATACTTGCAAAAAGCACGTCGCAATTCCTGCGATAATAACGATCCTAAAATTAAGTTAAGCACAGGTTGGCCTATTTTTGACTAAGTTGGTTATCAATTTGAAACAATAGAATTCAAACTGGCTGTTGTATCAGTAAAGAGCGTAACTGAGAAAGGAATGAACGTAAAACCAAACAAATAGCGGAGTACATTTTTACCTTTTTCGCAGTAGTTTCCAGAAAATCCAGATTTGCATTCACAGCGGTAGTCACCTCCGTACTGATTTACACAGGAAGCTCCGTTCTGGCAACCATTACCGATCAAACATTGGTCTGAAGTATTAACATTTGTGATTGATACTTTTAACAAGTTGCTAGTTCTTTCAATAATTCTAAAACTGTCAAATTATTGAGCAAAACGTTAAACAAGCTTTTATCAACTTTTCCTGTTTTGTCACTTGTAAACGGACAGCTTCTCTTCTGAAATGCTCGCGTCTTTATTCCATGGTAATTGGTTGTCTATGCGCGCGTATAGTTTTTAATAGTTTCTTGTGTTCTTAGTTGCTTTTAACATAATTCTACTTTGACAACATTGTGAAGCGCAAGTGAATGTATTCATAAAGAGATCTGCGCTATATAAATGTAAATTGTTATTAGAATTATAAGGTCGGCGCCATTTTGAAAATTTGGAGAGGGATTAAAACTGCTCTAGTACAGGGACAGGTGGCAAGGACAAGGAGGTATCAAAAGCTTTATTTCTTCCATCCCTTTCTCGGATTTCTTTCATCCATCCACCTCAAAATGGAGGGTTTTTAGGCTATTCCACACTATTCTTGGACATGTCAACTAGGTACAAGAAGTTGCCTCAAAAGGCAAATTCGAAGGAAAATGTTTTTATAACCCTAAATAGTACGGGCAACATTTTTTTTTTTAGTTGTTTCGCAATATTGGTGTATTACAAGTTGTAAAGTATTGCTGTCCGTACTAAAACCGTTGTTAAATGCTGCTACATTCTATGTAAAGTAAACATGAGATCAAATCTGTGCAGAAACTTGTCTCAAATTGCAATCGGGTGGTATAATGTGGGCAGCAATTTTCATCTTGTAAGGCAACCCTGTTTGGCGACAAGCTAAAAGAAAAGGTCGCCCTATTACTAGGTTTTAAGTGAAAAAAAAAATCAGAAAAAAATGGAAAACTTCCTACAGTACCTGGGCAGCCATAGAGCTCGGTCCTCATTGATAAGTGCCCGTGCCAAGCAACGGGTCGAAACCGCACATAGCGTGCCGTAACTGATGGATACAGTGTATGATAAACAATAGTGTTCTGGTCTGCATTTCCAGCGAATTCCTGAATCAACAAAGTGGCAAAATTAATTCATAACCCTTTTTTACGGTAAGGAAACTGTTTCTTGTATTCAAATAAGCTATATAATACAATACGAGGCAGCCACATTGGTTTTAGATCGATGCAACGCTTGGTTGACTGATATATACATGAACAGACTATGGGTATTTAATAAATAGACGTCAGTTTGTAAAGGTATGTCCTATAATCGACCATTTTGTCACCACATTGTCGATACATTTCCCAGCGTGAGCCAATAAGCGTGCGAGAACTTCTGCAGTTATGGTAAATTGCTGCTTTCCCATCCCCAGTCCACTCGCTAGTCATTGTTTAACGTTGCTCCGACAACTCACCGGTATCAATTCACACTTGTGTGTTGAGAGGCGCATTGCTAACGTTAACGTTTGTCACACCAGTAACATTACAGCGTAGCTGATGAGGTCGAAGGGTCAGGAAATATTAATGAGTGTAATTCTGATTAACCTTGTCTGCGGCTTGCCCTTGCTGCCTGTAGTACTGGAAGTGTACTTCATCATTGCCGTACTGCAGCTTGTAGCTAGTCACCCACTGGGGGTGATCACCTCTTCCTTGGGTTGATACAACTGTCACTCTGGTGTATTGACTACCAAGATCAACCTGATACCATTGATTTACGTCGTTGACGCGAGCTGACCAAGATCTTGGATGGTTAAGTCTGCCCTGATTGATGTTAACATAGGAGTCCCATTCTGTAGAAGCCTTTATTTGTCCGGCAGTGATTGCACCATTTTCCATGCCAAGGGCTATAAGGCAGTCTAAAGGAATTTTATTTACACTTAAGGTGGCTCCATAGAGTAATCATATATAACCTGGCTAGTGTTATTACATTTTGAAAACTGGTTTTCGCATTCGTTTTACTCCCAGCTATATAGATACTTCACAGATAGGAATTTTGAGCTCGAAAAACCTAGGGATTGTAAAGGCAGTTTCCTTGTTATTTGCAAATTTGTTGTTTTTGCCTCCTGGGAAAGTTTGGTGTTATGGATTTTTCTGAAAATTGAGCGCCATGTGAAGCAAAACAACAGTATACCCTATATGCCCAACTTTTGCCGAGTTTCACCGAAGGAAACCAGAGTACGAATACGTCATTAGAATAGAAACTCGCCAAGATCGTAATTTGAGCATGCGTTAACTCTGGAACCATGAAGTTAGCTGAAACACCTTATTCCAAAATGGCTACCATCTTAATATTCTTTTGTTGGTATTCAAATTAGCCCTTAATACCTCGTTTTTGAGCTCAAAAATCAAAAGAATATTTTATCTTGAACGGATGTGGATGATGTTTTTATGTCATTTAGGAAGTATTGTAGAGGAATGAGTCAACATGAGCTACTAGATTAGAGTATTTTGCCAAAGGCTAATGGGCTTAAAAACGTTTATGTTTTAAAAAACGAACTGAGGTTGACACAATTCACGGCCGTTGACCGCGACCGCATCACGTCACGATTAATTTACGATAACAAGACATTTTGTACCACTGAAACGCTCCTCCGTTAAACTGACGAAACTTCTTGTTGGATGTTTAAATGCTCCTTGAAAATCGTTTTTCGTTAACTTACCGTTCGAACGACCTGCGTTTAATACCGTTTGTGACATTCTGGACTGCGGGGCTAAAATGCAGGTCACAGGTCACAGGTTACAGGTCACAGGTTACAGGTCACAGGTTACAGGTCACACGTCACAGGTCACAGGTCATATTTTACATTTTTTTCTGGCCGTGTCTCACGTGGACTGGAAACTAGCGAATTCACGAATTTGATTGGCTAAAATCGATATTGACCGCGGTCTAGATTTTCCCATCTAGACCGGCATCTAGACCGGTTGCCTTTTGGGGTCAGAAAGTTACAAACAAAACAGGAACACACTGTCTCCTTTTTGTCTAAAAATACTAAATGGAAAATTAAAAAAGCTTGACAAGAATAAAAAGTAAGGATACGACCAAAGTTTTGCAAATTCAAGTTCAGCTCATCGCCGTTCGCAAACCAAATGTCAGCGAGAACGAAGCAGTGTCGTTAAGCAAATTTAAGTTTCGGTTTGGCCATCCATATAATAAACATCTTATTAACCGAGCTTAGGGCCTGATTACATGAGCCGGGCTGGCCTGGTTAGCCGGGCTTGTTTCAGTTTGCCGAGATCTCGGCACGTCTGTTAAACGCAACAAAAATCAGCTTCGCGATTACATGACAACCGGGCCTGCCCGGTTAGCCGACAAAGCAAACCAGCCAGACTAACCGGGCCCAGCCCGGCTCATGTAATCAGGCCCTTAGTCGGTCTGTATGGGAGAATCTTGACCTCGGTCTGTACTCACAACCTCGGTCAAGATTCTCCCATACAGACCTCCCGCTCGGTTAATAACAGCTAGGTTGCTGTTTTCAGTCGCTTCCTCGACTGAATATCCCAGTTTACGTGGCAGGGTAGACATCATGACACCAGCACGGCACTTTTTTGCGCGATATTCGACTTCCGGTAACCAAGCGAGTGTCGGCATAAAACCAATTGTCTATTAAAGCAAACAAAAGAAAGAATGAACATATATGTGAACTTCGGATGTAGATGAAAGTGAGAGACGATCATAGCAGTGAATTTTCGATCCAAGTAATCGGAATAAAGGAGCCTGAAAAAAAATTAGGAAGAAAGAATGTTGAAGTATTAGGCCGGAGAAGACCTGGCAACTAATCTTGCTAACCATTCACACGCTAAAAAGATACAACAACAAGCCTAGTTGTAGCTACGGAGACAGCTTAGAAAAAAGAAGAAATCTGCAGTTTCCACCAGTCAAAAAATCACTAAGATACTGCGAACTGTACTCGATGCGATACATGATTGAAGGTAAGTCAATTTGTAAAGTAATTCTAGCGAACCATATTTTCAAAATAATACCCGTTACCTGTGCTCGTAGAATTCTTGTCTCAGATGCAATCCTCACAACGTGGCATGCACTATCACCTCGATCAACTCTTACGCTTCTTTCGTGCTCTCCAAATAAACCGGGATAATACTTCAACATTCTTTCTTCTGTTTTCTTTAACAGACATATGCATCATTTTATGCCGAAATTTCTTGGTCACCGGAGGTTGAATATCGCCCCAAAAATGTACCATGCTGTTGTCATGATGGTTAGCCTGCCACGTAAATACAATTACTGTAATTCGAGGAAGAGACAAAAAAAAAAAAACTGTGACCTGTGACCTGCATTTCAGCCCCGCCGCATTCTGGAAGCTCACCCGCAGTCACGCTGTTGCTCCACGACGATTGGATGATGCTAAAGAATGCATCCAATCAGGGTGGAACAAACAGCGTGACTGTTGCTGCCTGGCACACGAAATTCCCGGCCGCGGATGCTGGTCGTTTCGAAAGCTGCATTTCTCGAAAATTATTTGGCGGCTAGCACTTTGATTTTAAATGGCTCTTCGATTGAATGCAACGAGAAGAAGCATCAACCTTTCAGCTTGTCTAGTGTTAGATTTGGAAGCCGGGCGATTCAAATTTCTGGGTGAAAATCTGCTTGGCGCTGGAGCAGTCGAAAATGAGCTTTCCACTCTTGACTCCTTCTTTTGACGTATAGTAACAGTCAAAACAAAACCCACCAAATCGCTCAAATTCGCCATTTTAAGCCGCAAAAGTTTTGTAACGAGCAAACAGTTTAAGTGGAAAGCATAATTTCAAATTCTTTGGAAAGCTTGTGGATTAGTTTAGGAAAAACGTATTACGCAGCATGCAAATGACGCGTGTCGTTAATCTCGCATGTAAACAATAACCTATTCATGCTTACACTCGCAAATGTCCGAAATATTCGCCACGAAACTTAGGAGAAGTTTCACATGCGTTATATATTTTGATCTCTCCACAACTATAAATAAATCAGTACCGAATCATGCGGCAAAATAACATTTCTGCAAAAAATTTTTAACAGTGCAGTGCAGTTGCGCATTCGCCAGCATGTGGATAGTGAAAACCCCCCCCCCCCCCCCGACATTTTCAAAGCGGGTTTTTAAAGAGTATGCGAACCGTTTGTAAGGGTTTCTAAAGTGTTTCCACATTCTAAAGAGTTTTAAAGCGTTTCAAAGTTCCAGGAATTGCTTCAAATATTCTGAGAAACAAATCGGCTTTAGTCATGGAAATTTGTACAACCTTCACTTGCTTTCAAACTCTTCGCCCGCGAAAACGTGGCTTTCTACACGAAACAGGATTTTCTCTTCCACATTGATCTGACTTTGATGGTCGAAGTTCTTCCGAATCGAAGGAGCCTCCATTTCGATTACTTGAAATCGAGGCAAATGCGGTGACATACATACATCCAAAATATCTCAAATGAGCCTAGGCTGGTCACGTACGCGACTGAAATTAGTCTGCTGCGAAGCCTGGTGGCTTCGGAGCAATAAGCGCGTAACTTTAAAGTGACAATTATCACCATACGCTGGCACACCAAATCATTTCACATGCCACAGTCCGAAGGGAAGCTAAAAACTGCCTTAACTGGCCATTTAAGCACAACTCTTTTAAACATACCTCGACAACCGTAGACTTCCGACCTCATTGAAAGATGCCCGTGCCAAGCGAGAGGACGAAAGCGGATGAAACGCGCCATAACCGGTGGATTGAGTGAGTGATAAACGACTGTGTGCTGATCTGTGTTTCCAACAAATTCCTAAACCAAGATCAAAGAAAAATAACATCGTCTTATTCATTTGCCTGCCAAGCTAAGGGTTTATTTGTCTTTCAGACAATGCACGGCCATTTCACAAGTTCAACTTTGCGGTAGACTGGTTAACCTTATCTTTTCCTTGCTCCCTGTAGTACTGGAATTGCGCTCCATGGGTACTGAATTGCAGCTTGTATCTAGCTACCCACTGGGGGTGATCACCTCTTCCTTGGGTTGCTACACCTGTGACTCTGGTGTATTGACTACCCAAATCAACCTGGTACCACTGATTTACGTCGTTGAAGCGAGCTGACCAAGACCTTGAATGGTGAAGTCTGCCCTGATTGATGTTAAGATAGGAGTCCCATTCTGTAGAAGCCCTGATTTGCTTGACAGAGATTGCACCACTTTGCATGCCAAGAGCTCCAAGGCATTCTGAAGGATATAAACAAATTCAATGTACGTAAAGGGAAGCAATTAATCAGAAATGAATATTCTGACGGAAGGACGTGGAGACTCGGGATGTTTAGGGATTTTTAGGTGTTTCCTGGGTTATTTTTCTCTCATTGTACTTTAGTCAGCCTTTTCTACCCACAAATTACAACCAAGCATTGGAAAAAGGTACATTAATGGTGGCCGAAAATTCTCGGAAATAAAAGTTTAAAAACAATTACTTTTGATGTTCGAAATGGAGGAAATTTGCAAGAATAGTAAGAAAGGCACATTGTATACAAAGGCGAAAACAACAAATAATATCACCAATTTCATCTCAGGGGCACTTAAAGGACCTCAAAGAACGATTGAACTAAAAATAATCAAAGTTCCATTGCCAAGTTTAACTGTCCTGGTAGTAAAGTACGCTGGGACGATCTACACCCACCCTGCCACAAAAAACACTGCAAGCTAGATCTTTTGACTCAAAGTTTGCTTTAATAGACCCGGGCCTTAAGGACGAATAAATTCTTACTTACTCAACGAGAGAGGAATTTTCAAAGATATCTCGCTGGGTCCGTGGTATCTTACTGCCTGTTTTTGTGTAATCCATGGTGGTTTGTTAGCCCCTGCGTATCCAGCAAGAGCATATGATCCTCGGAAATTGATCAAAAGGGGAACAGTCGCGCCCAATCTCTTAAGAGCATCAACTGCTGCATACGCGTGACTTGAACCCTCATCTTGAATGGCGACCAAAACAATTTTACTGCGGAGAGGACAAAAAATTCATTAAAGATGCAAAAAAGCAAAAAAAAAAAAAAAAGAAAAGAAGCCCAAACTAATTGTAGCTAGTTACTATCAGCATTAACGTTCTGACAAAGGGACTATGCTGGTCTTGGTCAAAGAGAAAACGTGGGATAATTGCTAATTGCAATCAAAACCAACCTCTCGGTTTGTGTCAATGGCGACCCTGAGAGAGATGATGCAGATGCAGGAGCGAATATTTAAAACCATGTTTGAATCTGTGCTGTCTTCAGTAAATACACGGATAGACGAGGTGGTGAAGTCAGTAGCAGAACTAAGAGCTAGTCTTCAGTACTCACAACAGGATATTGATGACCTTAAAAAGTCGAATGGCGAACTGGCTACGATAGAAGACGAACTCGATGACATCCAGTGTACTCTGGACAAACATGAAGACAAAATGGAGTACCTCGAAAATCAAAGTCGTCGAAACAACGTTCGAATTGATGGAATCGCTGAAGTAGGCAATGAAACGTGGCTTGACACAGAAACAAAGGCAAAAGAAATATTGAAGGAAAAGTTGAATTTGGATTACGAACCAGAAATCGAGCGAGCGCACCGCATTGGTCCGAAACCAAGAAAAACAGCTCCGAACGTGGCTGATGGCTTGAGATCCAGACCAAGGACCATAGTCTGCCGTCTACGAGATTGGAAACAGAAAGAGGGGATCAAGCCAACGGGTCTGTTTGTGAGTGAAGACCTTGCAGCGGAAACCTTGGATAAGCGAAGTAGTCAACTTGATAAACTAAAGGAAGCCAAGAGAGCAGGAGAGATTGCATATTTTGTATTGGACAGATTAATTGTTAAGGACAGGCCTCCTCATGAGTCCAGATAAGTTTATATTCTCTTCTATAATGGCTTTAAGTAATATTTTACCATTTAGTCAACTAGACGATGAGGAATTTGCGTCGATGTTGTATGAACTCCAAAATGGCCCTGCTCATTATGATCATGATCGTTTATCTCAATTACTTTATAATCCCTTAACTTCCAACCTTAACCGTTATCTCATACGCTCAGAAGATATAGACCCTGACGCTCATGTTAATACTGATAGTCGCTGTGATTATTACGTTGAAGATAAATTTGACGAAACGCTACACAGGAAAATCATAAATAACAATCATTTCTCCATTTTTCATCTCAATATTAGAAGTCTTCAAAATAAATTAGACGATTTAACAACCTTGCTAGCCAACCTAGATGTAAATTTTTCTATCGTTGGAATAACTGAAACTTGGCTACAAAACTCGGCTTATAACGTGGATATTGACGGGTACGATTTCGTTTTTAAAAACACTGTGTCTATATAACCGGCAGCCGGTCATATAGACACAGCGTTTTAAAAATCGCTCATTCAAATCAGGCGGGGGGGGGGGGGGGGGGGGGTTGGATTGTACGTGTCAAACGATCTTAACTTCAAAATCCGTGAAGACATAAGAGTGTCCAATGAGGAGGTGATGGAACCATTGTTTATCGAGATCATAAGACCTCATGGGAAAAATATTATTGTGTGCATAATTTACAGACCACCAAACAAAGTGTCGATGTCTTCGTTGACAACTTCAGTGAAATTTTAGTTAAAGTCTCAAGAGAAAACAATATATGCTACTTAATGGGCGATTTCAACCTGAACCTGTTAAACCACAAAAATCATGTTTCCACTGGCGAATTTCTAGACGGGCTTCATTCCTGCATGTTCTCGCCGTTGATTTCGTTACCATCCAGGATAACATCTCACAGTGCAACTCTCATTGATAACATTTTTACCGATTACTTTGAACACCATTACCGAACAGCTGGGTTATTGTTGTCTGATATCTCGGACCATTTACCTATATTTTCCATTTGTTCCTATGACATTTCCACCCTAAGGTCCAGAGAAATTATATTTGTGCGTAATAAGAACGAAGCACTTTGGACTTTCTCCAACACCTTGGAAGTACTGAGTGGTCACAAATTCCTGGATACAATGATCCTAAACTCTGTTACGACAGATTTCTTAGTAAATTTTCGCAGATTTACAATACATGTTTTCCACTCAAAAAATTAAAGAGAAAGAATCAACTTAAGAAGCCTTGGTTATCGAAGGGCTTACTCAAATGTGTAAAACGTAAGAACAAATTATACAAGCAATATCTTTCTGATACATCTGCTCAGAACAAAGCGCTGTATAAAGAGTATTGGTGGTTTTCACGTCACGCAAGTATCACGCAAATTTCACGCACGCAAGAAATAAAATCGCCTACCATTCAATAAATTGAGTCAAGAAATTGAAATATCGTAGAAGAGTAATAAATAAACAACCTGCCAAAGTTTCGGGGATGTACGATATTCCGAACTCGAGTTATTCGGCAAAGTGTATCACTGAAAATTATAGTGTTTAGTATGGAGACGCCATGTTGGAGCCCCTCTGAGGGACTCCAACATGGCGGCCGGAAACCAGTGGAAACATCTGGAGCTTACTTTGACTCTCTCAAAACGTTTCCTCTCGTTGTTAAACTTGAAAACATTCGCATAAACACTTCCCTCAACATATTGGCTACTTAGAACTCGAAAACGTAAGGCGAATCGATATTTTCGCTCACGTACAGAAACAGTGCCGATGTCACGCATTGTGAAAAATCTGAAATTCAAAATGTTCTATTTTCAAAACAAAGCCGTCTACCGAGCTGAAAACAGGCCAGCAGATATATGTTTAAAAATGACTTTTACCTGATGAAGTTGAAAACTCAAAAGTTTTAATTTTAGTTTTCTCTGACGTCACGTGAAAACCAAGAATAGGAACAAACTAAATCACTCCTTGAGAATTGCTAAAAGGCTATATTACGATAAAAAACTAAATGAGTCCAAAACCAACATGGGAGCTACTTGGAGGTTGCTCAACGATCTCATATATAAAAGAAAACCAAAACTAAAATCCAACCAATCATTTAAAGTAGATGATCTGGAAATAACTGATCCAGTAGCTATTGCAAACAAATTTTGTCAATATTTTTCCAACATCGGGCCAAACCTGGCCAAGGGAATACGATCTAACATATTCCAAAAAACGTTTTTATCTGGAACGTTCAATCAATCGATTTTTCTAAACCTGGCAACGGAAGAAGAAATTATTGCTATTGCAAACCAATTTCAATCAGGTAAAGCTGCTGGTTATGACAACATTCCTATGTCTACTATAAAACAGTCTACAAACTTCATTTCTTCTCCGCTTCTGCACATTGTTAATTTATCTATTATGCATGGTATTGTTCCAGACCAAATGAAAATCGCTCGTGTGGTGCCTATTTTCAAAACTGACGACAAAGCTATTTTTTCTAATTACAGGCCTGTTTCCATCCTTCCTTGCTTTTCAAAATTCCTAGAGCGTATTGTTTATAATCGCATTTTAAGTTATCTAAATGATTTCCACATTCTTTGTGATAACCAATATGGGTTTAGAAAACATCATTCTACCACCCATGCACTTATCGACTTGTATGACAAAATTTCGTCTGCTCTGGATCGCAAAGAGCATGCTGTCGGAGTATTTCTAGATCTTTCTAAGGCCTTTGACACTGTGAATCACGAAATTCTTTTTGACAAACTCTATCACTACGGTATTCGCGGACTGGCGTTAGAATGGGTGAAAAGTTACTTCAACGAAAGAACTCAATTTGTTGAATGCAATAGATTGAGATCAACCCCTCATAAAATCTGCTGTGGGGTTACGCAAGGGTCAATTCTAGGCCCGCTGTTTTTTATCTTATACATAAATGATTTGAACAACGCTTCAAACCTTGAAACAATCTTATTCGCAGACGACACAAATTTATTCATCTCACACAAAGACCCTGATTTGTTAATTAGTACCCTATTATTGATAACTATTAACTCTGTTTTCAAATAAGGCTTGTCATAAATTATCTAATATCAGTTATCTCGTGTTTATTGTGAGGGAACTTAAGCTTACAAGCCCCGTGGTTTTTTATTAGGTTCCCTCGCCATTTTGCTTTCCACCTTAAAGTGCACCTAACCCCAAAATATTTTTTTCGCTAGAATAAACCTTTGCACCAATTTGAAACGCATCGCACCTTTTTTTTCCAAATTCTGACTATTTATAGCATTCAAAAGTTACGATAAACTGTGCATCATTTGTTCCACGACCGAGTCAGAAGGAGCGTGGGTCTATTCCCGATTTGACGTCACAAACTGATTTGCATGCATGTTTACAAAGAGTTGATGTGATGCAAATCATTTTGTGACGTCAAATCAGGAATAGACCCACGCCCCTTCTGACTCGGCCGTGTAACAAATGATGCACAGTTTTTCATAACGTTTGAATGCTATAAATAGCCAGAATTTGGTAAAAAGGAGAAACGAAAGGTGCAATGCGTTTCAAACTGGTGCAAAGCTATATTTTAGCAAAAAAAATATTTTGGGGTTAGGTGCACTTTAACATATTATACTGTAGTTTTGTATTTTCACCGTTATCTGTATATTGAGTTGTTTTTATTTATTAATCATTGTATTATAATTCTATTTTTGGCAAATCAAAATAAATAAATTAAAAAAAAAGAAATTCCCAAATGGGATACTAAATAGCTTTCTATGAGAGCCATGATATTGTTGCACAGTATCCTATGCTTACGCAGCCACTGTGGCAAACGAGAATAGGAAAACAGAATGTGCATTTTTTATTAAAATTCCAAAATAATTATTATTTAAACAGACCTGTGCTCTGGTTTTAGTGTAAAAACTGATTTACGCTTACTTTCCTTGTATGCCATTAAGGTAGTCGCTCAAGCGGGTACCAGCGTTGCCATCTCCATGAGTATCGAAAGACCTTGCCCCAAGCACGGCACCTTTGATTGGAATGTTCTTGTTAACTCTTTAGTAAAATTCTCGTTACGTATATATCTCATTAATTCTATTGCTACTGACAAAATAACAAGAAAACACTGTATGCTAGATGTTACATTACCAGTTATCGCGTCCACGATAACAACGTTATGTCCCCTGCCATGTGGAGAGTGATCGTTTCCATTGACCTTAATGTAAGCAATTCCACATGTGCCGGGTGCTATTCCTGGATCGTTGCAACCTTCGCTTCGGATGTAAATATCCACAATGGGAACTACAAAGGAGAAAACGCAAACGGGTATACACGACTTTACCGAAGACTAGTGAAAATTGTAAACATAGGCTTGATATTGAAGATTTGGGAGTTTCCGAATCGTTTTTTTAGTCTATAAACAGTCACTTAGCCAGTAACCAAGGCAAAATTAAATAGTTAAGATGGTCCAGGCAACTCATGAACAAGAGATTACAGGTTGCACCTTGCAATTGGGAACTAATACTGTTATTACGTATTCGCTCCATCCTCGAATATTCCTATCTTTTTTTTAACGCTCACTATTGATATATCATTTGAGGACCTGGATAGACTGCAAAAACGGACGTAACGACTTCGTTCTTCCCTTGCGTAATTTTAAATGGGTCTTGAAGGAACTCTGTCACGGATTAAACTTCTTGAAAACTTTAGCCTAAAGCTCTTAATTTTGTCAATTACAATCCTTCTCAATCTTTTACCTTCCTCATTCGAAGTCATCTTTGTTTCTTATCACTTTATCGGTACCCACTTTTCTACTTTGCTAAGAGGTTATTGTAAGCTTAATAAGCTTGCTTTTAAATTAAAGTATTTGCATAAATCTTTTCGCTAAATAACTTCACGTTTGTGGAATAACCTACCGGACAATGTAAGAGGAGCGTCCTTAATTGGAATTTTTAAAAATTTATTGATAATCTTTGTATCGTGCAGTTTTTAGTCTAGTTTTAAATATTGTAGTCTAGTTTTTAAATTATAAATTTCTAAAGTAGTTTTTGTATTTTTATTGAATAGATAACTTATTTATTTGCATTTTTATTTTAGCATACACGTTCACGTTTAAACGATCCTTTGGCTCACTGTTGAAATGTTTTTAATGACCGTTCATTTTTTTATGGGGTAGGGGGGGCTGGTGGGATTTGGTAGATAGTCTTTGTAGCATATTATGGCCCCGCTCTAAACCGGATATTTTTTCCCTGCCCCCCCCCCCCCACCCCCTCGTAAACCTAATTTTTTTAATGACAAAAAAGAAACGAAAAGCAAAATAAAAAGAATGATCAAGTAAAGTTTGACTTATCAAGCTTAACACCAAAACCTGGAGTTTCAAAACGTTCTTTTTGGATATATCCTTTACCAGGAGCTGCCTTTGTTTTCTGTGACTGTATTTTCAACCGAATAAGTACCCCAGCTAGGGGGGTTTGGGAGTATTCTACCCAGGGAAAATTTAGAATTTTATTACTTCAGAAACGCTATTTTACGCCAATCTGGCAGATATTTTGTAATATTTGTAGATTCATTTACTGCAGTTTAAAGTGAAAATAGCACAAATAATTTTTAAATATTTACGTGTGCACTGGCCATGGTAAGCTGTCTTTTCTTTTGATAAACAAGGTTCTGTTTGTTATTGGGAGTGAACTTTATCAAGTGGTTTTGAGTTGATGATGTTCATCCATTGCAAATTAGGGGGCATGCTGCTCCGGGAAAATTTTGATTTTTAGAACCTCAGAAATGCAATATTGGAGCATTTTGGAAGAACATTTCGCTCCATTATAGATGCTGTCATTATAACATTTTAGGGTAATTTTCGGAGTGACCCCCCTTTACAGACAATATTTTTTTTGGCTGCCCCCCCCCCTTTAAGGCCAATTTTTTTGCATGCCCCTTCCCCCTCAATCCCACCCCACCTGATAAAAAATGAACGGTCCCCATAATAAAAAAATAAAGAAGAATGGACACGAGAATTACTTAAAACCTCAAGATCCCCCAAATGTATTTACACCATTAGAAATTTACAAATAGTGGTCAAGCAGTCTTGTTAGAAATTGCTATGTCATAGTAATGAAGCTATGAAAGGAATGATATTCTGTAACACCGCCAGGATCTTTGAATCTCACATTTAAAAAGCCAGGCTGAATTTTTCAAGTTTTCCACTTGAGGCACGGAAAATAAGCTCAAAAGGAATTATGGTTCCCACTTTTTTCAGTAATTCACTTAATAATTTCCTCTTGACAGGGCTTCTGATATTTCGCGCGGTCGCGAAATTCAGGTATTTCCGCGAACTCCCGCGAAATTTAGTACAAATCCTACCAAATACATGTCCGCACAACATATTTGAAACTTATCTTAACTATTAGGGCTGTTTACGTGCCGTAAACTTGTAAATTTATCTTGAAATTTCGCCACTGCCACGAGTAAACAACGTACCAAAAACTACCAGGCGTTCTTAGGTTAATGTTGCGTAAAACTGGGCACTGGACAATGTGAAGACTTTTCGTTATACGGATTGCGAAAGGAAACTGCTGTCTGTAGTAATGCAGGCACATGTTTACTCGAACGTGCAGGACACGATCGAGACGCAAGAATGTTTTGACTTCACAAATGGATTTGAACCTTCAATCACGAACAATCTTGCCTTGAAACTGAAAAAGAAGGACAACCGGTCGACGTTTTTGTCGCTCGAAACAAGAACAGTTTCCTTCAGAACTGTGTTGGATGAACTTTTATGTTTTCTTTCTTGTCCTGAATTTGACATCCTGCAGTATTTTTTCTGGCATGTTTCTTGTTTGCTTTTTGGCGAAATTTGCCACCAAAACTCCTGCGAAATCCCCGCGAATTTGGCTTTGCAAATCCAGCGAGATTTGACATTATTTTTTCCCCGCGAATTATCAGAAGCCCTGTCTGTATGAGCGAAACTACTTCAGTCATTGTCTTGGTGACGTATTACTAAAAAAGCCGAAAAATCTCTGTGACAGTGTCCCTTTAATATAATATTTGAAGGCAAATATATACATTATCAGAGATGACTTCATTAATGGTAACTAATCCTCTTTTTCTTACGTACTCGGTTTGAGAGGGACTCTCAAAGATATCTCGCTGGGTCCTTGGAATCTGTGTGCCTGTTTTTGTGTAATCCATGCTGGCTTCGGCACTCCTGCGTAACCAGCAAAAGCAAATGATCCTCGGAAAACTATCAAAATGGGATCAGTCGCGCCCAAACTCTTAAGAGCATCAACTGCTGTATGCGCGTTACTTGACCCCGAATCTTGAATGGCGACCAAAACTATTTTACTGCGGAGGATAAACATTGCATTAAAGAATGCAAAAAAACAACAACAACAAGAAAATGAAGACCAAACTAGCTAGTTACTATTTAAACAATAGAGTGTTTCTGTCGAGGAACTATCGGCTGATAGTTGCCCCATGGAAATCTGATGTTCTTATAAAACAAATATTTGCCCTGGGTGGGAGGGCAAATATGCTACTTTCAAGAACACCAAATTTCCAAGGGGCAACTATCAGATCGATAGTTCCGAGACAGACAAATAAATGGTAAAGTCTGCATTCGGGCCTAGTGGCCCATCAGGCCGGAGCTTATCCCGGTTTCTGTAGCATGAAGCGACAGAGAGTATTTCTACTCCCCCCTGCATGGGATGCTAGTCCATCGCAGGGTTACTCCAGCAGTAAATTCGCCAGTACCCATTTATACACCTGGGTGAAGAAAGGCACTGTGAAAGTAAAGTGTCTTGCCTAAGAACACAATGCAGTGACCCGGCCTGGGGCCCAGTCCGGAGTCCAGTGCACTAACCACTAGGCCACTGTGTTTAATTTGAAGCTATGAAAGTATAAAAGTAAAGGTTTTGTCTACTTTCCCTGTTGAAGTGAAATATGTAGTTTATTATTTTGAAGGAAAGCAAAAGGGCTTTCATTGAATTTTGCCAGTATTGTAATGCACTCGGCCAATGGCAAAAAAGAATTTTAATACATGCTCTGAAAAACAGCCAAAGTCCAGCAGATTTGTACTTACTCTTCGGGTATGCCATTAAGATAGTCTCTCAAACGGATACCAGCATTTCCATCACCATGAGTATCAAAAGATGCTGCCTCCAGCGCGCCACCTTTAATTGAAATACAATAAGCGAATTTTTTACATTACTTTTTAGTGTCTATGTTGCTAATGCCGTATTTGAATTTGTTGTTTTATTTGATGTTGTCTGTTTGCTTTTTCTTTAATCGTTTTCCTATATTTTTCGCATTTTTCTTTCGCTCCTTTTGAGTACAAGACATTTTGTTTTTCCAGCTGATTTTGGGTGCAAGACGTTTCCATTTTGTCTTTGTTTCCAGGAAAGTTGAAATTGGTATACGTAATTACAAATTCAAAATTTTAGTTTATTCATGCCAGGAGTATTTTGTGCTCTAAATAAGAGGCAAACTCTACACCGCGTTAGGATTGTTGTTCTTGATGTAGCTATTGCTGTTGTCATAGGTTCTGCAAATACAACATGTTTATTTGGTTATTTCATGATTACCTGTTGAAGGATCCACAATAACAACGTTATGTCCCCTGCCGTGGGGAGAGTGATCAATCCCATTCACCTGGATGATAGCAATGCCACATGTACCGGGTGGTATTCCTGCATCATTGCAACCCTGGCTTCGGATAAATATATCCACAAACGGACCTGAAAAGAAATAAACACAAACAGGAAGAGAACATTATTTTGAGTGAAAAGGATAACATATCTTAAGCCTAAGTTTTTTGTCACTTACAATCCTTATGAATCTTCCTCTACCTCTCTGTTTTGTTTTGTTTTTTTTTTTTTGTTGTTGTTTTTTAATTTGATTGAATTTGAAAACTTTGGAAATACAATTAACTATAAAAATAGGCAAAAAACGAACAGTTATTTTTAATTTAAATTTATTCTATTTTACATTTTTTTCTTTTAGTATAAATTATCTTTTCTGTTCATTTTTTTAATTGAATATGGCACATGTTACCCAAGCTCATTATATGAACACAATGCAATAAAAGCAACAATGTAAGAGTTCGGTTGTATAGCTCGTAGTTAATAACACTTTTCATGCAGCTCAACTGGAAAATAATCTGGTAATGGTGGACAGTTTAAACAAGAAATCGCCAAAACGGGAGCAAGAATGCCAAATTTAAGTAATATACAGTCAGAATCAACAGTACCTGGAACAGATCTGCGCTTTCGGCTCCGTGCAGCAAGGTCTGAAATAAAATAAATAGAATAACATTGTAATCAAGAAACTCATATAGCGATATTTCTTGTTTACAAACAAACATTGACGTCACATTTCTTTTGACATTCAAATTTGCCAACCAGTCCGCGGTCAAATTGCATTTTTGTTCACATAAAATACTTAATTGCTTTCCGGTCACACATACACCTTATTCAAAAATGGCTACCTTCTTAATATTCTTTTGTTGGTATTCAAATTAGCCGAAGACCTCGGAGATCGAGGTTCTTTATTTAGTTAAAACAGAATA
>OX393563.1:13178611-13261111 GCA_947652115.1 Blastomussa wellsi
GACCGGTCTTCGCCACTCTGTACCGCTCGATCTAAGGAATGCTTATCATACTCCAGATCATACAGCCCTGAATCCATCTTTCAAAATTGACTGCGGCTTTTTGGTGTAACTAAAAAGAAATCAAAAGACTATTACTCTCTTTTTGTCCGTAAAAAGGCTTGCTTTCCAAATAACACGAGAAAATTGAAGTGTGAATTTAATTTAACTGATGAGGCATTGAAAAAAGCTTTTTCTCTTCCCCATTCAGTTGCCTTTAAATTGAGCCATATGTCAAGGCCTTTCAGTTCAAAGTATTGAACGCTATTCTTTACACGAATTCAAAATTGCACAAAATCGGGTACATTACAGATGATCTGTGTTCTTTCTGCAAACGTGAATCAGAAACAATGCAGCATTTCTTTTATGATTGCTCTTATTCAATTTTTTTCTGGAAAGATTTCGAATTATATTACTTATCTTTGACAAAACAGCAGATACATCTTAATCTGAAGGATATATTAATCGGTCTTCTAACACAAGAACTTCCCTTACTTAACTATCTGTTACTCATAGGAAAAATTTATTTATGGGCGTGCAGAGGGAATAAAGAACTTCCAAGTACACGAGGTTTTAAATCAAAAGTCAAATTAAAGTATGAGACTGAAAAATATATTTGTACAAAAAATAATAATTAAGACATGTTTAGGAAGAAGTGGGCAATATAAATACTAGAGGTAGTTGAATAACATGTCAGGCTCATATAGGTGTGATTTTGCTATTTTCGTTAGTGTATATGTATGCGAGTGTATGTGAGTAAGTGTGAATTAGTTGTGTTATAAAATAGGTCCTTTTTAGTAAAGTATTGTAATGTAAGTTGTGAAAATAGATGTGTGCAATGCAATAAAAAAAATTAAAAAAAAGGCTGTCTGCTTCGTGTATCTGGATGGCTGATTGACTGTATTATTATGTTTAAATGAAAGTAACAAGTGAGTCTGGCAAGCATAGGGAGACTTTTAACATACCTGTGGTAATATCTTTATATTATCAAAACCCACCGTTGATGCGTGAAGCAAATGCTCTTGTCACTGTTGAGAAGTCGACAGTGTTCTTTTGAGTAAACCAGTAAACCTTGTTAAAGTCTATACTTACTTACTTAAATGGATCGTCGTTTGATTGGCACATGTCACGTTTACGTCTCGACATTGCATTAAGTATTGTGAATAGGACTTACGAGTTGCATTTTAAGAACACATTTTATTCATTGCCTTGAAGTAAAAAGAAATTAATGACAACTACTCTCAGGTACAACTCTTAGGGCAACTTATTATAAATAAATTTGCAAGACTCCTTTGCTTGGTCAGCAACTGAAGTTGTATATTTACTTGGTTGCTTGTAGAAATTACCATTGCACGGTAAAACTACGATATTTGAAACAACAGCTAAATACATATACTGTTTATTATTTCGATATGGATTTGAAATAAGCAAACAGTCATTGCGAAATAAGAAGCTATTTCATCTTCCGAATTGTAAATTGTTTGACACGTATTTGAGCTTGGTTCGATTCTAGTCAGGGAGACTGCAAAAATCACGTCAGAACTAAAGCAATTATCGCTTCAAACTATTGCATTGCTGTTTCAAACTTTTTCTTATATTTATTACTTTCCGTTTAGTTTTCCTTTTTTTCTGTTGGCTTATTGTTTCAAAGAAATGTTGCGTATAGGAAGCGATAACTGGTATTTAACAAAATTGCGCACTTTGTCGAAGTCGAAGTGCAAAAAACAATGGCATTTTTTTGTATCGATATATAAACTAAAAATCAACGCTTTCTCTCCAAGCTACATTTTGCATGTTTAATTTATTTTCTATCTTATGGTTTCTGTTTATAAAGGAGTATATAACTAATTCATTGGTGTTGCAATAAATTTCTGTTAACGCGAGGTCAATATCATATTTATTGACACACACAAGTCAACATTGTTGCGGAATATGGAATACCTTATGTATTCATCTAAGAAAAGGGATACTTGAATATCTCAACTATTAAACATGCCCATTGCCCTTGCTGATAATTTCAATTGTTTTCAAGCTTTAAGGTCGCGGTATAGACCTTGACCATAAATATGTTTATAAGGCAAAATATTGGTAGGGGTGTCAGTTTTGAAAACCCTCGAAACTTGCAGACGGTAACTTGCGGTAAAGCTAAAGGCCACTGAAGATAATTTATTTGAAAACGTGGTTTATGTCCAAGTTTTCAACAGAAAAATTTAATTGCACCACTACCTGATCATTCAGAACTTCTTTTGTGTCATATCTATCTTACATTTTTTTTAATTACAAATTTATTTGGAAGTTATAAGCTTTAAAAGGTACACAATCTATTATGTTGGAATTCAAAGTCCTCTCCACTAAAGCTTATTTAAAAAATTCGAAGCCAGATATGGCTATCTACAATACACCTAGTTTACCTCCCTGTCGTGGACACAAATTGACCAAAATTTCTTATGCTCCTAAAGCTTCCCGAGCAATTAATGTGCAACGTATAATTATGGTAATTTGGATACTTGATCCACCTGCTATCGATTACACTGAACGAACAAAACAACAATAGAGTATTTTCACACACGTGACAAGCGGCCATATTGGATTGCTGAAACAGAAGACGATATTTTCGTGACAATAGAGTTCAATTCCCGGAGGTTTGTCTTGGGACACCAATATGGACGACGCGACGTCACACAAAAAATGAAGAGCAATAGAACTGTCGACGCAATGTAACTTTCGTGTACTTCAAGCAGAATTAAAAAAAAACGCAATATTTCTAAACATAATTATCATGAAGCTTCTAAATTACTTTTCGTGAGCCTATTTATTATGGTGAAATTGAACATTCTTTGCACCAACTATAAACTGAACGAACTCTTGATGAACGCTTATTTTGCAGGTTTTGATTTAAGGTAATTCAATGGTTTTGCACTGCGCATCTCTCACTGCGCATAACAAAATGGTGGCCACAAAAAGGCGTTTCTGCAGAAAGATCATTAAATTAGGTCGATCGAAGAGTAAACGTTAATGAAAATGTCGGTAGACAAGTTTTCTGGCCAAGATGAGTCTTAATGTTTCAAAATTTGCATATTAACGTATAAAGTGGTAGTGTTGAGTTCGACTTACCGAGGATGGCTGTTAAACTTGTAATGAACCCCTACATTGGCATTTAAGCTCCCACTCTATCATATAACGTCCTAATTGCCGTATTTCGATGAGAATTCCTTCAAATATTTTCTTCGATGCTGTCTTCCACCTTTCAAGGACCTTAAAACCGTATGACAGTTTGAAAACTCGCCCCAGTCTTCGCTCAAAATTCGGAAAAATGCAGGTTGTGCGCACATTCTGCGGCTCTAACGTGATAACGAGTACGGTGATTTCATGATTTTAATGATAATAGTGTTTTCTTTCAATAAGAAAAAAATTGCCAGAAATCTATGGCCAGTTTTCTGAAAATTGAACTAAATTGCATGGACTCAGCTATAAAGGGCCAAACAGCGCATATCAAAAATGAGTCTATTTTGGAGCGCAAAGTACAAAGAAAGGTGTTCAAAGACATTGTTTTGGTACATTGGTGATTAAACAATAGAGCTAAGTCAAACGTTGTGGGATGCTGCAAACTTTAAGGAAAAATATGGAACCTGGTTGTCTCGTTTTGGGTTATGCGCAGCTGTTGCCAGAGAAGCGTAAATAGCCATATTCGTCAGCAGTGTCGCGTGTAAACAAGCGCGGTGACCCCCACTTTTTATTACGTTTTTTTTTTAATTTTCTTGACTTGCTGCAAACATGTGCCAAGTTTCGAAGGAAATCTATGACGGATTCTATTACCAGGGAATTACCTTAATACTTGCAATGCACGTGAAGTTTGTGCTACATGTACACGATCCTTTGAATCACGTGCAAAAACACAATAATTTAATTTAGGCACGTTTTCATGAATTTTTCGGTTTCAATAGTTGCACTTCGTGCATATTCTTTACATAAATATTCTGTATACAGCGACCTTAATTAATAACAAAAAAGTGGGGATTCTCTTACAAACTATAGAATACAATTTCGTGTCAAGAATATGTTCACGTCCCCTGGTGTTTCCATAGTAACAATTTCAAATAGCCTACTGTTCCATTTCTACAAGTTTTGAGGGATAAGAGTAGAAAAAGAATCATTGTTTTGCACTTACACGGGAGTCAATAGTTAAAATACCAAAATTATTTGCGCACAGGATATACCTCAATGCAATTTCGAAAGTTTTAAGTATCGCTCAGTGTTAAGAATTTCAGTGAATAAACTCGTCTGTTTAGTCCAGGGAAAATTTACGGTTAGTACTCATCTCCGTATGTCAAACTGGCATTCCTCTTTCACTTGCAATTACATGAATAGAAACTCGTTTCAGACTCAGGTTTATTATAAAAGTAATTTTTTTTTCTTATAAAATTCTCTTTTTTCTTTAAAGAAAAAGAACAACAATTTTTTCGGACCCCGAGAGTTGAACCCGGGTCAGTGATAGGTCACTAACCACTACGCCAACCGGGTGCTGGCTGCTGGAACCGAAATTTTTTAACTATATATACTGTAAGCATAAATATATACAAATTATTGTGTCGCCCTAACCACCGGATGAAAACTAATCGCAAGCTAACGGGAGTGGAACTAACCACAAGCAAACCAGGATGGAACTAACCGCAAGCATAGTCAATAGAGTAACCCTCCTTATGTAAGGATAACTAAAGTGTCTGTCATTTTGACATATAGACCTCCTTATGAAAGGATCACTTAAGTGTCACTAAGGCGTAAATGTCATCTTGACATATGGAGACAAGCGTTAAGCAAAATTTACTAGTGGATACAAAAGACAACAGAGAGACCCTAAATATTCACCGAGGAGAACATTAAGGTGGCTCATCTCAGCTTTTCAGAAGCTCACCACCCCGAGGAAATGGCAATTCTCTACTTGCACAATACCATAATACACCGCTTCTACCCCCCAAAAATATTGCATAGGCATTGTTTTAGATTTCCCTTGGGACATCTTCATGTCCCAGGAGAAATTGCAAACAATGATTATGCAAAATTTTGGGGGTAAAAGAGGTGTATTATGGGATTTGTGCAAGTAGAGAATTACTTCACCGTCTTCGCTCTGTTGCTATAGTAACACCGATGTCAATCAAATCAACTTTCTCGGAGAATTTGTTCAATCCCTAGTAAATATACGTCTAACGGTTAGTGCGCTTACGCCGGCACGAATAGCTCGGGTTCGAGCCCTGGTCGCTCAGACCATCTCAGCATCATTTCTTCACCGATTTTAAAATTTTTCCATTTTTCTTTATTTCATTATTCAAGCTTTAAACTCAGTAATCCCTGTGTTTCGCATTGCAGTCATGCAATGTAAAATGTAGACTGAAAACTAATACTTGTCCTTGGCTTGGTTCGCGTTTTTAAATGGTAAGCAGACCGAGGTTATTTCTCTTTTCAGACCGGAAGGAGGGAAGGGGATTCCGCGTCGCTCAGTAAATTTGAAAATATTTAAGCAATGAAAATGAAACTTAGAGGGTATACAGTCCTTCCAAAAGTCTCCATTTTGAAATAGATTGCGTAGGATGATTACGTCATATCATGTGGTCACCCTAGCTCGAGCCAAAATAAATTTACGATTAATGAGAAAGCAAAACAGGCAAGATCTCAAACAACCGACGGCACATTCAAATCATTGAACTGATACACCGTCGATTGATTCATGAAATTAGACAGGATAATGATTAGTTGGTACATTTGACAAGCTAGAAACCCTTTTCATAGACACAATATTTTTTATTGCTTCTAAGTCGTCCATCTGTATCAGCGCCTATTTACAAAGAAAGTCAAAGAACATTATAAGAAACAAGATACAAAGGCAAAGTAAAGCTCCTATTCATATTAAACTATAAAATGGGGCTACCAGTTCTTGGCCATTAAAGAGGGTGTCGTTTTTACCCCTTTTGGCATTGCGCATGGTGTGATCCTTAGATAGGCTCAGCTGATAATTAAGTTGTATCAACAAAAAACTTACAATGCGCAAACAGCAAGCTAAACCAAAAAGAAACGGTCTGTTAAAACTGAACCATCCGTTAAAGCACCAAGACGGAATCTGCCAGGTCTTCGAGTATTTATTGGACAAAGTTATGTACCAAAATTATTTGCACCTTATTGCAGGCTTCAAATATCTTATCAAGAGAAATCTTTTCTTACAACAACAAACATGAAAAACAAATTTCGAAGTTCCACTAATTCCACTGAATCGCTTAAAGACGATTTTAGAAAACGGCTACACGTAAGATTTTTCCTATAGCTTATGATCTTTAAAATTCATTTTCTCGGACTCTGATAAGAAATTGTTGTCGGTCTAATCGCGGATAATTACTTACATTTTTATCTTTTATTACGGGTAGAAAATAACGCAATATGATTTAAATTATTCTGGTACTCGATTTTTGTCCGACTTAAGTAAATTCCGTCTTAAAGTAACAGAAACGAAATAAAGTTGACGAGTTAATTTCACGCCATTCTCAGTTTTGCTTTACAGGGTTTGGCCCTGAAATAGGGTTTCAATCGGCCGTTTCCTTTATACTAAATTACCTTCTTGGCGCACAACTAACCTCGAACTATTCCGTTTCCAACAATTTACATTGTACTATTATGTACTAACAATATTATGTAATGTACAATATTATATCTATAATATCTTAAGCTTATAACTGTAATACTGTTTTGAAAAATGGTACATGTTGTAACAGCAAATAATATCTAACGTGTCTAATAAAACAACGAAAACTTGTTTATTTCAAGAAGAAAAACTCGTTTTACCCACTTTTATAAACTGGCATCACAACATTATCACAGGTCTTCACATTCATCATCTTCGCCTCCTAATAACAAACAAAATTACAACCTTAATTAATTGACGTAATCTCGTTTACAGATCTCCTTCTGTTTCGCCCAAAAGAGATCTAGTAACGATACCAACGGCGTATCACAGTCTCTTCGATTCCTCCTGAGATATTGTCAGAATAAATCGAAAATATTCTTTACTTACGATTGAGGGCTTGTCGGTAATAATTGAAGGTGCTGTAGTTGGAGCTAAAAAAAGAAAACAGTACGGTAATTCTTTTCCAATATCGTTTATTGTCATTTTAAGAACAAACTGCTTGAAGTTTTAGTAAAATAATTAATGAATTTGTCCAAGCCGCACACCCGAACATCAACTCCCCCTCCCCTTTCGAAGCCTGCCACGAAGCCTAATATATTGTGATGTACGAGCTGGCCTCAACTATAAGCTAGCTAGTTTCCATAGGTCACTTCGCGGTATATTAAACCCTATGCAGTTTTTTCTGTAATATTAAGAAAATAGGCGAATCCATTCCCTCTACAATGGACAGTAAATTTAATTTTGCCTCTAAAAATTTTAACATTAGTCTTAAGCGGTAGTGTAGCAGCTATCGTAAACTTGCAATTTTACCGGTAGCAGTTGTTATTGTTTTAGGGGCTAGGGGCATTCTTCCTGTTTTTTGTTCTATTCTTTTCATGCAGGGTATCGAGCCATTCATGTGAGACCTTACGGTAACTGCTGCACCGGCCCCAAAGTGTTGTCATTCGTCTACCTGTCTCGCAAGTGTTCCCAGTATAACCGGATATGCAATCACAGCGATACCCTCCAACCAGATCAACACAGTTTCCACCATTTTTGCATGGCGTGGGTACACACTCATTTATATCTGAAAATTTGGAAACAAAAGTTGAGTAGGGATCATTTCATTTGCTAAACTTGACCCTTCGTCATGTGAATCTCATTACAAAAGAAGGAAGAAGAAAACTCAAATGTATTTAAAATTTAACTTATAAATGACGTTGAAATCGCAGCGAAAATTAGACCTGTTTCACAGTTGTTCCCAGAATATCCCGATGTACAATCACAGCGATAAGTTCCCTGAAGATTGACACAAGTAGCTCCGTTTTTGCATGGATTGTTCGAACACTCGTTTATATCTGTAAATAGAATTAAATTTGATCGTTATTAAAATAATTCTAATTTTTCTTTTTTGCTTCCCCGTAAAAAAATATATATATATATTTGGCAACTTATTTTTTGCTCTCAAGTCTTTTAGAGTAAAAACATCCGCAAGAAAATAACCATTCTGTTTTGAATAATATGAATACCTCAAGCTCCTTCTGTTGGATTCATGACTATAAAAACATTTTGTAACCTGTTTCACAGTTGTTTCCAGAATGTCCAGATTTACAATCACAGCGATAACCTCCCTGAAGATTTACGCAGGTGGCTCCGTTTTTGCATGGATTGTTTGAACACTCGTTAATATCTGTAAATAGAATTAAAATAATTAATGTGTTTGTTATTCTCCAGTCTTTTACTTTTGAATAACCAAGAAAATAACCATTCCGTTTTAAATAATATGAATACCTCAATTTCCTTTTGTTGGGGAATGATACCAGTGGCGGATCTAGGGAAGCCCTCCTTCCCCTCCCACCCCCCACCCCGCCCCCTCCCCTCTGAGCGAAAAATTTAAGGCTCGAAGGGCCAAAAATTTCTTGGGGTCTAACCTTACTTTAAGTCCTATAGGGTCGGAAAATTTTTCGGGCCCCCACCTTAGAAAGAAGTCTGGATACGTTACATCAAAATCATATAAACTGTAAAAACCTTTTTGTAACCTGTTTCACAGTTGTTTCTAGAATATCCAGAATTACAATCACAGCGATAACTTCCCTGACGGTTGACCCAGGTAGCTCCGTTATTGCATTATCATTATTATTATTATTTTATTGAGGTCATATAAATGTATACATTCGATTCGACTTTTAACAATGCGGAGCTGAGAAACTAAATGAACCGGTAGGTTTTCCTATTTAGCTCCCCGTAGATTTAAGTTATGAATAGAAAGCGGGTAATTAATTAGAAATTATAGAAAACACAACAATGAATAAAGGCCACACGAGTTTACAACTCAGCTTAGTGAAAATTAGTTTAGTTTTTGTTCTGACAGGAGGTAACGTTTTGTTTGCTTAGGAAATGCAAACACACTTTTAAAAGTCTTTTAAAGAAGATGGAAGGTCTTTCTAAATACCAATAGCCATGAAAAAAAATGATGAATTGTTTTACTGCGTTAGTTTCTAGCGTATTGAAATATATCATCAAATACTTTAGAAGACCATTATGCTAGTACACTCGTTTACGTATATTATTGCCTATGAAATGAAAAAACAAGCTATTGAAAAATAAGCTTATCTGAAAGGCCTTTAAAAATGAAGAAAAATGGCATTTTCCTTTTTTGTGATATCTCCTCTCGTTCCAGAGATATTCAAGATTTTCGAATTATGCAAACTAGGTGTGATAGCATGAGTGCAAAAACACAAAATATGGCATATCTCTGTAACTAATGATGCAATGCAATTGGAACTTTGCAAGCACATTGCACTCTAAGAAATTATGGAAATTGTATAGTGAAGCGCAGTCGTATTGTATTGCCGTAGGTTGTTACTAGAAGTGTTTAAATTACCTTTAACAGGTTTCTCAAGGGATTTCTTTCGTTTCTGCACGATCCGCGTATAATATACGTATATAAGTATAATACTGAAATTCTCACATGAAAACAATAACAAAGGTGTGGCTGACTAGGCCCTTTGCATAAAAAATACAGGGGAACGTGACAGTTCTGAGATTTTGAAAACTCCTAGAAAAACTCCCCGGACTGTAATTTTACATACTACTACTGTAGAGGTTATTTTCTTACCTGTTTGACAACTGTTACCCGTATACCCTGATTTACAATCACAGCGGTAACTTCCCTCAAGATTGACACAAGTAGCTCCGTTCTTGCACGGATTGTTCGTACACTCGTTTATATCTGTAAAGGAAATCGGTGCCGGGCCTACTAAAGACTGGAAACACTTCATAACACAACGAAATTTATTTAGAAAAACAGTAACAATTAAATAAACATTGATTTGCATGTGTTCCATTTTGGGGCTTTCCAACTGGATGTGACATTCACACTTGTGAATTAATGAAATTTTAATGGCACGGAAAAGCAACAGCAAATAATTAATTTATTATGATATGCTTTTATAACCTGTTTCGCATTTTTCGCCAGAATATCCTGTTTTACAATCACAGCGATAACTTCCATGAAGATTAATACAGGTAGCTCCGTTCTTGCATGGATTGTTCGTACACTCGTTCGTATCTGTATATAAAATGGCAATGTTATGCAAATAATTTTCGACAGGATCATTCATGCAAACAAGAGCAATAACCAGGAGCCGATGACTCCTCACCTGTTTCACAGTTGATGCCATAAAATCCAGATTTACATTCACAGCGATAACTTCCCTGAAGATTGAAACAGCTACCTCCGTTTTTACATGGAATGTTCTTGCACTGGTTTCGGCCTGTGCGCAAGAAAAACAAGTGTAGGTAGTCGTTAGCACGTTGGCGCTTATTATTTTCAAACAATTACTTAAAAGCGACACACCGATTTAAAGGATGCTGAAAGCCAGTATTAGCTGCTGATGATTATGTTAACTGGAGTGAAGGCCGGATTATATAGTACCGAAAAACTCAGTGGAATTTCCTATCTCACATCTTGACACAGGACATTGAGGAGAAGAGTCCTCTTTTCGTTCTTGTCGCCATCTCATTTAATTGCTTCTTGTTAAAAGGAAAGGCTATGCATTTTATTCCTTCTTTTTCCCTCACCTGAATTTCCACAATAACGCAGATGACAAGCCGGAGGCCTCTTTAACTCATAAACGAAGAATCCGTCACAATTACGGACCCGAACATTGGTTGACCAACGACAGCAGTCATTACTCCAATGGAAGCACACTTTGGCAGAGACAATTCCTTGAGCAACGGTTGGATGATTTCCTTGAAGCCAGCCAGGCGCATGCGTCCCACAGCGGTGAGTTGTGACACAAGAGGAAGGCATCTCGTTTCCAGAAGCTCCACGGAATCTGTACCACTTGGTTGGCAGGTTGTTATCGCACACGTAACTATTACCCTCGTAGCTTTGTGCTCGCTTTTCATCACCGATGTACTGATAATTGTAACACTCTACAGTTAACAGAAATGCAGATTCTTTTCACTTAAATTTTATCGATGCTACATGTTTACATAAAAAAATTATACTAGTTCCATGCCGTCTTTCAATGTAGAGTGACCCTTTCGTGCATAAGGATTGTTTGCGCAATATATTTGGAATCTTAATACTGAAATTGGAAGGGGTAGGGAAAGTGAAAGAAATTGTGCAACAGTACCGGCACTTTTGAAGATGGTTGTGGAGACTAATTGTTTTGACTATTTTAAATGAACTGTCTTCGGAGACCCAGGGGAAGTTAGTCGTGGTGAAACGAAGTAAACGGGACAAAACTGGGAGTAATTGCTGAACGAGCCCCTTGAAACTGAGTCTCTCCAAATCATTCCCAAACGGCTCTGCAAATGATTGCTCCTGAGTGGGCAGAAAAATGTATTGTATTATCCTCGATTTTTACCTGGCGGAAGACTGGGACCTGGGCCTGAAACAAAATAGAAATAGCTTAGCCAGCAATTACCATACCCAACATCTTTTAGTATAATTAACAGAGGGGGTAAGTTTCTAAAGAAACTGTGGTAGTGCGTCGGTGGGAAGTATAACAATGATTCGCTCCGACGAAGGGCTAACGCTCGAAACGTCAGCAATTGAATCTCTTTACGGTGGCCAATTGACATTATCAACCCAGTTGATAAAACCAAATTATATTAGTATAATTAACGTCTTGTTGTTATTTGTAATTTGTCCTTTGACTTTGCAAACTATTGTTAGGTAATATTACTAGTACTACTACAAAAAATGAATATCGTAATGAAGTGCCAAGATAAGTTAACTTAGATCTTCATTCCTCCTTTTTCCGTGTTGATTTACTTTCTCTTTTGTTATTTTTGCGAGCCAAGTCACTTAATTTACAAAATTTATTGTTTGTTATGTTTCTTGATAACGCCCCTTCTTTTAGAAGATTTTAGATTTTATTTCATTTTATTTTTACCTGAATTTCCACAATATCGCAGATGACATGCGGGTGGCTTCTTTAACTCATAAACGAAGAACCCATCACAATTACGAACCCGGATGTCAGTTGACCAACGACAGCAGTTATTACTCCAGTGGAAGCACACTTTTGCAGAGACAATTCCTTGAGCAACGGTGGGGTGACTTCCATCAAGCCAGCCCGGCGCGTGCGTCCCGCAGCGGTGTGTTGGTACACAAGAAGTGGGCATTCCGTTTCCCGAAGCTCCACTGAATCTGTACCATTTGGTTGCCATTGAAATGTCGCATTTGTGTGTATTGCTCTGGTAACCACGTGATCTCGTGGAATCCTCAATTTCCTGGTAGTTTGAACATTCTGTATTATGAAATCAAACTAATTATCATTAAACAAAAAGTTCCGGTATCAAAGGAGATTGGCCTGGCCATTCTCTCACGCCCAGTTGTCAGTCAACCATCAAAACGTAAGCAAACGACAGTTAATTACTGAGAAAATGTGCTTCATTTTGGCTGAGAACGCTGTGTTAAATATTAGCAAGCTATATCTTATTTTTTCCAGGTTATCTTTAGTTTCATGAGATTTTAAGCGTGTTTAGTTTGCAGGAAGCTTGACTCTTCAACAAGCGAAGAATGCAATAATATAAATGTTCATTTCACGCCCGAATTCAAAAGGTGTTGGATGTATGAGGTGCAATCACTTCTTTTATAAAGCAGTGCATGTCATGTTGTAATTGCATTTGCCAAGTTTCTTCATGAAGGTTTATTACATATAAAGTAAAACGCACGCACATGAGGTAAGAGCGACGGCTTACAAGGCAAAGAGCAGATTTAATTCGAGTGTCAAAAGTAGTTCTGCGTTTACTTTGGTTTTGCATTACTTCGCTTCGTTATTGGTTTGAAAATCTCGTGCAACTTTTTCAACCAATCAGAAGTAAAACCAAAACCAATCGTGACTCGCACGTGCATGTTTTCCCGCGCTTAGTGTCGGTTACGTGTAATTACGTCGAGTTTTGATTGGGTCATTTAATTTTCTCCTTCCTGATTGGTCAAAGTAATGACTTTGGTTTTGGTTTTACGACACTCAATTGAAACTCGCTCCACTTCATGATCATAGCCCTATACCATGGTCTAAGGGCCTCTTCATATGAGCCCGGTTGACCGCGCTAGCCCGGTTACCGAGATCTCGCCTCACTCCTATTTCCTTTGTAAAAATTTCGATGTGTTCATATGAGAAGGCGGGCCAGCTCGGTTACCGAGATCTCGGTTGTAGAAACCGAGATCTCGGTAACCGGGATGAAATATTTTCCCATATGAACACTCCAGCCCAGTTACCGGGATGAAAATTTTTCAACTACGCATGCCTTGTAAGGACGCTGACTAAACGGAACGTTTCGCGCCCTTTTCGACTCTTTTTCATCCCGGTAACCGGGCTGAAATTTCCCATATGAACAGACGACAAAATTCGTCCCGGTAACCGGGCCAGCCCGGTTACCGGGCTCATATGAAGAGGCCCTAAAGCAAACATTGAAATTTGTACTTCCATTAGCTATTATTAACCGAGCTGGAGGTCTGTATTGAATAATCTTGACCGAGGTCGTGAGTACAGACGGAACGCAGTGAGGTCTGCCGAGGTCAAGATTCTCCCATACCGACCGACTAAGATCGGTTAATAATATGTTTATTATATGGCCAAACGGAAACTTCAACTTGTTTAACGACTCTGCTTCGTTCTCGCTGACGTTTTGTTTGCGAATGGCGATGAGCTGACAGAACTTAAATTTGCCAAATTTTGGTCGTATCTTTACTTTTTATTCTTTAGACAAAAATGGGACAACGCGTACCTGTTTTGTTTGTAACTTTCTGACCCTAAAATGCAACCGGTCTAGATGATATGGGAAAATCTAGACCGCGGTCAATATCGATTTTAGCCAATCAAATTCGTGAATTTGCTAGTTTCCAGTCCACGTGAGACACGGCCATATAATAAATAAGAATAATAATTATTTACGCCTTGATAAGGGTTTCTGAATGTTTTCTGGTTTTAGCAAACATAGGAGATTTTTCGCACGATTTCTAATTATTCCTACCTTGTGAGGGTGTGGCTGGATCTAAAGCAAAAAAGAAAGTGAAACAGTTTTTTCAACGATAAAATGAATTAAATCAACATTGAAATGGCATCAACAGAAACTCGGAAAAATCCGAGTCCCAGATGGGTTTTTTCCGAGTTTCTGTTGATGCCATTTCAATGCTGATTTATAAAATGAATTGGTGCCGATATTATAGGCGTGTGTTTTCTCATACATTATATCAGGCTCTGGTTATTACCATATTTAGAGGAGCAGAAACTAAGATTTATTAGCAAATAAGTTGAACTGTTCCTAGGGATTAATTTATGGAAAATTGAAATCTTGAAAATAGCTTCTATATCACGTCTATATATCACGTCTATATATTATGTCAAATATGTAATGTGTGTAATTATTCCTTAAATACCTCAAAAATGGGGACGGTTGTTCAGTATTTTGGAAGTTATTAACTGTACCTTATTCTGCCAAAGGGGTGGAAAACGCGATGTAATATTAGAGTAATTCTGAGTCTTGTTTAGGTAGAAAAAAATATTTCTGTAGTCCATTCTATTAAGTTCAGCAGTGCTACAAAATTGGAGACAGAACTCACTTTCGTGCATTTTACAGCATCTGAACTTCTCGATGCAGTAGAGTTGGTTGCAAAATCCCTTGTAAAACCCCGCCATGTAATACCCATCATCACAGGTACTCAGACCCTTGTTATTGAACGATGCTGCGATATCTTTGTCCACACATTTCCCGTACGTATTCGGCAGGCCGGCTGGCTTGCAGCATTTACCCTCTTCTATGTTGTAGAGCCAGTGACCTGAGGTACGATACAATCCTTGCAGAAAATGGCCTGCTGGGCAAAGGGCCCATTGATCGGAACTTCAAAAGAAACGCAAAAATAATTTAATGAACTGAAAGTACGTTCACTCGGAGGAAAAAGTGAGTCTGAGTCCACGATGTTCGACACTGAACTGAGATGCAAAACAACATGGCGTACGTCAGTGTTTGCTCGAGAGAGTACTTTCGGTGTACTCGTGAGCTGTCGCGCTAGTTTTTTTTTTTTTTGGCGATAAAATAAGTCGAAAACTCTTCGACTACTTGCGTACGGGGATTTGGAAAAACGTGCACTTTTTCTCCGACCGTAGTTCTCAATAGACAATTCTGCTTCATTTACAATCTTTGTTACAGTACAGCAGTGCTAAATACATTGATACTTAAAGAAAGCGATTAACTTTCCTTTTTTGTTATAAGTAGACATGTACGTCTGCAGCCTCCAAATATTGCAGATCTTAAATGAATCAATCACGACTGATAATTTAATAATAAAAATTAATAAGTGGAGTGCAGTCGTTTGTTTTCACACTTACGAATCGAGTGTTTTCCACCAATTAGAATTGCTACAAGTTGATTGGCTGTTTTGTTTAGGCGCAATGGCCTTGCAGCACTTGGCCTCCTCCAGTAGGTAAATTTCATCGTTGCTTCCGCGGTTGTCATTACGGTAGAATCCTGTTATGTATTCATTGGACGAACCACAGGCTGACCACCCCTGGCGGTCAAAGCTTCCCCACCAGTTCGCCATCCTACACTGACCCCAACACGAATCCAGCGTGAGAGAAAAAAGCAGCAGTGAAACCAATAGCTTCATCTTTGCGGGTTTCTTGTCTATCTGTTTAGAACAGAAATGCAAATTAAACTGATTGTTGGAAATAGTCTGCCCGTATTTAGTCCAGATGAACACAAGTTGATTGAACGCAAACTGTCTTAGTTTTTGTACTACGAAAACCAAGATTATTCTAACTGCACTGGAAGAGATGCGAAAAGCTCTTTTCTCGTGCAAACTGTCCACTCTCCCCAGGCTACTGCGGAAGCGCGATTGAAGTGAATATAAATGTTTGTTAGAGAAATAAAAAGATGAAAGGAACTGCGATAGCTACGAAAAGAGCAAATTAATTAGAAATGATTGGAAGTTTGAGAATAATAATCTCTCATTAAGGAATCATGAATGGGTAGAATTAAAATCAACAAAATATGGCCGAATTGTTCTGTTGTATTGAAAATCCGACCAAAACTACTTAATGAATAGTCTAATTATTACTTCTTGAAATCTTTTCGGTTTTCGTTTGTTTTGCTGCAGAACTCTGAACATTAGCATTGTTTTGATGGTAACAGACAAAACTTTACTTACGTACTACATTGCTTACATTTTTGTGGCCAATCAGAGGAAAGCATTCGAATGGGTCGTGGAAATAGTCGTGCAAGTGCCAGGGGCACTCTTGCGACTTCCTGAAAAATTTCACCCCAGCGTCTGCGAGATTGCATTACATCCCCCTTTTGGAAAAGAGTGGCGGGTTATGTTTACCGACGTTTCGGTAGTAGTCTTGCCTTCTTCAGGGTGGCATGTTGACACCCAAACTTGAGGAAAAGCCACCAAATTTTTCACATTTTCAAATACGGGTGAGATAAAAAAAATGGACTCTTCTTGCAGTTGGTGTACAAATTACAACTACATCTCCCTCTGGCGGCCAAGATAATACCAAATAATTTATGTGAAGATATACTGTTATGTATTGTAATAATTAGCATAATTTAAGTATTGTTTTTTCGCTCCAACCTACGATACACGAATTATATACCAACTGAAAGTACTAAAATTACAATGTTTGGCAAGAACAGCAATTTCTAACTAAAATTCAATAAGGATGGAAATTTCTTCACGGTTTAACAATACGTTATCAAAAGCTAATCTATTAGTCTGCCTTCTTGGAGACGTTGAGATTTGAAATCACATTCTACTATGTTTGGTCTTATCCATTACATATACGTACCGTTCGTTTTATTGTATGGCTTGGCTAGCTGTAGTACATGCCAATGTGAACTTCACACAAGTAAGAGCGGTGAAGATAAGCAAATCTGTTGCTTTTGGAATCCCAGCGGTTTACTTAAAAATTTTCAATTACCGTTGATGAACAGCTAGACAAATGCAAAAACAAATTAAGCTAAATTAAGTAATAACTTTAAACGATAAATACAACAATAAACTCGTTCTAATTGTGCATTTCAGAATTATTTGTGCCGAAACCATTTAATTTTATCTCCAAAAGTTTTTTTTTTCTCCAAATATTTAGTATGCATAGAAGTATTAATGAATTAAATAGAAATCACCGATAAATGTTATTCTCTCAATGATCTATCTCAGGTCGAATTGATTCAAAGTTTCAGTATGGCGACAAAATTGCAGATGAATATCGAAGACTACGACTGGGTGAGTTAATCGATTAGCCTTCATAATTTTTGGAAAGCAAGCACCTGTTCGAAGCCACCAGTTTAAACAGCGTATTTGCAAACACTTGATTCTCTAACACAACGTATGCCGCCATCGTAACTTGCTACCGTCAAAAAGTTAAATGAAACCATTTTATAAAACTTACTCTCACTCGATTTATTTATTGTTGACAAGTCCCAGGCGAACATTTCAAAATATCTTATAGAAGACTGCTTTGATTGCTATGAGAACACTTTTTTCATTAAATTATCAGCTAAGGCACGGTTTACTCTTGGTTTTAATGAAAATTAGCTTGGCCTGCTAAATTTTCGTTGTCACTAGGTGTAACATAAACTAAAGCTATATCTTTCTGCTTATTTTCAGCTCCGCAGTGTCCTTCGTTTAAAACAGAGCATTTTGAATGTTTGAGTTCTCGCCGTATGTGACATAAAGATGAGGTCGCTGAGTGCAGTGACAAAGCTGTCAAACCTGTTTTGTTTAGAAAAAGCATCTCCTTTCTATTTTCAGCAGTTTACACATTTCATATTAAGTGGTGTTTATGAGGTAGTGTACTAGCTCACGAACCAAAATTAGTCGCTTTTATAACAAAATTGAGTCCCAGACGGTTTCTCGCGCGGGCATCACTGCGGCCGTATTTGAGCTCATATACGTTTCGACTTCGCGAACTAGCCTTTCAGTTGAGAATGACGTTTATGGCCAAATTAATTTAATATAAACTCGTTATTTATGCAAGCCTCTAGCTAGTCTATCGTGATAATGATAATGATAATGATAATAATAATAAACAAAATAACAATAATAAACAAAATAACTCGCAAACGGCGCACCGCACACTGACAGACCTGAGACTCGGAAAAGTGGTTGATTTATTAAACGTCTATATTATTTGGAATTCATAGCTTTTGTCGTAGAATTGTTTCGAATTTAGTTTTTGATTGCGTGACAGTGAAAACAGTAATAAAAAAAGATTTTCCCTTGATTGGGATTTTTAAACGATGGATGACTCTGGTCAACACTTGGAGGCTGAGGTTGGCGCTGAAAGATCTGAGATTTCCGGCAAGCTAATAAAAATTATTAACATTTTAAAGGCATTGATAATTAAAAGTCAATATTACAACTTTTTTGAATGGTTATTACAGTAAAGAAGTATTAAGTTTTTTGCCAGCAGCAACTGAATTTTTTCTTTTCCAGTTTCATTTTCCGAAAAGAACAACAACAACAAATCCCCAGGAGGTGTACTCGCATTATACATGACGGGAAGGTCCGACGCATTTTTTTTTGGGGGGGGAGGGGTGGTCACATCTTCGATCTCATTAGCTTACGTATGCAAAAAAAAATAAACGATAACTTTGGCATACTGTTAAACATGGAAACTTCGTCAAAGTGTTAAACAACACCCCCCGATAAAAATGTGTAAACCTTGACTAAAATATGACAATAAAGCAGTTGTCTTCGGTGACCTAGAGTGATATATATCGATCCCCTGAACTTAGCCAGTTTTGAGTTTTGAGCACGCCTAAATAAGGCATTGATAGGTTTATGCGAGCGGGTAGCCGGTCGTTTACGGCTTCCCAAGCCGATTACTCAGCAAATTATCCTTCTTTCACCAGTTACTGGAGTCGATTTTCTTAATTAGCAAGAAAAAATCCAAGACACTTACTAAACAAGAAGTAAACTCAAAGAAATGGAAAAATAAATAACTAGTTCACCTATTTTTTAATTGACGTCAAGTATATGAAGTAATTCATATATGAAAGTGAGAAATGACCATCCCAGTGAATTTCCAATTTAAGCAATTAGGACAAACACGCCTGAAAGAAATGCAGGGCTTCCCTTTGAAGCCCTGAATTTTCAGGCCTCTTTATTCCCTGATTATCAAATTAGAAGTTCATTGCGATGATCATTCCTCGCCTTTAATTTTAATTTATTCTTCTCAAACAACAATCATCGAAAACTGTCCTCATTTCTACCGTTGCTTTATATTTTGCTTTTAGCTTTTAAACCTGGACGTACCCTGATCCCATAAAATTTCAAAATTTCTTTCTTTTTGCAGAGCCGCCTGGGTAGTCTCCTATAGAGTGGTAAAGTGATGACGTCACAAAAACCCAATTTATGAAATTATGGGATTTGCCGAGATATTCTGAAAGTACACAATAAAGAATGCTTACTTGCCAAAAATGAGCATCTTATTTCAATTTGGGGGTGAGATATTGGCCCTTTCATGCTTCAATGACTCCATACAAATCCTTGTAATTTTGTCTTGGTTCTAAACCGTTTAGAACAGAGACCAAATTACAAGGATTTGTATGGAGTCACTGAAGCATGAAAGGGCCAATATCTCACCCCCAAATTGAAATAAGATGCTCATTTTTGGCAAGTAAGCATTCTTCATCATGTACTTTCCGAAGATCTTAATGAATCCCATAATTTCAAAAATTTAAATATTTGTGACGTCACACTTTACCACTCTATGCAGCCGTTATTATGGGATTGCGTTACTCCCCTGTAACGCCTGCGTAGGAGGCTAGGACCTGGGAAGAGTTTCAAAGATTATTACATAACGTCTGTGTATCTTGTTATTCAGCCGCTGTACATGTAAAGTAGCCCGCAATGACAACAGTTTTGGTTGCTAAAGATGTTTGTTTTCGCCTAAAAAAAAGTGCATTAAGTCTGATTTTAGAACGTCAAAAAGGAGCGATCAGGTCTCTCAAATTCCCCACAGCATTGAGGCATTGTTTAAAAGCGACCGACGGAAGATTTCGGGACAGAACAACGGAAATCAGCTCAAGTTACTGGGCGATGATTGTCGCTATGGCCGGCGAAGACTAGTGCAATACAGACTACAAAATGTAAACGTAATCATTTAATTTTCTCGGATGAGGGAAATGATGTCTGGATTCAGCATGTATGGCCCCACTTTTATGCTTATGGTGTCGATCTGAGTGATTTAGGATGGAGTTCTCCTTTAACATCAACGACTTGCTACCTGATCTCATCACTCTCGTAGACGATAAGTTGTCACCATTCCGGTCTCGAGTGAAAAATGACAGGTGAATTTCAACGTAAAATCTCACTTGTTTAAAGCACAGGAATTAAAGAAACTGCTGTTGCAGTTGCCCTTATGGAATATCCGGTATTATTAAAAACTATCTATGGTATAATTATTGCATTTCCTGAGTTTTGATTGGTTGAGAGACAATGGCATATGAGCTCATATATATACCATTGACCGACCGAAAAGGTTCGTGCACGCGTAAAAGAATGCATTTTTTCAATGTTTGTACAATATATTTTGGAGCGTTTTGTATAGGTAATCACATGAGGCCAAGTACTATTAAGGATTAATTGCACGAGAGTTTTCAAAATTTTCCAAAATTGCCCGAGTCGCGAAGCGACGAGGGCAATTTGGAAAATTTTGAAAACTCAAGTGCAATTAATCCTTAATAGTACGAGGTCTCATGGGATTACTTGTTTATCAATAAAGAGCAAAATTTATACGAAGGAAAATCACGCGCGCAGTCTATTTTCATCTGGTAAGTATAGGTAATCACATGAGGCCAAGTACTATTAAGGATTAATTGCACAAGAGTTTTCAAAATTTTCCAAAATTGCCCGAGTCGCGAAGCGACGAGGGCAATTTGGAAAATTTTGAAAACTCAAGTGCAATTAATCCTTAATAGTATGAGGTCTCATGGGATTACTTGTTTATCAATAAAGAGCAAAATTTATACTAAGGAAAATCACGCGCGCAGTCTATTTTTATCTGGGAAGCCTGTTTAGCGCTACGGCAATTAACGGATTAGCCAATCATTAACAGGTAATCATGCCCTCTCTTGATTACTAAAAATGCCCTCGATTAAGAAAAAATGCCCTCTCTCTCAACCAATCAGCGCTCAGTAATTTTGCCCTTTATTGATAATAATAATAAGCGCCTCGTTGGCTATCTACCATCTCATATCCAATGTGTGCTCGTGGAATAATTGTTAATTATACAGTTTACGTACAAACTACTTTAAAAATATCAAAATAATATTAAAGTGCACTTGTTCTCTATTGTTTGTATGAAGTTTATTTAAGCAATAGACCGCAAGTTACTATGGTTTATAGGCTGATAAACCATGCGGGATGTTGGTAGAACACGAGAAGAATTTGTAAATCACAAGCCGCAGGTGGGTGATTTACAAATTCTTTGAGTGTTCTACCAATGTCCCAAGTGGTTTATCAGCCTATAAACCATAGTAACTTGTGGTCTATTGTTTTATTTATATACTAATTCAGAAAATGTGCTATTTTTCCATGAGTTTACTGGCACAATAAACCATAGCTGATTGACCAATCATAGCATGCACATTGATTTGGTTATCATATAAATACAAATGAACAATTGGATAAAGAATTATTGATAGTACAAGGTATTGACATGTTTTTTTTTTGTCGACAGGTATGAATTTACAAACAAGCAATCCCAGCTCAAGTCTGTAATTGATAAGATGGGTGATGCTTCCACAAGGGTGAGTTATTTGTTGATCCATGTTAATAATTCAAAAATATGGATTGAAAATACACTCTTATTTTAGATCAAGAATCAGTTGTAGCCCAACACAGGATAGGCATTCTGTAATTTTATCACCGAAAGTGGCAAAATGATTGCATTAATTTACTGTTGCAAAGCTTAGTTTAGCTTAACTAAAAACTACATGTTATTCATTTCGCACAGGCTCAAGGGTTGCGAGCACCCATTACCAGTGCAGTAAAACTCCAACATTCAGATCACAGGCTGTACATTATGAAGGATCCATCAGAACATAGGTGGGTTTTACATGTACATTCTTACAAGTGCTGTAAGGTACTGCATGTATCTAGTTCGAATTGGCAATACCAATAGTCTGCTTTACAAAATGAAAAAGATTGACTTGCCATTTATTTAAATAGGTTGGTGGTGCATATTGTTGTACACATAGGTTTATATATAACTGCAGACAGTAGTTTCGGCCTTCTGGGCCTCATGAGTGCAGTGCTGAAAGTCTAGGATGGAGGTTAAGCTTAAAAAGCCACCCCAAATACTACACTTGTGGTGGTATCTAAGCCATACCAGAGTGCTCAAACTAGCGAGCTAGTGAGCATGCGCAGTGGCAGCGGTAATGACTCATCCTAGAAGAGTGCTCAATTTGGACATGAAAGCAAAGCTTTCGTGTAATGTTGCATAATGCATTTTAATTTGTTATAAAATATTCCTCAGTGGTTTAGGAGCAGTTGTGGGGATCCTTAAAGTTGGTCATAAGAAGCTGTTTTTACTGGTAAGTTCTACAAGTACTTTTACATGAACTTGTGATTGCCTATTATGGTATGAAACTCCATGTACAGTACATGAATTGCAAAAACTGGTGTTTATCCAGGAGATAGTGGATATACATGTATGTTGTGGTTTAAGTACATGAGAGTTAAAACAATGTTAAATGAATTTCCATGTAGTATTTTAAATTTATGTTTGTTCTGCTTGTATCATTAGGATATGCAAAGTGTGCAGTATGAAGTTAATCCCTTATGTGTACTGGATTTCTACATCCACGAGTCTTGTCAAAGAACAGGGTGTGGCAAGAGAATGTTCGAGCACATGCTGAAGGTTATTTCAATCTTATTTAACAGTAAACTGTCAGTGTGTCGTATTGTAAATCCATGAATCTGATTGGTTCTCACCCAGTTTTCTATTCACAGATAGAACATGATGGTACCCTAGTTGTTCTTAAAAGAGAACATTAGTCATGATTTTTACTTGAAGATTCAAAACGTGTGGTGTTTGGGCTGCGATCCTTTAGTGTCTGCAAATGGTTTACTTGTACTGGTTTTCTATGAAGAATAGTAGGGAGTTTAAGCAAACCAGGAAGGCAATATCAACAAGAACATCGCTAAACAAGAACAAAAATAATGAGCAGTTCAATAGTTCTGTGTTATAATTATTTGTACATTTCTTCGCCATCCTCTGCAAAACAACAACATTAATATCATTGAAATGACCAAATTCTGAGTACTTTCGAGAACGTGAATCACAATGGCTATATTTCTGTTTTTCTGTTTGAGAATACCGGTTAATGCTGTCTAGATTTTGTAAGAGTTACGTCTGAAAGCGATAGATGCGCCAAGCACATAAACGTAAGTAAAATTTAAATTCATTTTTAAGCAGGCGTCATCTTTACCATTGCCATTGTCATTGCTTAAGCTTTCTAGTCACTTATTAGCCTACTTGATAGACTTGTTTACAAGTCTTGACTGCAAGTTGTTAACCATTTGCTCTTAGAAAACTTGGGCTTGTGGTCCAATACCCAGTTCCCTCAATCAGATGTACCTGTAGGGAATCATGATAATTTTATTCAACAAAACATGTCCTGGACTTAACAACACTGAATACAACTGCTATGATGATTTTATGCAGGTGTTTCTCAGAGGGAATTGTTTATTGTTAAAAAGACTAGTAATCATTTGACTGAAGTAAAGTATTTTAAATAATTCATATATGAACTCTGAATGTAGATAAAAGTGAGAGATGATCATTGCAACCTGAATTTCCAATTTACGCAACTGAAATAAAGTAGCCTGAAACAATTCAGGGCTTCAACGGATTTGAACTCACGACCTCCATGTGTGATGCACTACCAACTGACCTATGAAGCTACACATTGGTAGCAAGGTCAATTTGTTAAGTTCATATTTTCTAATGAGGAGTGAAGTAAAGTATATAAAATAATCCATATGTGAACTGCGAATGTAGATGAAAGTGAGGGATGATCATCACAGTGAATTTCCAATTAAAGCAATTGCAATTAAGAAGCAATAATAATAATATGTATGTGCATGCAATAAGCTACTTCAGGACTATTTTTATTGCAATGAACTACATATAAATATGGCCTGTACAAGTATGCTGGATGTGGCAAATTTTCAGCTCGGTAAATTTAATGTGAAAGATTAATTAGTCAACATGACACGAGCGTGGGACAAAGAAAAATTCTGAGTCCCCGACAGAAGAACTCATGATGATAGCGACATTGCTGATCCAAGCAGTATGCGGGACGCGTGTCGCATAAGAACTCAGTAAAAATGACCTAGCTCTCCATGAGTTCTCGTGGCTCAGTGGATAGAGTGTTCGGGAGGTCATGGGTTCGATTCCTGTCGGGGACTCAGAATTTTTCCTTGTCCCACGCTCGTGTCATGTTGACTAATTAATCTTTCACAAGTATGCTAGATGTAAACAATTCCATTTTACAGGAAACATTATATTTGTAGGGTGGATTTTTTGAATGCTCTTTTTATGTTTCAAGATGGAGGGTAGAATGGCACACCAGTTAGCTATTGACAGGCCGTCTCATAAGTTTATCTCCTTTCTGAAGAAGTATTATGGTCTGAAGAATGCAATACCACAGGTTAGTCATTTGAGATTTCAGATCGGCCCTTTAATGACAGAGCAAAAAACAAACTCGGGTACACCCATTTTTTCTATCACTTTAGATTGGTAAGCTTTGTTACAAAGTTAAAAAAGATATCCTGGGAGAAGTTTCAGAGCCACCTTAAATTTTTCAAAAACTTAAAGAATTTCAAAATAATAACTGAAACTTGTTCACCATAGATTCTGTATTTGTTTCATACCATTGCAGCAGCTGCAACTAATAAAGGTATTTACTAGTACTGACTCGTCAAAGTACGAGAGTTGAAAAGTGCTGGGAACCGTTAACCAGCCACCGCAAACTGTGGGTCCCGTTAATCCAGCCACCAACGGGCCACAAAAATCTGGCCGCATGAATGAAAATGACTGACTGAACGTTTCTTCGGGGAAGAAAGACGGGTTTCACAATACCTTCATGATACCTTCAGTGTATCTTCGTTTTTCTGTGGCCGGTGAATGAAAAACGTTACGTGAATGATTTCGGCTTGAAGTGGAGGAGATGTGATAGAGTGGAGTGGAAGTTGCAGTTTTGGATCTTGACGTTTGGGGAGGGAAATGTTGCTCAAAGACCTGCAACTCAAGGCTACTTCGTTTCCAGTCGACATTGTTAGTTGGCTGTATTTGTATGTAAATAATTATATGTACTTTGAGCATGCTGACTATGCATATGGTTTATATCCGTTTTGTTTCAGGCCAACAACTTTGTGATTCACGAGCATTTCTTCTCGGATTTGCAAGGTAAGAATAAGATCGCTCGGATGTACGTTTCGACCAAGATATCAACATCGTTTTCTTGCACCTAAAACATCAATAGGTGGAAAGAAATGTGTCCCAATTGTTTTACTGAGCAGTGTTCATTGCAGCCGAGTTATTGGGAAACAAATTTATAAAATTAGAGAGCTTTGTATGTGTCCGCCATATTGGTGCACAACCTCGGTGCACCACTATTGTGGCCAAAACTGTGTGCGAATAGAAAGACAGAGTTTGCTATCAAATTCATACGCTACACTTTGGAATAGCCAGGTACAAAAGTCGGAACGGATCAACTCTCTATCTCTAAAATAAAGCACTGTTCTGGTGCAACTATTTCCCAGCGACATTTTTGTCCAAAATAAGTGTGTTGTATGGACAGTTTTGAATTTAGAATTTTGATGACGTCACGTGCATGAAAATGCTCCATGCAGGCTCGATAACAATGGTTGCACTGATAGCTGTCGGCTCACATCCTACGATAGCAACTTCTATATCATTTTGTCCTTGTTTGACATCAACCACCAGCTAAGCGTTTGTGCGTGCTCGAGCGCTTATTTTCTCTCTCAATCGTTTTCCTATCCTTGCGTTCCTCCACGACGGCAACGAGAATGTTGCTAAAGAAAAGATTTATATTGGACGTCCTTGATAATTCTTTGTGCGTTCCTTTGTCGTCCTCCAAAACAACAACGTGAAATGACCAAAGAAAGTTCTTGATGGAAGAGCACCAGAATACCTTACTACAAGCTTGGGCACCCTTATCCAACTTGAGGACAATTATCCAACAAGAGCTAAAGCGTCATACCGTTTACCGAAACATAGAACCGAAGCAATGCGGAGAACATTCTTCTATTCCACCATAAAAGACCTCAATACTCTTATTTTTATTAACCAGTTTTTATAGTGACCTCGAATGATTTTATATCTTTTCTTTAGGAGATCCTTGATATAGGGCTAACCTCTGGGTTTCCTTTTTCTCAATAACTACGTATTTGTACGTTATTTTGAAATAAAGTATTGTATGTATGTATGTATGTATGTATGTATGTTACATCCAACGGCCTCTTTTAACTCGATAAAAACTACATTGATTAATAACACTGCCCCAATTTATACGGTGGATAACTTTCTTTTCAAATTTTTCAAATTTTTAATATCATTGTAAATATCTTTGTAAATAGTTTCTTATTTTTACTTATCTATAGGCATTTTATCTTAATTGTTGTAATTTATTCGATATTTTTTGTTTTTAGAGGGCCACGAGGGAGAATGCTTTTATAGTAATAGGTGTTACCCTCTTTAAATGAAGGTTATTGTTATTGGGGGGAGGGGCGTTGCGTTGCATTCTCAAACCGACTGCGAAGGAGACTATTCCTTCCGCTGTTTGTCCGTCCGTTTAATCATTCATTTGACTGTTTCTTCTCCGTATTGTAGCCGTCGGTCATGTACCTCGTCGGAGTCAGCGACTTGGTAATGCCGGTCAGTCAGCAAGGCCGCCAGTTCATCCGTACAGGAGACCAAGTAAGATATATTAAAATAGTCTTGTTTTCATTCGGTTCGCCCCATAACCACATGTAGGATTTGTTTTGGTGCAATCCATTTCCTCATACAATTTTGACTCTTTCGTGGCCCCTCCCCTAGATCTTTATTAAAACAAAGAACACATTTCTCCCTCCCCTTGAAATATCCCCGTCCAACCTCCATGACACTAAGATAGTTCACTTTCGTCCCACTGCATTTACTTCAACTGGCCTATTGTGTGTTCCAGCCAAATAACATGCAATGCTTGAAATAACATGCAATGCTTGAAATCTCTCTTCCATGATCTAAGTCATCTAAGCTGTTTAAAAAATCCGCCATTTTATCAGGTTTGCGCGGTGTCGTGCGCGTTTATCACACGCGCAAAATTATGCACAATAATCAATTAAAAGCAGATCTATAGAGCGTTTACACTAATCCACCCTCAGTCCTGAATGCCTTGCTTGCAAACTGGCAGCCTCTGGACTCGCTCATTATGTTTGCCCACTTATAGATCAAACTGAGGACGATCCACTACTGCTTCAGAGACGTCAGGCAGGCTCAAGTCGTCTGTCAACTCGACCAAACAGTGGCCGAGAGTTTTCACACTTATCGAACAGTCCAGCGTACCAGACGAAAGGTGAAGCGCCTGCCATACAGAGAATAAATGATTCACTTCAAGATATAAACCTGCCTCCTATTGTACCCAGGCCTTTGTCAAGGAATTCAACACCAGGCTCACGAGGTTCCTCTGCGGGGCGGAAGTCTGTAACGAGAGGGCTGGAGTTAGGGTAGGAAGACGTGCTCTTTATTGTCGTTTTCTTTCTGTTTTGTGTGTGTGGACGCGCGCATTTCCTTCATTTCACGTTTGATGTTTTTACCAGAACACCAAAAGGGTATAACACGACGATGGTTCTTCCAAATGTATATATGGTGGGATTTTCTTCCGGGATTTTCGTGGTCACTGGAAAGACATGGAACGAAGAAGTTTATTTACCCCTATGTTTTCTTTAGGTGTACAACAGTCTGTGCATGCAGTAAAATTTAAGATGTTTTCAGGTGACTTGGTTGTACAATATACACACTCTAAAAAGCGATAATATACGACGGTCGTGTACTGCTCGCAACTACTGCTACATGGATCCGCACTGAAAATGGAGCATACCAGAAACAAATGAAAATTATTACAAGCACATGTGAGCTTGCAGCTAATTTTATAGCACACGAGATGTACAAAATTTGCAATCTTATACGGTATCTATAGGCGAATCTTTGCTGACGCCATTGTTTACATTTTTCCTCATTAGCATATGACTTTGCTTAGATAAGATATCATGCTCGATATGAATTGACTTCAAACATTTAAATGGATTATGAAACTTACAAATTGGTGAAAGTTTTAGCTATTTACGTGTAATACTGAAGGAAAAGGTGAGAAAAAGCGCTAATGCGCTCATACATTCTTTGTAAAATTTTGAGTTTTGAAACCCGCGTTACACAAACTGACAAAAGTTATAAAACGTAACGGGCTCAAATTCTTCGGGACAGTTAAACGTGTCATGCTCTTGCAATATTCAGAGCTGATATTTTTGTAGTTCGATCAAAAACTGATGAGAAAACTATTGTAAACAAAGATTCGCCTATAGCACTGAATTTTTATTTCTTTACTCCAATCGATCGTATATTGTAAATGCAGCTTCCCTGACTCCGGCTTTTTCATGAAACACCAGAACATCTAAAGCGCCCAATCACGTTCTCTCAGAAGCTTACAATGCGTCACGTGGTCTGGCGGCTCGCGCCACATCGTACAGCCGTCACTCGAGCCGTGGAGGGTCAGCGGATATTACAAAGTCGAACAAAGACGTCGTAGCAATGGACACGAACCCTAGTAATAGTGGCTTTTATAGAAACAACAGTGGAGGCAGGGCTAGATCACTGCATCTCACTTCAGTTGAGAATCCTTTCGTGGAGCAACCTGTGACTGTACTATCTGCTGCACAAACACGACGGGAACAGTGAGTGACCTTGAAATATATTAATGTATGACCTGAGTGGACTACAAGCAGTGGCATAAATCGTGAAGCGTAAAACACGCGAGTGCAAAAAAGGCTAAGAAGATTGGGTGACTGCTTGCAGTCTACAAGTATGGTTTGCCGTGTTAACTACAGTCGTTATAGTTGGATTCAACGTTAACGGACATAACAAAAGAGAAAATGGTTTGAAAAAACAATTGGATAAACTTAGCTAGAATTCCTGAGATTATCGCGTTCTATTGTCTGTAATTAAATACAACATTTTTTTGGGACACAAACTGTAAGTTATTTTGAGTTGAGAAGTTATTGTTCAATTTTCCCGGAGCAGTCCTCCCTTTCACAATCCCCAATAACATTGTTGAAATATTGTCGCACGTTTGTATGCATGGCAGTCAACATTACTTTCGGGCTGGGGTGGGGAGGGGTAGGTGGAGATGACATGCGTATTTGTCGGAATTTAGTTTGTAAATTTCCATGCCAACTTTGCTGCTCGTAAAATAAGTAACTTGAAGGTTTCCGGGGTAACAGGTCTTGTCCACGTCGTAGGATCAAAAGGTCTCTAATAAAATATTTGCACCGAACAGGGTGAATGGAACACAATAAATATAACAAATTACTGACTGATAATTACTAATTAAGAAATTTTATTAATAACTTTTTATTGTCTTCTTCTTTTACTAGACCATTGTCAACAGTAGCTTCACAAGCCAAAGTCGAGCAAGATCAAAATTCCAATATCACCACCAGTCAAGAAACTGTGCCTCCAAGTGGAGTTACGTCATCAGGAAACTTTTCCGTCAATACCCTTTTTAATAATCATTTTACTGTCCGGCCGCCCTTCATGGGAAGTTCCTGGAACATTTTTGGAGTTCCGACTTTCTTAAACAAAGACCCCAGTTCGGCTCATTACATGTACACAAGAAGAACTCAAAAACGACAGCATCCGTTCTGAATAGAAAACCAGTAGAAAGCAGTCAAGTGTTCAATTTATGACATTCATATTTTCACTTCAAGTAAGGGAAAAAAAGATTGTCACTTCCTTTAATTTCGTCATAAACGATTTCAAGAGAGTTCTCTCACCATATGCCTTATTCATATAGACGAGGTTATTTCGCCACCACGCGTCCCTTGCGAAGTAGTTAAGCAATAGACCACACTATCTATGGGTTTATAGGGGTAATAACCCACGCGGATGTTTGTGCTCGTGATTTACAAACTTTTCGCGTGTTCTCCCAAACATCCCAAGTGGGTTATTACCCCTATAAACCCATAGAAAGTGTGGTCTATTGCTTTTATATAATAATTCAGAAGACGGGCGATTTTTCCATGGGTTTACCGGCACTATTGTGCCGGCCAATCAGAGCGCGCGCATTGATTTTGTTATTATATAAAAACGTATAAATTCTATCATCGACGAATGTCGAAAGCAGCAAAAAATGAAGGATACCCACGTGAAGACATGTACAAAGGAGGCTTGGCCGATTGCATTTGACAGAGGTTTACTTGTCAACAACTCATGACAGTTTTAGCTCTTCGTATTCTAAGTAGTCTTTAACTGAGTAGTATAGCGTACGACCATACGAATAAGAGTCGTACGCCTTCGACCTTCGATGTTAACTCCGTACTTTTTCCCTTGTGGAAGTCAGTTGATTTAACTACAAGCAGATGACATTTAACTCAAAAATAGCTGCTGCCAAAGTTAACGGCGTATGGAAGACATGACTGGAAAATGGTTTGACTTGCAAAGAGCGGTTTTTAATTGAATGTCATAAGAAATTAAGAAGTGCTATGGTTTTTCTAAACTAAGGCATGCGATTAGTTTAAAATAAACGTGCGGCGTTTGCACGTGGGTTTGTCCTGTGTTCTGTTAAGTTTATCGTTTTGTGATTGGCCACTGTCATTGCTTTGGTTTTGGTTTTATGACACTCAATGGAACACTTTTCTTATGAAGAACAACATATAAGGTACAACACATGGACTAAAAATATTATTTTTTGCAAAACAGGTGTGCTTCTAAAATTCAATTTCTATATTGTGATAGAAACCCGTTTTAAGTTCTGTCTCGTGCTTCATCAATTCAGTCGTAATCGTTATCGATCAGTAGCAGTATTTATTAATTGTAAAGAAGTAGTTTTAACGTGCTATTATTTTAAAGTGTCCCAATGGATCATTTCCGAGTTCCCTTTTACCTCTGTTTCAAAACGAGTTTAAGTTCGTAACCATTGATATGAAAAAGAGTTTGATTTGCATGAAAATGAACGTGCAGGTTTTAAGGAAACTCGGAATTGGCCTATTAGTTGTTAAAGCGAAACACCTTGACACTTCAATACAGTTTTAATTCATTGAATGTGTGTGGTTTTATGCTTCTTTTGTGATGCATTGGTTGCTTTTCTACGTGCACACAGCATGCATTTCAGCATCGTTACGTCACATTTTGTTTAAACTAAGCCTCGTCTTTTGTCTACTTTTTACATTTTGCAGATTTGCGGAATACCACTGTTACGCTAAATATTTAGAAAAATGATAAGCTGCATGTTTGGAATATTTTCGCGCTTAAACATGGTTTGACATTGAACTTAAGCAGGAAATGCAAGTATTTCAAACTGGATATTTGGGGGAGTCCCACTTGCCCGTTCGAAATTTGTGGAATAAGGAAATTGCATATTTGGATTAATCTGAAATCTGCTGATGCTGCTTGAACACTTTAAAACTGAAACAACCAAAACGTTTTGCAGTGAACGCTTCAAACCATATTGATTGGACTAAAGTAAAAATAGGATACAGTCAAGTTGGTTTCCATGGCAACCATCGCGGAGGTTTACCGAACAAAGCCAGTTGCTATAATTTTCAATTGGTTTCGCGTTGGTGTTTCGTTCAAGGAGCTTAATGAGTTCGACAATCACGTTAAGTATAATTTGCGGATTACTCCCAGAAGTATCTTAAAATTTAAGGAAACGTGAAAATGATAGTTTGACAATTAAGAAAGATGGAAGAAGGAACATGATTATAAGATTGGAGAAAATTGAGACTAATTTGAATAAAAGACGAAGTTGCAAAATTAAGGCGGCATTTTCAAGATGCACCATCCATAACCTCTGTTTCAAAACGAGTTTTGGTGCACAACCTTTCATATGGAAATGAGTTTGATTTTCAAGACAAAAGACTTGCGAGTTAAACTCGTTTCCATATGAAAGGTTGTGCGCGGATACTCGGAAAAGGCGTGAGCGTTCGTTGCAGCCACTGTTCGGACTTTTATTAAATCCGAAGAAATTCATGATTGCCACTGGTCAGGAAATGGTCAGGGGAAAAAATTCTTCAAGGTCAGGGAAAAGTCAGCGGGGAATTTCATTTCGAGTCAGGGAGAGTTTAAGTCTTTGAGAAAAGTCATGGAAAAGTGAAATTTTAAGAGTACTAATTTATTTCTTGCCAATTCAGCGATAAATAAATGGGTGGAGAGGTTGGCTGTGAGGAAAGGTTGGGGGCCATTACCAGGACTTGTCTGTGATTTCATTAATTTAGTTGGTCAGGGAAATTTTACATTTGTTGGGGAAAACGGTCAGGGAATTTACAATACAATACAAACTTTATTGACACTCCCTAAGAGGGCTTTTCAGTGACAATTAATAATTACAATAATAAAAATGTTTAATATATAAAGCTAAAAATAATTACGAAAGTTACAACTAAGAAACTTTAAGAAAGTACGATAAAAGGGATGAGATAAAGAGAGATTAAAAACTAGGACCGAGGAGAAAAAAAAGCAGAAAATAATTTGGCCCTAAGTTTACGCTTAAAATTAGAAGAGGAATTACAAAGTTTAAGATCATTGTCTAAACTGTTCCACAGGCTGACAGTACGATAATAAAAAGTTCTTTGTCCAGATTTAGTTTTGTATAATGGTATGTGCAACAGTTGGGAGCTTCTGGTCGTGCGACCACTAACATTACCGCGCGTTAGAAACTTCAAAGAAAGGTAAGTAGGAGCGGATCCAGTCATACATTTAAAAGCAAGCACGGCGTCACGGAAGTATAACTGAGATTTAATAGGTAGCCAATGCAGTTCTTTCTGAAGCGGAGTAACGTGGTCAAATTTTCTGGATCCACAAATAATCCGGGCTGCAAAGTTCTGGATCGCTTGGAGCTTGAGGAGGCTAGTGTCAGCAGCATTGGACCAGACGGAGGAGCAATAAAACAACTTACTAAATACTAAAGTGTTAATTATAGTAATTAAAGACGATCTGTCAAATACGTGCTTAACACGATTTATCTGGGCCAAACTTGAGAAACAGGTGGAAACAGTTTTAACAATGTGCTCGTGGAAAGTTAGGTTCGAATCAAAGATCCGGTGTCAGCTCTTTTCCTAAGAGGGAGAGACGGATATCGGGGAGGTTTAGTAGCCTTTGTCGACTTCCGTAAACAATGAGTTTGGTTTTATCAGGATTCAAAAGAAGACGATTATTGAAGCACCAGTTTCGAATATGTAAAAGATCAGCGTTTAAATCGGTGACAGATTTAGCCCAGTCTTGAACTGGGAAAGAAATGTAAAGTTTTGTGTCGTCAACGTAACTTTCAGTAAAACAGGAAAGGGGGGCGAGTGGTAAGTCGTTTACATAAATACTGAACAACATGGGTCCAAGAATGCTTCCTTGAGGCACGCCTGATACAACAGGTAGAGGATCAGACAACTCAGAATTTATGCGCACAACTTGTCGGCGGTCGGAGAGGTAGCTGGTAAACCAAGCAATGCTAGATGGTGAGATTCCAACGTTCAACAGTTTATTGAGCAATATTCCATGGCTTATAGTATCGAAGGCTTTGCTCATATCAAGTAAAACAACAGCGGTAACTTTCTTCTCATCGATCGCACTTAAAAGAGTATCAGTAGTTCGTATTAAAGAGGTTTCCGTAGAGTGCAATTTCTTATTGCCACTTTGCCGGGTAGATAACCTTTCATTTGACACTAAATAAGGCATAATTTGATTAAGCGCCACCCTTGCGCCAACCATCCTCTGGCTGTGGCAACCATGCTATTGGATAGAGCATCCCGAGACATCTTTATCAAACTCTAGGCGCTGGTACGGTAGTAGCTGTAAGTTTTTCTAATATATCCCAAAAAAATGGTCAAATCAAAATTTATTGATCACCGGAAATAAATTTCAGTGCAACAACTCTTGATTGAGCTTTGAACTTTGCCCAGTGATCTACCTTGCATGATCTACCTCATGTGAGAACCCCGGAAGCCCCAGCCATCTCGCCTTTTGAAAAGAATGTGCTCGGTGTTCTTGTTGTCTTGTTTTTTTTTTTCAACACGAGTATCAAGGCAGAACTGTTTTTGAAGCATTTAGTTTTGGAGAATTTTCCTGTTAAAGGAGCTACGTCACGATATAAAAAAATTATAGTTTGCGATATAAAAAAAATAATAGTTTTCTAAAAAAAAATAGTTTGCTAAGGAAGAAAAACACCAAAGGAGTGACACAGAACCAAAAAGGAGCAAGGATGGAGAAGATTGAAACGGATTGGAAATGACGATTTTGAAAAAATTAGGCTAAATTTTTTAAAGTGCATGAACGATGACGAAGCTCCTTTAATCTCTGGGGTTGATTTTCTTGTTGATCCCAAACATGGGGAAATTCATGAAATCACAATTTATTGTATGGTGACCAGCTAGGAGAATTTACTGCTTGATGCTTGGGCTAAAAGGGTTAATTTCCTATTGATTCCAAACATGGGGAAGTTGATTTAATGAGTAATGAGGACTCTCGACCAATCAATGGGCGTCATACTTAAGTTATCATTACTGGCGTGGTGTGGCTCACGTCGATACCGAGTTAAATGTTTCCTTTTAATGTACGACTGTTTTCACGCTGCTTTAGTATACATTAGCTTTCCCGCTTACAACCATTAAACGTGCCGTTACAAATAGAGTCCCATGCGTATCTACGGTTAAATCGGTAGCGGATGTCGTCGGAGAAAACAGCCAGGCGACCGTCGTGACCGTGACCTAACGACTGAAAACAAAACACGATAACGGACAGCAGGCAAGAAAGTAGCCCCGAACACGGCTATCCTCGTAAAGGTTATTACCCTTTCTACTGTGGCTAATTATAAGTCGCATCCATAACTCCGTTATTACCGCATCGCATTAATTTGATTTGATTTATTAACTAATTTATTATAAGCTTTCTGTGTCAACCATTATTTATTCAGCCTTCAGTTAGCGTTCACCTTTTGACTTGTCATCCAAAAGAAACACAAAGGTTTGGACTTGGTATGCTGTAGGAGATCTAGTTCATCTTATTGTAGGAGATCTAGGTTTTTCTCTGTGTCCATTTCTTTTGCTTAGTTAATAAGTCATAGATTGAACTAAGTGATCATTCTTCTAGAGTTTTCTAGACAGGTCTTCAATATTAATATATTTTGTCGAATCCCAAGTTTTATGTCATCTCCTTCAAATGTGCTTCGTCGACATTTGCAAGACGGATGTTTTGATGTGGAATGACGAGGCGTTTTTTTTTTTATTCCGAGCTGCAGCAATACCATACAGTGCCTGTAACTGTGAATGGCGAAGATTAAGATTAATTCTAGGCGCCAAGAATGGTGCCTCTGATAAGAGGTATATTTTTCTACGTAAAAATTTCTAAGGAGCACTGGTTTGATAAGAACGTAAAAAATCATATGCTCAAGTCTTACGCATAGAGGAGGATGTTGCCATGTAGGTCAGTTTTTTTTAAATGCGGCGAATAGACACCATGTATGCAGATTGTAACATCAAGTTCAAAGTCGTCCTGGACAAGAACGCGCATTTATTCCAGTTTAAAAATAGCCTTGTAATATTGAACGATATGGCTTTATTGTTTAGCTAATGAAATATCGAAAGCCACTTAAGGGGTTAGAGAGGTTTTTGACGTTATAGAATCTAGCGATGAGGTAAACAAGTGTAATATTTTGAAAGGCTTTTGACCGATGTTTGCATAAATCTGTGCCAAGGTTTAAGATTACCGCTTATCTAAATAACAAAATTCAGTGATCTTTTCCAAAACTAAACGCCTACGATAGAAAAATCCAGCAAAATCCATTCATCCATGTCTGTGTTAAAGTTTAGATTACATGTCATAGGTAAAAGGTTATCTAATTGCACAAGGTTGAAATTAGGTTGTGTTAAACTACTGAAAGGCTTACAAAGCTGGCCGTTGAACCAGTGAAGCTGGATGCGTGCAGTCTAATAAAAAGAGAACTTTATCGTTTTCGTGTGAAACAATACAAGCGTGCCCACCTTGTTTGCGTAGTCGGCACTTCCAAGAGAGATAAGGCAGAGGACAAGAGATCAAGTGAAGGAAGGGCTTGGTCTCTTTCTTTTCTCATTTTTGCGCTCACGAAACCTTTCAAGGTGCCATCGATATTTCCAGTAGTGTCGAGAGATTTTAACTCTTGCACGTTCGCCTGATGTTACTATTCTACAGCTATTCCGATTCAGCAAGATTCTTTAGTTTATTAATGAAGAGCAACGTAGCACTAATTGCTTTGCGGCGCGGTTACATTAATAATCTTTTGCAATTTTCTTTTTGGTTTGTCAATCCAATATCCTATTTTGGACCAAAACCCAAGGCCTAATCCCATGTACTCGATTTAAGCAATTTTTGGAGCACAGCCGTGGGATAAATAAGATGCCAACCTTTTAATTTCAATATCAATAATGTTTCAGCGATGGTTTCAGTTCTGTTCCACTTCTTACCCTGCATAACACTGAAATCATTATAAGATTTTGCCAATTGGCATACATGTACATAGCGTAAACAGGTTTATGGAGAAAGTGTATAAAACCTCTAGTTTAAAGTAGATAAGTATGTTGCGTGCAGATCAGGTTGGTTGTTTTTCCCGTGCAGGAAAAAACCCAGGAAGGAACTGAGTATAAAGAGCTCGATATTTTATGAATCATGTTTTATTTGACCTTCCGTTTCGTCTTCAGGCAAAAGTGATGAATATTTTTGCCCATAGTAAATAACAAGTCCTCTTTGAACCCCTGTCACTGAAGTCATGTAAACCCTAAACTAATATGTCTTTGTAGACAAAATGGTTCAAATTGCCAATATAAATAATATAAATAAATTAATTGAAAAATAAAACATATAAATTTAAAATTGTCGCCCTGCTTGGTGAATGGTTTTCCAAGGAATTAATAATATCATGAGAAAAGGTGCTGCAAGGTATATGCTTCAATGTTTTGTCGTTTAAAAGCTGCAAAGTTCAAATTGGATGGGCCAGTCAAATCTAAGGCGGGATTTCAGTTTAGAAACTATTTTAACTAGTTTGGCTCGTTTTTATACGTTTTATTTTTATAGTTTATTGAATTCAATGTGTAGAATTACAAGTGCTAGATAGTCAACAGACAGAACTTCGTTCGCTCGTTGTAAAGGTCAATCACTCTTTCGAGTTCGTCCGTCAAATTAAAACTGCAAATTAAAACTAAGGCAACTATAAAGTGTGCTATTCTTTTCTTTTATTTTTTTAGTGAGTGTTTTTTTTAGCATTTTATGAAGTTTGGGTAGCGGTTGTAGTGTAAGTAGTTCGTATTAGTATTGTAGGAGTGTACGTAAACGTATTGTAGGTATTTTAAGTGTGTGGCAATAAAAATAAAATAAAAACTATAAAATGTGCTCACACAGGAAAAAAACTTTAATTATAAAACCCCGGGACTAAGAATATCAGAAAGAACTACACTATTATTGTCGATTTCAGCTATTATTGTGGAAAGAAGGAATTCTGCAAGGATAACTTAACTCGAAACACTCAAAACTTAACGCTCACTCAACACTCATGCAATCCACCGCCGGCACGGATAAAATGGGTGGCTGTAAATTTACTACAATGCCGTGCAAGCCTAGCACAGTCCACAGGGCTAATAGAAAGCTATGATTTAGCTAAATTCGTTCCTTTTCTAGTAACATTGCTCTTGCCGAGTTTCAAGGTTAAAGAATTTTTCTTTGCTTCTATATAAGTGTCTTCAGCGTTTTTGCGCGCAAAGAAATATACTGAAGTAAATGTACCAGTCGCCATCTTTTTTTCCGTTTGGTGGATTCAAATTTGACATAGTTTTATAATGCCGGTACCACACAATTCAGGCTGTGCTTTAGTCGTAATTTCCAGTTTTTCTTTGCTGGCTCTTACTGGGTGCTACTTGTAATCATACAACCCATCTGCTTCATTTAAGCGATTGTTTAACAATCTAATGATATCTTACTCTTTTTTATCACCCCAACTTAACATATTTTTCACATTTTGGTTGGGGCTGGATATCAATTTGGTCATTGTTCTGTTTCCTGCTCCAGTTGCTGCATGATATTTATGATGTATTTTCTTATTCTTTTTCTTTATTTATTAACGTATGTTTTTAATGTATGCAATGAGTGCACAGCCATTGACAAAACACGTGAAGTTATTAGGTCTTTAATTTTATTGGCTGCGGCCTTGAAAAAATCCAACAGAAAGATGTCTTAGGTTGAACCACAAAATTAAGCAAGTGTTTTGCTATAGGTGGTATGACTACCACCAGGTACTGTAACTTTGTACAAACAAGCAGCTTACATTTGTTCCTTGTGCTTCGACCTGCGATTCTTCTGCCAGCTAGTAAAATTAAAAGTTGTGTTCGGTGTTTAATGATCCTGCCAAAACAGTAATCAAGCCATTTTGTGCAGTTAAACACGCTGCGGTCGATATCAGTCTTCGTTTTGAAGTATGGTTTAAGTTAAGACTCGTGAGTCGTTAACGGAAAGTAATTTGACTCAGTTAATTTTTGAATAAGCGCACGCCGAGCGCGAAATTCTTTCGTTTTCCCTTTCCCAATAACAAACAAATCCGCTTAGAAAGTGGCTTAAAATTTAATTTTCATGTCTTTACAATAAACGATTCTTTGCCGATAATTACCTAACAAAAGAAACAAAAGATATCCACAAAAAATGAAAAACATGTTCAATCTTGTAACATCACTGCATGAGTGACCATCTTTGCGGAAAATGATAATATGCAAACAGTCTTGCTCTTGTCGTTGTTCAAGGTATTTTTATGCCCTTAACTTCAGAGATTATCCTGTGAGCGGAAATGTTCGAGAAGTTTGCAGTGTCTGATCAATTCGTAGAATGACATCTTGGCATAATGGGCATTGTAAATGTCGTATACTCATTCCGCGATTTTTGGTCAACCTATTCGTAAAGTTACAAACTCAATATTTGATTTAGCACAAACTGAAAACATTTCTTTCTCATTAAGTAAGGTTGTCGTTTGATTATTAACGAAGTTACGCATGAATTGAATCATATTCTCTGCTGCAGAACTAAAACAAAACTCAGCGTACAATTATCTCGATTTGCCAAAAATACTCCTTACGTAACAACTCAGCACTTTGCACCTGAGTGTGTTCTTTGTGATTTGAGCGCTTTGTGTATGTCTTTGCCCTTAGCATCTCTCTCTATCACTTTTGCTTGTGACTTACAAATAAATTATATTATGAAGTGTTTTTTCCGAAGGCGAAATTGCTATTTATGACAATGCGTGAAGCTGGAATTTTGTCAGTTTTCATTAAAAGTGCATATTCCATCTTTCTAGCGTCTTTAATTAGCATTTAGTGGTCGGAGCATGTTGTATATAACCTTGACGTAAATCACAAACAAACTAGAGCTGATACCATATGAGAAAAACCAATATACATGCGCTCATAAAATACTGCAAGTTAATTGCCTCTCTATTTGCAAACCCTTGGAGCACAACAATACATTTCAAGATGGCTTGGCTTCATCGAATTTACTTCTGTAGGATCGTCCCCCATCAAAAGTTTCCGCTGTTTTGAAAAGTTAATTGAAAAGAATGAAAACCTGGCATTGGCAAATTATAACGCCCTCGTATATCCTTATTCCTGAGAAAGTTTTGTTATTATTCGATACGACAAATTAACCGTTTGAGTACTTGCTTCGTCATGCGGTGCAAAACGGTGATTAATAACCCCAGAAGGCCTCTCATTTGAGTATAGGGTCACGTCAAACCAGCTACTACGCAACCTTTAGAGACATCGCCAATTATCACCAAAACAAAAGGCCGCATTCCGATTGGCCGTTTTGCAATAAACACTTTAGACCAGAAAGGGGTTCTCTCGCATAAGTAATGAACGCCGATATCGGACAGTGTACGAGATTGCTACTGAGAAAACCAAATAACTTCATGGTTCGTCCGATGGAGGAAAAGGATTGTGGATGCTTCTTGTGCAAATAAGCGGGGTTTTACCATCGTGGATTTGCTACAATGTTGTCCGAAAAGCTGGAAGGATGGCTAACCATATTAAGTAAGTAACTGCACAGCTGAGTGTAAATAAAAAATCGGAAATCATTGAAGAATAGTTTACTAATTCGTGTTTGATTTTTTTCCTTTCACCTCGTCAGCCGAGGACGGAAGTGAGTGGCTAAACCGACTGTGTGTGTTGTTTTCTAACGAGAAGAAACTCAGAACGTTCATCGATGACATAGTAAGTAGTTGGCAATTCTCTCTTCTGAAGAGTTGAACGGCAGAGAGGTCACTGAGCCTTACTGACATAAGATTTTAAGTGACAAATGCTTGTTTTGTTATCTCTTCAAAGGAATATCTCGATTGCGTACGATTTCTAGCGGCAACAACTAAAATCAAGGCCAAACTCTGCGACTGTCCCGATCTGATCTCCAATCCGACACATGAAGGTAATTTTATTTAATTTGCTTACTTTTTGAAATTCACTTTTGCTACCTCTTGTCATATGCCCCTAAAAGCAACGGAATATTGACTTATTCAAAGTATGAACCCGGTATCACAATATTATAATGGCCCCTGAATTTGATTTCTCATGCCGACTTAAAGCGTGTTTTTGCGTCATGTATTACTTTTGGGAATTTATCTAAACAACATTGCCCCCGCAGTTTAATGATTGTCAATACTCCATCGCCCGCAACGTAAAATAACTGATGCAAGGATATCTTTCAATAAATAAACGTTCTTCTTATTCCATTGCACAATCAGTGACTAAACTGGCTGAAAGTTTGCTGACATCACTGTAACATTTAGTAGCGATTGTTTTATTCGTGGTAATGTCAAGGAGCAAATTTACGGAGAACATTCGACTTAACCATCTTAAAATGATTACCCACGTTAAGTTTTTTATGAGCTGTTTTATAGAGTTTTTTCCAATTCGGAGACAGCGGATGATTAAATATTACGTAGTTTGACTAAATAACCTTATATTATACACGACTTTCGTTTTGCTTTTTTATACAATTAGAGAGTAAACTCATTTGTTTGGAGTACTGATGACAAAAACAAACTTGAACCCGGAGCAAAACTTTCTCTGGTCCATTAATTTCTTTAGCAAGTCAAAGCAATCCAAGCTTTTGTTTACATTCACTGATCTTGTAAAGCATTACAGAGGTCTTTGTTTGTGATACTGTATTCTGTTGTGATGGTGGCAATTCACCGCGGTCTAGATTCGCCAAAACATCCCTCGCGAGTTGGTGCAGAGATCTAGCCAGAAGCAACTATGAATAATGGGTTCTCTTTTAGCACCAAATTAGCGAGGTATTTCTGCCGCCGGGATACAATGCTAAGTCACCCCTAAGCAATTAGCATTGTTTTGGCAAATTGTCGCACTTTTGTATTTCCTCTCGTAATTTATTTTTACCTAAAAGTTTTGTAGTGCATTTTTTGTGTCAAAGGCAACTGACAAGTTCCAAAGATATTTCTCGCAGATCGCGATAAAATGAAAAGTTCCTCTTCCAAATTTTCCTTCCCGAAAACAATACATTCCCGTGTCGCAAATTGCGAGGCCTATATTCACCTGTTGCAGCCTTATTATCCGTCCGCTTAACACTACACGTTGGTGGATTTTGTGCGTAACGTGTCAATCAAAGACGCCGATGGAGCCAAACTTCTCTTTGATCTTGCCGCGGCGAGATCAATGGCTTACAAAAAAGGGGCCACAAACGCTCGTGCACTGATAATTTTTGTTGAAAAAGGTTTGCAGATTTTTTTATTATGGTGGATAACTATTTGCGTTTTATGCTATTAAATATTTGTCTATTTTCCACTGTAAATTGGTGATTAATTTAGGTTTTCGGCGTTTCTTTTGAAATCGCAAATGATCCAGACCTTTTCCTCCTTTTTTGAGCTAATTGTTTTACGAAGTATTTAACATTTGTTAGTGTTCGGCAAATTTACTCACAAGGGCTTAATGCTCGATTTTATAACGTGGCTTTGCGGTTTTTCATTAGGCCATAAGGGGGATTACTTGAAACGATCATTTTTCTTTCAAATACAAATTATATACGATGTTGCCGATCATGGCGTGTCACGTCATAAACTATTTTTACACTGTCTACATTTAGTAGACAGTTAGCTTATGCAGGTCCACATCAGGACTTTTGTCTTGCCAATTTTGTAACCTGCCCAAATAAAGTATGATGATGATGATGATGAACCTCCTCCTGTGAGGAAAACCTTTTAGTTGTTCCAAATCAAAGTTATCTTATTGAGATGGCAACGCCGGCTTTCAGAATGTGCCCCGTTTTTCGTCGTTGTCTTATTAAATTATGTGAAGGTGTTTATTGAAGATGAAACTAGCCTTTTGCATCACAGAAGTAAAATTTCGGGTTAATTAGTGACTCTGTTTGGCGGTAAAATTACTTTCATATTTTTGCACGTGAAAAGATTCACGTAATCACTATTTGTTGTAAAATCAATACTGTATATACCATTTTTAAAATTAAAGTAGCATACATACTTCATACATGTTTTATTTACACTCGAGGACTGGAGCTTATTAGGCCCCTAGCTTAAATAACTAATGAGTCGAGTTAAAACAAAATATTAAAAAAAAACTATAAATTCGAAAACAAGGAAAATATAAACAATAAATAAATAAATAAACTATTACATCTAAAAGAAAAAGCTATTTACATCGGGGAGAAAGATCGTGAAAACACATGGGAAAAAATGACGTCAGTGCATCAAAATTGAAAGATCACGCATAGACTAAGAGCTGCATAGAAAGCAGTTACATGTGTCAAAAGTCATCTTTCTGGTGCGTGTTGCAAACTGTTTGAGGGTCAGAGAAGTTCTTAGATCGTCATTCAGAGAGTTCCAGATTTTTGGTCCATAGTACATAGTAGCGATTAAAGTAGGTGATATAGGCTTTATCAGGGATAAGGGTATTATATTCCCGGAAAGTATCATATTTCCTCGTGAAAATGGCTGCTCTTTGTATGGTTGTTAAGGGAATTTATTTCACTTTAGCGTTCAACTTATTACTTACCTTTTAAAAAAGATGGTTTATGCCGCTTATTAAATTTCTATCAATTTAGAACAAACTAATAAAATTTGTAAATAGTTTTGAAAGGATTACTTCATTGTTACATTATGCATACTCAGATCAACTTATTTCGGAACTTGTAAGCCAACAGACTTATTGAGTGCTTTTTGTAATTTGTTATGTTATGTTTTCGTTTTTGTTTTCTATTTTTATGGTTTCCATGTATATTCCCTTTAAAACCTTGATAGAATCAAGTCGTCTTTCGTTCACGCGAAAGGAAATTATCGTTTTGAATATACTCTGTAAGGCTCCGCAAAATACCAACAAAAATAAATATTCGTTAAATCCGCACTGCAGAAACATTATTTATGATAATATCAACTCCCTACGCGTATCCAAATCAATCGCTTTATACCAGCACATATAACGTGCCCTATAGATATTTAATTATGATTCTTTAAATTTTAAGGGTATGATGCAACCGAAGTAGGTTGGTTAACATAGATCAGCTCACTAAAAGATTTTGTTTGTTATGTTATTTTTTAAAATGCACTTTGACAATCTCGTGGATTTCGGGCAGTAAATTAATATGAAATATTCGATTTCCGGTCTATTATGGATTTTCGTCGCCACCCTTGAAATAAAAAGTCCCTCACTGATAACCAAAAAAGGAAATTATCAGACAACGTTTGCTTTCACCCGTGACAGCGGAACCAGTAACATGTTGACCACCGGAAAACGCATATTTTTAAATCATACAGAACCCGGATGAAGTTTAATTATAACGTTTCAACAAATCAGATACTCGTTTTATGTTGCTTACCACGTTAAAAATATTTATAATAAGATAATTTTGTTATAAAAAAGCTGCAGGTCACATTTATTCTGTAGTAGAGTTCCGGAATAAGTCCAGATGAAACATGTTCTTACAAAGATTCCCTTGCCTGATTACTTAAAAGAAAATTCATCGCTGCCGCATGAAAGCGGTAACCACTACAAGCAGACTAACAAAGAGAGAATAACTATTTAACATTTGTAATAGTGTAAGATGGTGACGTTTAGTGACGTTTAATCAAAGCAATTCAATTAAAAAAAACTTGTATCATAGAACTGACAAGATGATCCAAAAACAAACCAACCATCTCATCATGTCTTGTTTACACTGCAAAAAGCTTTCATAAAATAGACCTGCGGTTGAAAAAGCTTGGAGCTTCCGAATCAGTGCAAGCGGAAGAAGTTTGGTTCTCACTCGCACAAGGTCCCTCGCCGACCACCCAAAATGATATTAATGAATTGGAATTACTCTATTTGAGCTAAATCAAATCGACCACCAGTATCAACATCTAGTTAGATTGCTATAAACGTGATGAAGATTAATTCAAATACTTTTAACAACCATAAAACTTAGAGGGTGATCCAAAAAAGACCATATGCTCGTTTTATATTGCTAACAATGCGAAAATTGTCGAGATGAGGTGAGGTATGATTAAAAATAACTACAAGTTACATCATTGATTGCTTGGATCAAGGTATCGATCAATCCGAGTGGAACAGGTGGAAAAATATGAATTTCCTGGCCAACCACCAGAAAACAGAAATAAATAAAGGATTTTTCAATTAATTACATAACTGTTTCTGTAGATTTATTCTGTTTTCGTATTTAATTATTACGTATTTGCATATTTTTTTTAGTGTGTATTTTCTTTCTCTTGTTTTCCCTGATTATCCTGGCCCGCCTCGATTAGCGTTGCTACCTGCGGAGCCAGGAGATTAAGACCTAATTCTGAAGTAATAAAATATTGTTGTTGTTGTTTTTGTTGTGCGGCATTTACTTGAGCCAATAACAAGAAGCAAACGAGTATTTCACTTTTAGAATTCAGCAGTGTAATCACAGTACTTCAACTTAAAACGTTTCAAAACAATCCAACCTGCTAGTTTCGTATTACTTACAACGTAAAAAATAATACAGTGCATCTAACTCAACCGGGGCCACCCCAACGTTTTTTAGCCAATCAAGAGACGAGTTCAGAACAAAAGAATCAGAGTTTTTTTATCAGCAGACCAATCACAATGCGGGCAGAAAATTTACCACTGATTAAAAAGCTTTGATTCGTTTGTTCTGAACTTTTCCTGTGATTGGTTAAAAAACATTGAGTGGCTCCGGTTGAGTTAGTTGCAGCGTAAGATAGCGTTATTATTACAATTGCGACAGGTCACATCATTATAGCTGGAGAGAAGCTTCCGAATCAGAGTGCAAGCGAGGAGCAAGTTAGATTATTGAATTGCTAGGTGTCATATTTACAGTCAAAAATGAAACGAAATAATACTTATTAAATATAATTGGTTTTCCTCTTTAAAAGAGTCAACGCCTAAGTAATATGAACAAAATTTTTATAAAGAAAAAAAAAACGTGCAGCTTTGTTACACTTCTCGTTTTGTCGACCTAAGTATTTCTAAGTGCAGTTTACATTTCGTAGTTCAATATACAGTCTAGTATTTTTAAACAGTTAACGAAGTATGTCACAGTTAGTTAACGAAGTATGTCACAAAATATTCAGCATATTGAGTCATTTTTGCCATGAATGTACACAATTACCTTGAAATCGAAGGAAACCTTAAATTACTATTCGCAAAGGTAAAAAAACTCCAAGAAGATCATGGTAAGCCAAAACTGAAGCCGATAGTTAAGAATGGGATGGGTGACTGGCGGATTACAAAGAACGAACCTGAAAATATATGGGGTATAATTTGCAGTAGAACCTCAAATCATATATAGAGTGTTTAAGTATGACTTTGGTGTAGAGAGACCAGGCCTTTTAAAATGGTCTGTCATACGATAAAATAGGGTTTGAATCTACTTACATACTGAAAGCGGGATATGACCAGGTTGGAATGATCTGTTTTTAAGAGAATATTTTTAAAAGTGATGCCTCTGTTCTGTTTATAATAATTTAATTCATTTCTCATTCAGCGATATGACCACGCTAATGCATACCGATGCCATCATAAGAAGTGAAATATTAGGATAAGATAACCAGTTACAGAGCTATTAGCAGTGTAATCTCACTGATTTATCGCACACGATATGAATGGCCTTATCTAAATTTAAAAATGAGAAATAACTATGTTCTACCTTTAATCAGTGCGAAAACTATAAGTTACTGGAGTATAGTAGCTATAATTGGCCCATTACATCAATATTAATGTCATCACTATTTTCTAGCCCAGTTTCAGGTGGTTTCTCTTAAAAAGATGTAGAGATGGAGAACAGTGAAATTTCCCCCTCCGAAAATCTCGCGAAGCATTCAGTTTGTCATCGCCCTACAGGGACGGCTGGATAAATTTGTTCGTTTCTAATCCGACGCTCGATCGATCTCTATCGAAGCGTTTTGCAGTATCAAGCCGCGAGCTTAAGATTCTTGTATCTAAAAATAAAGGTTTAATCTTGTTTTCCATGTTTTGCAGGACTTTCCCGTGCCTACCGTTTATCGCGCCGTCGGAGCCGCTCTGAAGACGCGTTGGCGGTACAAAATGGCAACCGTTCCCAATCATTCAAGCTAAGTGTAAGTTTCCTGCAAATGAGACCTTTTAATGTGTATTCACAATGCACTTGCAAGACTGTTGAACAATATCCACATTTACAATAATCAGCCTTAATATATGTATACGCTTTTAATAGGGCTCCATGCTAAACGCCGCGGTTTTCTTGGAAAATTCCTACATTTTTTGACGTTTTTTTCTATTAATTCATTTGAAGATTTATTGAGAGAGTAATTTTGTACCTTAACCCTTAAATTCCTATTAGTAATGAAAAATTCTTTTTTAATTTAAATTTAAAATTAATTTTTCGTTACAGTGCATGTTAATGCATTGTCAAACCGACCTCTAACAAGGTTCTTTAATTTACTCAACACACCAGTACATAGTGTTTACAAAGGTGATTTCTTGGAGAAGTTACTATTGAACAAGTATTTATATATTAAATCACGCATTGTCAAAGTACAATTAACGGAATTGTAGACAAAGGAATATTCGCTTGATATACCAGAAAGTAACGTTAAGAGAACTGGAATCGTGAGTTGTTAATTTAATTCGAGATAGCAATCTCGGAATTGTGTGGTTCTTTTCAAAACTACGGCAAGCCGTGTAACGGTTTGTCTGTAAAATGGTAAGGCTGCACTGCGGATGAGCCTATCTTTATCCTGCATTTGCGGTTTACAGCTAATTGAAATGACGGCCTATATTGTACAATGTATCCACAATTCACAGGAATACCCATATAACTTTTGCAGAATTATAATATGGGGAGTAAAACTTAAAAACCTGTTATTTTGCCGTAATGATGACTTCTCTGAGAATAATAACAATTGAAAAGCTAGTTTGTTTGTGTAAGTAATTCCTATTTACCTTTTTTCTTTTTTCTTCTTCGATGACAATGTTATTGCACTTAGTTGTATCTCCGCTGAGATTATGATTTTCCACGTCAGTTAAATATGACAACATTATCACCCAGCCGATGCTGTTTTTCTTCACTGAACCCTTTCGCCTTTGTACGACTTTTGTGTTTTTCTTTCTATTGAGACACCGCGTTATTCTTTCGGATTTTTGTCTCCTCCTTTCCGGTAGTTTCCGTTCCTGTCTGGGAAATTTCAATAGAGAACCTCATAAATTCCTCTGTCAACGGATTTTTTTTATCTGGGAACAGAAGCTTACTATATGCAGTGAGGCTGGTACAGAAATTTTGCTGTTGCTTAGGGATAAAAGCGATAATAATACTTCGAAAAGAGACAAGAAATCTGGACGCCATATTGCTCTCGGTCACGGCCTGGGTCTGGCATATTTGTCAGCATTTCTACACTGAAACAGACACGGCGTAACAAAACAAAACACGCTTTGAAAGTAATTACATATGTGCCTCCAACTTCGAGACAGTCAAGAATCGCATAACTGTCCTGAACTGATCTGTTGTTCGACAGAATTTTTTGCTTCTTAAGAAATTTCATAGTGTATAATTTTACGTGAAGCTGTATGTCCGAGGTAAGTGTTACTGATAGTTTTGGTCTCGTGTCTTAATTAACATCTCAACTTTGTTTACTGGAGTTATCGCAAGTCGACTTAAAGCACGTGACTTGGAAGTTATTTCTTTGGCAAACTCGCGTTTTCGCGTAAGCGGTGAAGACGTACGTTAATGGTGAGGAAGATTAGTCGAAGTGGGGTGGATATGTGTGGTCGTTTTCGTGATTGAGTGGAGCCGATTATTAATCGCTGTGGACTTGCATCTTTTTTAGAAATATAGATTGGCTAATTCACAAGTGTAATGAATACGCAGTCGTATGGAACTTCTTCATTGTAAACTGTTAATTTTGTTTATCTCTCGAAAGAACGAATCAACGAAAAATTACAATTACGTTTGGCGCTTTCTGGTAATTATTCAGATTTCGTGTGACAGCGTTAAAAAGGAAAAAAGGCCAATATTGCCTCGATACAGGCAAATGATTCTGCGGTTTTCAACAATAGGTCTCACTGTGTGAAGTGATTTGTTCACACCATTTAACTTCGTGTGTATTTTTCCACGCTGACAATGAACTCGCCGTGGCATTTTTGACAACAGTGGCTTAACGCGGGTAAACATATGGGCTTATTAACGGGTACAAAAATATTAACGGGTACAAAGACAAATACAACTTGTTCTGAAATAGCAAATTAAAAAGGTGCTTTTTAAAATTAAAATAAACATTTTCTAGGCTTGCACAGCTTCGGCAAGGTTATGCTATTAAAACGGCCGTACAAATTTGTTGTAAACGGTTGTTGTTCTTGCGGTATGTCAGTGAGTCTTGTAAGAGGAAATATTCCTTCTTAACAGAATTATCAGAATATCTGATATTTTCTCGGAAAGCGTACTTTAAAACGTCATAAAAGCACAGTTATCAGTAACCAGTGGTGCTGGAAACCGCTAATAAAAAAACCCGGTATAACGAGTAATTTGTTTCCTGCAGGACATTTCCAAGAAGATTGCAGATGGAATAAGGTCTCACCGTTCAAGAAGTTTGTTTTTATCGGGAGCCAGCAATGACGATAGGTAAGTCGAGAAGCTTGCAAATATCGAAAAAGAATGTACGTTATTAAAATTTAGTTATCATTTGTTGTTTCATACGTGATTGCTCTCTGCTGCCAGTCGAATTTTGCAAACGTTTTGCGCGAGAATCGAAAAACTCTGCGCGATAGCTGACAGATTTGAAGCAAAAAGAGAGATAGAAAGGAACATATGCATTGTCGAAGTTGTATGCGCAGAATAGTAGATACAAGACACTGTCATTAGTTTTTGCACTTTCCGAACTTTAAATGTTTCAGGTTTTTTATTTTATTTTTGTTTTGCACGTAGTTAGAAAATATCTTATTTGAGGACCTCCCCGAAAACCACTTTATATAACATGAGCTTTCTCTGTAAGTTTGCATCAAAGCAGGTGGTTTAACAAATTTTTTTCAGCATGAAATATTCAAATGAGATGGTCGAAACTACCTTATCTCCCAACGCGTCACTAATATTTCCTTGGATCCGAGTGACGGCATTTTAGTGCAGATTCCACAGACAGCTTGGACGATATGATCAATGCCAAGTGCATTGTCGGATTTGTACTTTAGTTGAAAAAAGAAAAGCATTAAAATTTTTGTTGTGATACTGCATTTTAATTAATAAACCATGTAGGAGAAACCCCGGGGGAGTCCCCCTATTAAAATTACGGGGTTGCTCGTCGGAAACTTTGAAAAGTACTCCTAAAAGGTACCAGAATCTCGATTAGTGGGCGTGGCCCCCCCACAATTTTCAACTCGAAAAGGTACCACCACTTCTACTGGAGAAACCAATTTTAAAACACCAAATTAACCAACATTGACAAGTTTCAATATTTAAAATTTTTTTAAGAAGCGTCGGAGTCACACAGTTCCTGTCATTTCTTGGCTCAATACCATAAAAGCTACCGCGACAACTCTAGCAGTGGTAGTTTTAGCTTAAAGTACCCTAAGCGGTACCAATCCATCAATTTTACCCCCTAAAGGGTATGACGAGCACCCCCGTCATTTTTATAGGGAAGCTCCCCTCCCTGGAGGGAAACCTGTTTGAAACTCTGAACGTTATGCGGCAAATGGTGAAACGAAGTACGGAGGCTTAAATTATGTTGGAGATTAGATTTTGTTGTGAGATCTCGAGGCCTATCCAGGGACTTGAATTGCGATATCCGTGAGGACTAATAATAAAGTTGCATGTACTTTGCCTGTATCTATTCGCGGTTCATGCGGCTGACTAGAGGAAGTTTTGGTAAACAGGAAAAGGAATTCCAAAAATAAACCGATCTGTGAAAATGCCTCATCACCTCTGCAAAGCAAAGCGTTCGTTTTCAACTTCGTCAGTAAAACATAAAAAATGTAAAATGTTCCAAAACAAACGTGCTTGCCTAAGTTGTAGACACTCAATAGAATAAAGCATGCCTTGTTAGTAAAAACTTTTTTAAACTTATATTATATTATTAATTCCGTGCTTTCATTAGTTTATAAACTTTGCGCAAGGTTTTTGCAGAAAATACCTTAAACCTTACTGGCGAGAAGATATGTTATAATTTTTTCCTTCTCCGAGACGTTGGTCCTTTAGTTAAATATTAGTACGCAACGGGATAAGGGACCGGCGCTAAAGGCTTGGTTGCTTTCCTGAACAGTGTCATTACTTAAGAACATTTTAGGAATATAAAGAATGCACCTGCAGCCTTTCTTTATTTAACTTTTTTAACTTCCTTCTTCTAACAAGAATTGCGCGTCATGATTGAATTCCTTTCGCCACAAATCAGCAACCGAAATACCCCGTCACGAAAGTCATTTCTGCCAAACCATAAGAACAAGAGTTTTTAATCACTGTTTTAATCACGTAAATTGAGCTTAATAAATCACAGAATGTTATAAAGAATGGTCAATTATATATTTTATTACCTTCATTAAAAAGCTGTTTGCATGACGCCATTAATTACTTCTTCACTTCTATTGGTACTTGAGTCTTAGGGCAGTTTTTCTTTAATAAACTAAACTAAACGTTTACACAAAAGATGCGAAAATTCCGAACAAACCCGCTAATCCTTTCGCATTGTAATTGTTTTAAACGCCATAACTTTGATCTGAAAATAACCGCTCGCTATGTCAGAGTCTTCTCGTGGAATGCGCAAAGTTTTTTGTGAGTTTAGTGTCTTAAGGTGCTTGACAGTTTTCAGTAACGGCACTTAGAAGCAAACTGAAGTGATTACTGCGACGACAGATGACATGGACGACTCACGATTTGTACAAAATATGCAAATTCCAAGTATTTACGCGTCGGAGGCAAGTCAAACCGTCAGGACCATAACACGGTAAGTTGCAATCTACTGCCAAGGTATTGCCTGAGAATGCCTTTATCGGCTTCTGTTGACGACAAGAAGTCAAGTGTTGTAAACGAGTCACAATATAACCTTTCGAAACTCGCCTTCCTTGGGAAGTCGTTCGCATCAAGGTCTATCATAATTCAAGCCCAAATTACTCTTTAGATCGAGATTGACTGTTGAAGCTACTTCACGGCCTCAACTTGTTGAACACTTTGTTTCCGTGCAGCAGTCTCTGCTTTTCTTTTTCCTCATCTCTTTCCGTTGTTGACGTAGTTGACTCTTCCCCAAGAGCTTCACTGTTATGCTCTAATATCCTGTGCTCTTTTCTTTGATTTAGCCGGTGGGTAGACGAAAGGATTTGTCCTTGTATATATAGTTCTTTTTTGCTGTTGTCTCTTTATTCTCCTGACCGATGATCTACGGTTGAATGCCATGCAGCATAATTTCTACATTCTCACAGTTTTGTGAGTTTAAAATGTGCAAATCTATCGTCTATTGAAGAGCATAGAAAGATCGTTTGCACACTTTGTTTGATATATCGAGATGATGTGTGGTCATACACTTATGCGCGGCGTCATTCCAGTTCTTCCGCCGCTTCGAATGTGCGCGAAAAGCATTCATTGCTCGCAGGTAACATTTCATGAAATAAAACGTAGCATGTGGCTTCCGTGGATTGCTTCTTCGCAAATCTGGCAAATAATTAAAAAATAAAGTATCTATGACTATGCAGTATAAATAATTGTCATAAAAATACATCTTAAGAATACTTAGAGACATTGCTATGCATAAATTAATTTAGCTCGATCGCGTTTTTGTATTTTTCTTATTTAAATATAATTATATTTTTATCACCGCTTATTGTTGTTAAATTCTATTACCGTCTGTTTAGAAAAAAAAGCTCTAATTAGCTGCTTTTCAAAAACGCATGAATAATTTCATCCAAATCGTAATAAGTTAATTATGTTGAATTGAATCGCTGATTCCCCCTCATTGGGCGCTCACGACAGTTGTATAAATTAAGAGTGATGTACCATGACAGCACGTTTGCTATTTGATTATTATGCCGAAGACCGTTTTTGCTGGAGGGTGCGATACAAAAGGATCAACATTTGAGCAGCAGTTTATCGTCATTTCTTAATTTTTTGCCTCAATTTGCAGTGGCTTTTCGAGCCTGAGTCCGCCGCCTATTCCGAGATGGAGGTCCCATGAAGGACTGGATAGTAAAATGAAAACAACATCGGTAAGTGAACTATTGTTATTAGTTATAAGAGTGCTTTGAAGCGATATGAGGGTAGCGTCTGTGGCGGTTCACGGCGCTTAGTAGTCAGATCAGTTTATATCAATGATTGAAGAGTAGGCCAAGATATCTTTTGCGTCTGTTTAGATTTCCGTGAATGCTTGTGACGCTCGGAAAATCAGATATCAGTTCCAACGTTCGCTTTGCTAGTTCTGCCCCCAAAAGTCTTCGTAATCAACATTCTTCAGTTTCTGAAGGATAAAAATTGTGTTTCTACCTTGATGCACTACTGGTTTACGCGATTTTCAAACCTTTCGTGATAACCTTTCTAACGCGCAAATCGTTATAACATTGCGGGGCCTTTTTGGTTGTAAATGTTAAATAAATGTTAAACGCTATGTTATATTTAGTACAATGCGTTTTGTTTGAACTCAGACAGCACATTGATAGCGGAACGAAAAAGCACTGCTCTAAGTCTTTCTTGCGTGCATGATACGCCACAAAAACGCGTCAAATGATTAACTTTTATTTCCTTTTTTGAATCAGTGGATTAAGGGTCATGTTTGTGTTATTAGTTGGGTTTACAGTGGCCGCCACGTTGAGTTTGTTCACGCGTGTCAAATGTAAACAGGCAGACAGTACACACGACAGACAAGGGCGCAGCTCTGTTCACCGACAAAGGAAGAAATGTAAACTCCAAGACAGTATTGTTACGCTCACAATCACCGGAGATCATTCTACAGAAACTATATAATCCTAATTTTCAGCGTAGATATTGTTTCGAATACTTTAGAAAAAGCGGAAAACAATTTGCAAGTTTTAATTTTTGTCAGGCGTCTAAGAATGGCAGTTACTTATGGAAATATTTGGAGTAATGCGTTCAGTTGTTTGAACAGTGTGCCCTGCCCGTGATAGAACCCTTTTGTTTTATAAAGCAATTGCATTAAATTGTTTACATCCAGGTAAATTATGTGGGGTAACCTTGATTTGCCGAGTGAACAATGAACAAATTAAAAATGAATGTCACATTTAGAACCCCTTCCGTTTTTTAAATCTCTACGCATTCCATTAGTAAAGAGATTCCGTCAGCTCTATTGAATAGTTTTCTTGCTGTTGTTGAGCTGTTTCGTATGTTTTGGTTGTTAAAGCAAGCAAAAACACATCGTTACAATTTAATTATTTCTTTGTTGTGAAGCTGGCCGTTGGTTTGTCTATCAAATGCTCGCACCGGTTGGCCGATTCTTGGTCATGGTTAACAGTGTCGGTTTTCTATTTGTTTCCTTATTGGCTAGAAGAGCAAGCAATAATAGACATCGCTTTTAGTTGTTTCATCTGGAATTCGGTTAGATTTGATGTTTAATTTGTTTCAATGGCTATTTTATACCCACTTGTTATTGTCTGATATTTTACCCGATGAGGCTGTAGGCCGAGTTGGCTAAAATCAGACGATATTCTTCAAGATGAGGGTTTGAATTTTTCTTTTGCTATCCATTACAATGCACGAATCGCGCGCGGGATCATGCGGGACCATACCCGGCCCAATATATTTGACCGGCAATGGAGCAATTTGATTGGCTGATTTTGGTTTTTGGCCCTCTGACTACCTCAGTTGTGTTACTGAATGACAATCAACAGTTATTCTACTCAATTTTCCGAAATATCGTCACCTGACACTAAGCCAAAGATGGTGCATGGCAAGACCTTTTCATAAATGGCTGATAATTAAAAATAATGTTTACTCTCAAACGAGGTTAGTTAGGCTAATTTAAATGCATACAAAATAATTTAAAATTGGCAGCCATTTGTGAATAGTGTCTATTAGCTATAATGAATGACTCCAAGGTAGTCCTGTATGCGCAGTGTTCTGCAAAGTGGCCTAGCGCTCTGCCATGCTCTCTGCCTGTGTTCAAACTGCGTATGTCGCAGGATATCTGTTATGTACGGATGACTATCAAGACTTTCCAGCCATATTTGTCGTATAATAAAGGTCGTTAATTATAGCCCTCGTGAAATGTAACACATGCTGTTGGAAATGAGGAAGACACTTTCGAGGCTGGTCGCACAAGGAACGAGTAACACTTGCCATTTTGAGCATTGCATTCGCTTATCAGTTTCTATTGTACGTTTCTTTCACACAGGACAGCGTGGATCTGTCAATCAGTGGACACGTGACAGTCCGCCCCATCCATCCCAGCATTCTCTCGAGGCAGCACTGCTTCCAAGTGACCACGCCTCATGAAACCAAGTACTTCTCATGTAGAAGTTCGCAAGAGCTTGAGAAATGGGTTGTAAGGTAATCCACGACATACTCACTGTTGTAAATTTGCAAATCTTTGTTTAAACTTCATTTTAAAACCCTCATTTATTCTTTAAATCCACTGGCTGTGTACTGTTTCCATGCATTTGCAGCCATTCCCTCTGTTCCATTCGATTCGCTTGGCCTTCCCCTCTGTCGGAATGAATCCGAGGGTTTCTTTGGTTTTGCTGGTTGGTAGCTGCAGATTGTTTCGCAAAGTAGAAGCGTAACTAAAACTTTTTACAGCTACGGCTTTTTAATCGTAAAACGTTTCACCTCCTGATGTACGGAGGCGAATGAAAACGTCAGCCTATCAAATTACAGCGGATATTAATTCGCGATACGCATTGCAACTTTGCTTAGTTTTATCATTAGTTGTCGTTTGTTGTTAATTTATGCAATACAATTACAAACCGAAAACTTTAATGATTTGCACTGCCAAACAAAGGGATATCTGAACCATATAGAAATGCAAACCGTTTGAATCTTGTCAAAATTTGACCGTTCGTCTCCCTTTCAGCTTCCTATTCCGTGAGGTGTAGACTGTTCACAGCCGCTATATTTCTTCAACGCAAAAGAACGCGCGCGAGCCAAAAAAACCAGCAAGTGAAGCGAGCACGAGTGCGAATATTGTGTGGCATATCCTAGCCTAGAAAGCATTTGATTCATCACTCGGATGATCGCATAAGAGGCCATCCGTTTCAGAATCCCATATTCAAATAAGGATGTTTTTAAAATTTGTATTTTCCGATAACTATGGCTGACTTGAACTGTCTCTCAGCGGATATAGTAACCTCAACTTCTTTAGATTCTTTTAAATCCAATTTGTCAGTGTTTCACAAGCAATCCAATTTTATTTATTTAAGTTTATTTTTTTTTTTTGCGATTTTTAGATGCCTTATTTTAAATAGTTATATTTTTTACTCATCGCTTTTATTTTATTTTACAGTCGGTGTGACGTCTTAAGATTTTCATGTAGATGTAGCGTTTCAAAATTATCGATCGATAGTCTATCTTCAGCAAACGTAAAAAGAGCTTCGATTAATGTTATTTCAAGTCTGTTTGCTTGTTTTGGATATTGGAAGACAATATGAAAGAAGAAGTCTGACAACCGTGTTTCCGTTGTGATCGATTGCAACGTCATTCATAAAATATATCTGGCAGGCCAGCACGCTAAGACCTCGCTATGTTTTTATTTGGTAAGCGATTGTTAAGGGACTTCCTTCCTTGATATCCTTCTTTGACAGGGCAACGAAATGAATTTAGGCGAGGCCAATACTTTTCCGTGACAGTACTGAAGGCTGGCTGTAATCATTCTCGTCGTAACTTACCCAAACCTGAAATCCCTTGAAATAAATCCTCTTGTAAACGTGATCCAAAACGAAAATGGCGCTCTGTCGTCAGTGCCTAGTCACCTCAGATGAATTGCATTAAGCACCTGTTCAGTTTATGATGTGAGTCATCGCGACTTCCGCTCAAACCTTTTGGTTTCATTTATGTCCTGTCAGCTTTTATAGCAAGTTACCGTGGCTTGAAAATGTTTGGTTTATGACAAAAGTGGTTGATGTTTTCGCTTGCTGTTTTCACAGATTCGACAGAGTTAAAATTGATTTTGAAACAAACGATCGAAAGGAACAACGTGAATTTTCTGCGTCATTATACACGTGCAACAGCCATGTTACGTCATTGCTCTTGCCATGCAGAAAACTCAAAACAACAATACGATAGAAAAAAATAGCTTAAACAAAATTTTGTTTCTTCCATAAAATTAATTTGACTAGCTTTTACTTTTTTCCGTGAGCACGTTGTCAGAATAGCAAGTGCAAAAAGATAAATAAGGTTGTCACACTACCAGATGATAACCGATAATAAGGAAACGAAAGACATGCAAACGAGACAAGCTTTGAGACAGCGAGACAGAAATCAAAACCAACTTCCGCCGCATTAAGGAGTTACGTAAGGCGCGGAATCACCGAGAATGCGACATTGGAATACGCTTTTACTTTCGTGTATTGTGATTGACAGTGGTATTCAAAGCTTAAATGGCCGTGAACGAAGGAATATCTCGTCATTTTCGCCGAGTGAATTCGCCAACTTTGGGTTAACACCCAACTGAACCCTTAGACAAAAAATGGTCCGACAACAAAGAGTCATAACCAGGTGAAAACAAACTTATTACTACTTAATTCCTTTTAAAACTTCCTTGCATCTAGATCGAAAACATATTCTCATATTTATGCTTTTAATCGAAGCAATTGCTTTTTAAGACGTGTTTTAATAAAGCTACGCGCACTTAATGTTATCAATCAGTTGGTTTTGTGTTCATTGTGGACTTCGATCCGTTGAAGATTTCAGTCAGAGAGAATGAGAAATATACGTTAGTAAATTAATTATTTATTTATTCGATTGTTCAAAACCTTTTTTATGGTTATAAAAGACCTCTGATGAGGGTGGACAGGACACAAAAAATATAATTCGTGAGTATTATTTCCACAGATCGGGGATCAGTTGATCACTTGAATAAATTTAGTTTTTTTCTTCCATCACAGTATCAAGAAGTCGATTCAACCGACAAGAGATGTGCAGTATAGGACGGACATCGGTTTAACAGTATGGATTGTGGAGGCAAAAGGACTCACTGACAAACCAAAACGACGGTAACGTAAAACAAACATTTATTGATGGTACTGTTTCGTGATCAATTTGTGTGATTTGTGGTACAATTGTGCATGTGATGTGTGAAATGGCAGGACATTTTAGCAGCCGAGGTATCGAACTTTTGTGGCAAATTAAGACTGGGCATTTCTGGGTCACGGCAAATTTGCGGTTTTCCTGGCGCATGCCTAACTGGAACGTGGCGATGTGAATGAACGAATAAGAAAACTGAAAGGTTTCATTAATGCGAGACTTAGAATTTTAGAATTTAGACTTTTCAACACATGATAGTCTTTCATTTCCATTCTGTCATGCTGGCACAATGAAAAGGACTTGAGCGGGTGGGAAAGCTATCTAAATGTGTTTTGTTGCTTTTATGAAACATTAAGATCTCATTGGCCAATCACAGAGCACGGATTGTTCTGGCTATTTTATAAAATGGCGCGTGTATAAACAGTTTGTTTTTCTTTCTTTGCAGATTTTACTGTGAGCTGTTTTTCGATAAAGTTATCTACGCTAAAACGTCGTCCAAGACTAAATCAGATATTCTTTTCTGGGGAGAAAATTTTGCTTTCAAGTAAGGTTAAAAGATATACTTATATATTCCGAGCAATGAGATGCAAATACGCAATTATTTTTTTGTAAATGGTTTAAACTTTCGGCAAAAACATAACCGATTTTGCGCTAACACGAGCCTCTTTTATTTTACCGTGATAATCAGTTTAGAACTTTTCGATTTGTTTTACATTACGTTTTTGCGTAACATTTTTTGTGTTTACATTCAGTGATTTGCCTGAAGTCAAGACCATTACGGTGCAAATCTACAAAGAAACCGATGGCAAAAACAAGAAGGAAAAAAGAAAGCCTGTCGGTGAGAAATTTCAGTTCGTCGCCTCTACATAAAGTTCACATTCTTTAACTTTTTACTATTTAACAATTAGATTATGAGCTCGAGATTTTTATCACGTGATTGTTGACGAGGGCGCAGCCCGAGTCAACTATCGCGTATAGAAATCGAGAGCGAATAATCTAATTGTTTAGAATAAATATACTAGTCGTGGCGACTTTTGTCTTTTCTGGAACAGACAGTCTCGACCAGTAAACTGTCAAAATCTTCTTCACGGACATTTCGAAAACGTGAAGAAGCGGCCGCCATTTTGTTGACAACCGCACTGCTACGCTACTCGCTATCTATCAGAGAATAGATAGTGGGTAGCGCAGCCAATCAGAGAACGGCATTCGTGATAGGACGCTAGTAGATTCATACTAATAGATATGATTTCAATACTTACATGCTATCAATATTAGCTCAAACGTTTTACACATTGTATTAGAAAAAACTTACTTTCGTAGTTCAGATGCCGAAATGGAATGCAGTGACGCCCTTCGGCTCAGACTAGATCGAAACTACTGTATTTGTCAGTCAGCTTTAAATAAATATGCCTAGAACTCCTTCTTTTGGTCGGTTTTTATGATGGCGGTGTAAGAACAAGGTCTTATGAAAAATTCACCTGCAGTGGTTCTAAAGAATAACTGGTGTTGTTATATTTCTTGGTATTTTTTATGCGTTAACTTATTGTTTCTCCCGCCATGTCGTTGTTATTTGCCCTAGGTTCTGTGGATGTGTCAGTCGATTCATTGGATATAGGTGTTGAGGTGGAGAAATGGTACCCTGTTACCATGGAAAGTAACAAAACAAATGGTGGAGAATCTTCGAGCGTTAGACTCAGATTTAAATATCAGGTACATTGGTCTCCATTATTTTGACTCCTCATTGACAAGTAGTTAGTTGATTTATTTGTTAGGGCTGCTATGTTTTCTCTTCAGCTGCATTGCAATAGACGTTATATAATATCTGACTTTGAGTTATCTCCACGCAGAAAGTCTCCATTCTCCCAGTCAAGTGTTATAATGAACTATCAGAGGTAGGCTTATCTTTGTTCGTATTTTCTCAGAGTGTATGTATGACAGTGACACCCGATTAACGCCTCCTTCTACGAAACAAGCGGTTGTTATCGCCAAAACGATGCGATTGAGTGATTTTCATTTCAGTGTCGAAAGTGATTCTGCGTTTCCTTCAGTTTTGCATTTCTTCGCTTCGCTTAAGAATCTCGCGCCAATTTCTCAACCAATCAGAAGAAAACCAAAACCAATCGTGACTTTTCCCGCGTTTTGCGCCGGCTACATGAATTTACTTCGAGTTTTAATTGGTTCATTGGATTGTTTGGTTCAGTTTGGTTTTGACACGCAATCGAAAATCACTCTATCCGTAAAACCAAGTCAAGCAATTAACTCATCTCACATTGGGACTGTTGTTGGTCCCGGGAGAGGTGGCGGCGCTGAGACAGTCCAACCACTAATGATAATTCCCCCTTCCTTAAACCAACACTGATCTTTCACCTTCACATTAATCGCAATCTCTAATTTTTCAGTATTTAAACCGTAACTACATGACAGTTTGTAAAGCCTTGGAACCGGTAGTCAGCGTCAAGCAAAAGGTAACTAACCTGAGTAACAAGAGCAATTTTCACTTTGGTTTTGTGTTACTGGTAAAAAAAAACCGCGGAACTTGCTCAAGGAGTAAAACCACAACGTATTATGACTCGCTCGCATACGTTTCCCCGTGCTTCACGAGTCTTAATTGCTTCATTGGATTGCCGGTCAGTGTGTCCTTTGTCATTGGCCATAGCGGCTGCTTTTGAAATAAATGAAATGAGCCTCGCAGTTTGAAAGAAATTTTAAGACATTGCATCTTTTGAGCCTATAAAAAAATTTCAAGGCGACAACGGGAATCGCACCCATGGCCTTCTCGATACCGGAGCGACGGTCTACCATCTGAGCTTGAAACCTAGCCTACGAATGCAACCGTCTTTCTTTGCTCACGACTGGCCTGGAGGGAGAGAAGAAAGGCAGCTGCATTCGCAGACTAAATGAAGCCTTCATTTGTTCTTAGCAGGTCAATTGTAGATCGAAGTTCTAACATCGCGGCGTAAATGGAGTGTATGGCGTAATGAATATCCGAAACATTATATATCAACTGCGTGCTGCAGTTCACATATACTTTGTTTCATCTATTCATTACGTCAGAGGTTGCTTTTGTTTTGCTTTTACAACACCAAATCATGGCATTCATTGCTTCCATTCTGTTTGTGAACGCAGGACGAGATCTCAAAAGTGCTTTTAAGAATACTGCAAGCCAGCGGGAAAGCTACAGAATTCCTTGCAAGTATCGTCATGGAAGAAGTCAAGAACTTAGGTAAAACTTGTTTATCTTACCTAATGTATAGTTGCCAGTTGTAATTAGAAGTGTTCTTTCTTTCTTTTCTAATGTGAATATTCCAAATCATTTCAACAGAGGACGAGAACCTTGTATTTCGTGGAAATTCGTTTGCGACAAAAGCCATGGATTCCTACATGAAGATGATTGGTGAATCAGTGAGTTCTTCCTTTATCCTTCGATATGTATTCACCGTTAATAATGCTGCCCATGTACACAGAGTGAAGCGTTTTGGATTAAACTGAATTAGTCAGTCATTTTTAGCCTTCCTGGGTAGTGCAGCTCTTGGGCTGGCGTGCTAATCAATGTACTCTGACATAGAGAGTGCTTATCGCATGAGGAGTTTACGTAGTGTAAGCAAAATGTAGACAGCATTGTGTGACAGTGACCAGGAGTGGGCCAGTCACATATCATTGCTGTTATAACCGTGACGGTCTTAAAAACTGTCACACTTCTCAGTTAAGCATCTCTGCTTTTCTACTGGGGTCATACCTAATAGAAATGTTCTTCATTTTAGTATTTACAGGAAACGCTGGGCGAGTTTGTCCAGTCTGTGTATGAGTTCGAGGATGACTGCGAGGTAAGATAATTTCTTGAATAAGTGGGGAATAGAATTCTGATCTATCACTGAACCTCTCACTGATAATCAAGATTCTCGACACACTGGCAAACACAGGCTCGACTACCAACTACTATTTTGGGAACGAACCCGTTTTCCTTGGAAAATGCCGGTCACAATGATGCGTTCTCTCACATAGCATCACGAGTCAGAACTATTTCGAGAATGTTAGAAATACAATTATGGATAAGTCTAAGGTTTTATATTTGCAACATTTGTGAAGCGAACATGACATTTTCTCGCAGGTCGATCCATCTAAGAAAACAAGCGGCAACATTGAATCCAATAAGGAGAACCTAAAAACGTTTGTGGAGAAAGCCTGGAGTCAGATCACGTGCTCAGCATGTTTGTTCCCGAGGTAAGTGTGTGACATGCACGTGACCTATCTACAAGAGTTATCATTTTAGCCATTTATAATTCACGTTTGGTTTGGGTTTGCATAATTACGTTTACCCGCGCTTCTTGCCAACTGCGTCTATTTGCTTTGCGTTTTGACTACCCGTGACTGACTCACTGGATTGTTGTGTCATTTATGATTGGCCAGACTGGTTACTTTGGTTTTGTTTTTGCGACACTCATTTGAAAAAAACTGCTCGTAAGAAAGAGTAACCAGCACCATTGCGAAAGTTTGAGCTACACAAACCACTAAGATTCCCTGTTATTCTAAGAGCACTGAAACGCTCCACATTTCTAATGAGAAACAAGCTCGATTTTGAAGGCACAGTTGAAGATAACACAGGTTTACTGCAATTGTACCCTTTTCCAATGTTTTACCCATTGTATCCTTTAGCAATGAACCGATCAAAAGAGATTTAAAAGAGAATGATCCTCCAGGCACTTGGAATTTGATATCGATAAGTCAATAAATAAAAAAACATAACATTCCAAAAAAAAAGTTTAACCACATGTATATCTGCATCTTTTTCTCAGCGATCTTCGAATAACATTCCATGAATTCCGTCTATGGTGCGAGGGAAGAAGTGAAGATTTGAGTACCAAGTTAATAAGGTTAGTATTAACACTTGGATAGTAACATTTCTATTAAGTTAGAAAGGTAAAGCAATCAGTGCCAGTTTTGGCAAATCTTCATTGAAGCATTCGAGGAGTTTCCGACTTATTTTATCCAATAAAAACGTTTTTTATACAATCGACAACTAGAACGAGAGCTCAGTCGCGAATACAGCGAAAATAATTACGCGAGCAAATACGTCATGTTGCTTAGCAACTACAGGCATCGAACACCGTGGGCTCAATCCCGTCTCAGAGGCGGGATTCCGTCATCAATGGGCACGTGTCCCCCTACTGGAAACGTAAGAGCAATTTTAAAGAACTGATAAGATCTTCCCAATCTTTCATTGCAGTGGATCTATCTTCCTGCGATTTTTGTGCCCTGCTATTCTATCTCCAAGTTTGTTTCACTTAGTACAAGGTAAACTAAATTTATTCCATTCTCGAAAGTTTGAAATAATTTCCTAAAAGTTGTTGCTATGATTTCAGAAGCTTCTACCTTAGACTGCAACATTTAATTATTTTTTCGATGTTGTTGATCATGCTACAGAATATCCAGACGAACGAACCTCAAGAGCTTTAACACTTATTGCCAAGGTAGTGCAGAATTTGGCCAACTTCACCAGGTAAATATGTAATCATCCTCAAACATGTTGCCTCTCAATAGTCATTTTCTAAAAGCCAAATGAATACTCAGGGCTAGCTCAAGTTGATTAAATAATAAAAAAACTGGAGGCTTTTCTTGGATTTGAACAAGGAAAGGACGCAGGAAAGCCGTATTTTGATTATCAATTTCTTCCTTGGAACAGATGAATGATCGGTATACCCAAGCCTACTTGATTCGCTAGCTCGCAGAGGAATCTCAGTGCCAGAAATCGAACTGTTGACACTGTATGGCAGTCAGACGAATCGGGATCGAGAGTGATACGACCGTTCCGGCATAACTTTTTGATATAACCGAGGTTCAGGAATTCTCAAGATATCTTTGTGTGTGAAGTTGTGAAAAATGTAAGGTGTTCCCTTCGCATTGCAGATTTGGTGGAAAGGAAGAGTACATGGGTTTCATGAACGGTTTTGTGGAGAAGGAGTTCGTAAATATGAGGAAGTTTCTTGAGGAAATATCAGTAAGTTTGCTGTGTGGTTGTACTGTTACTTAATAGAACGCGCTTGTGATAACATAGCATTCGGCTTTATGAGCACAGTGACATAGTGGTACCTTTAAAGTTCTTTTATAATCATAATTTATTAAAGCCTTGATCATGCAAGCATCAAGGCAGCCAATCAGAGTGCGCCTTACGTGTTTGTCACTTTACGAACCCTCGAGTAAACCAACAAAGCTTTCAATCAAAAAGTTAGACTTGACCTGTGGCTTCCTCCAGTGCAAAACGTTCTCCAGTACAATAAGAACAATTATGGACGCATTTTGGTTGATTCCTACCTATGATCTAGCACGCACTGGTTGCGAGCACATTTTGTTTCTTTATTATATAAAACAGATAAAGTCCATGTTGCCGTGCGTCTGTTCAGAAATACATCACAGGAGAGGTCAAAATTTTGTAAGAACATCAGTGACACACTCGGCTATCACCTCAAGTGCCACTTTTTTGTCCATGCCACATCAGTGATTTATTTCTGAACAGACACACGGCATGGAATCTATTTGTAATCTATTTGTTAATCATATTTGTTTTGTTGCCAAGCAGTCAAGAACAGACACCACTGAAAACCAGTATGAAGGAATTATCGACAGTGGACGGGAACTCGCTCTTGTGTTCAACATCTTGAAAGACCAGACCAGCAAGATGAACCAGGTCAGTTGGTTTGTTTTTATAAGTTTTCACCATTCTATAATACATCGGTGATCCTCCTTGTCGCTTACTAGCAGTTAAGCGCTCCTTCTTCCTATGAATTCTCAGTTTAAAACTTTTATTCCTTCCTTTAGGATGCGTTGGAGACCCTTCGCCCGTTGCAGTTCATTCTAAAATCACTTCAAGAGATTTACCACGATTCCGAGAGAAAGTTCGCTCTTGGCAATGAGAGCCTCGTGGCGCACAGAAAATGGGCGTCATCTTCAGATCTTGTGAGTGATCAAGACAAGAACAATATCACTCTGACTCCAGTCTCACAAATCAGGATCATGAAATCTCCGAATAAAAGGAAGCCAAAAACATCCAAAGATACTTCTTCGGAGACCAACCTTTTTTACAACGGCAGCACGCCGTCGACGACACAAGAACAGCTCACGGTTTCTCGTTATGATAAGTCGATCTTGTCGCCCATCTCCGATATAGATCCTCCTGATTCTCCAAGAAAACGGGTATCGTACGAGGATGATTTACAAAGCAGTCTTCGTAGGCGATCGTATCGGAGAGCCATCGCATCCGAAGATCCTGGCAACGTGCTTCTAGGTGCAGTCGAACGTGATCGAAGTTCGTCCGAAAGACGTCCAATGTCCAAAAACTCGGATTCACGTCGATCGCGCTCGGAGGGGCCTTTGATTATTTCAAGTGTAGATGGCGAGAATCCCGGTGAAGCTCGGGTGGTTTATCAGGGAGAAATATCAAACTCTTCTTCACGATTAAGAGAATCAGATAGCGCAAACCAGAAACATTTCAGGGCGGTTGCTGAGTCGCGCAGAAGCTTACCTCGAAGAGCTTCGCCTGCTAATAGTTCTCCGGTTATAACGGATCTATCTCGGACTTCCTCGCCAGAGAGACCATCGCCCCCAAGGCCAACCACACCAAAGCCGCCGTCTCCTCTTACGTCAGTTGACTCGCCCCGTTCCTCTCCCCGATCGAGTAACAGTTCGACAAAGTACCTGAACCCCGCCACTGGTCACGTGGCTCGCAGCCCGTCTAGGACCAGCAGCAGCTCCAGCGGAAGTGAAGAGAGTTGGCACAGTGTTGCGAGCAGCTTTGAGGGAGGAAAGAGAAGAGCGAGGAAGATGCCGCGGACACCTAGCCCAGTAGACAGGAGACTCGGGTCGGGGTAAGTATTTTGACATAAAGATGAAGAACTTATAGATTTCAAGAACTGATTTAACTTAGTAACAGATCAACACAGAAGGTCTCCTTAGTCATATTGGTATTGTGCCCTTATGTGAAGTTTTTCTCTGGACACGTCTTGCATTGTTATGTCCTCGGGTGACTAAACAGCGATCGAGAGTTTAGAGTAAAGCTTATATTTTGCAGAAAAATTTCACGTGTCTGATAGTCTAGAGAAGACAGCAAATTGCAGTATCAGACCTAAAGGCCAGAAATTCATGCTCTTTCTAGAATTTCGTATTTTGCACTCCTTAATGAACGAATTTATTAGGGAGGAAACTGTTTCTAGTTTGGAATTGCTGATTATCGTGTTACAAAAATAAACGGTTGTCTTGAGGCGGTATTGTCTAGCTTTTTGTGATCAGTATCGTCATCTCCAGTCACCCTCCTGAACATGATTTACTATTGATATTGTTTAAGGATAAAATATATGTTGATGGCTCTTAGAACTTCCAGTGTCCAGTCATTTCGGATCATATATAAGAACGTCATGCAGTCTTTTTCTTAGCAATAACCAAGACTAATCCCTTAAATTTATAACTTGTAGGAAGTAACGATTGATACGACTTTATAGCCGAGGAAACTAAACTTAAAGCCAAATCAAAGGAGAATTTGAACTTCTCAAATTTTCAGGAACGTACACAACAGTTTCCTCCTCTTTTGACAGACAGGTCCTTCTCTTAGATACCCTGAGCTCATCAGTATGCTTATACTAGCTGATAATAGGTCACAGTAGAAGAGATCTCTTGTCCAGTTATCTTTTAAGATCTTTTAACTGTCCTCTACTGTCGTTCTCTTTTGATTCATTAGTTGGCTCTAAAAGTGCAAAATATTTTAACCGTTCCCTTAGGCGTTCTCGGATTTTGCCATTTTGACTACGGATATGCAATTCTAGTGCCTTGCCTTGGCAAGCAATCATCAGTCATTACTTAAAAACGGATTCCGCAAAGTTTGGAATCAGTCAGCAAATATCGCCCAAATTTCTTAAGTCTTTTCCGTTTTGTTCAATAACGTCCAGACAAAAAACTTCAATTTCTTGTAGTTTCTTTGCAGACATGTGTTCAAGTAGAGCGTTTGAATTTATCTATGAATTTTTACAGTGCTATGACCTGTAGTGAAATCAAACGATAAACGTATCAGTTTAGAAACGGCACTCAACAATTTTGCTAGACCCTTGTTGAGGCTAGTTGACTGCCTGACAACGTAAGCTAACCCATTACTGTGGTATTCTTTTTCTGTGCATAGGATCGTCTAAGACACTGAAATGAGCAGTTCAGTTGCTCGAGCCTCTTTATGGCGTATATAATACAAGACATTGCTATTCTTTGCCCCTCTACACCGGATAATGGATATTGTCCACAAAAAGAAATCGAGTAGTTAGAATATCAGTCCTTTTGGAGCTCAAACTTGCATATTGTTATTAGCATAAAGAACGCCTGATCGCAGGTTATATTAGCTACTAATATGACATATAGCAACATAAATATATTTTTTGTCAAATCGAGTTGTTCTGTCGACAAAAAGAGCTTTTCCTTGCCGATTGTTGTCACGGAGAGTTTGTACGTTGTTGTTCACTTAAAAATATTGAGGTTCAAATTTATTTTAGGTCAGTTCGTGTCCCTTCGATGAATTGAAATAAGGACGTAATTAAGTCGCCTCTAGTGCTTTGAAGGAGCAACTTATTGAATTGCATTGTTCGCACTGAAAAGATCATTGCACGATATTCACAAGAGAAACAGAATAGTATTTTTTGATGCAAGCCACTCACTGAGGACCCTTGGAATTAAAATAAGACAAGAGGTTGAGGAATTGGTCTCTGTTTTGTTCAACCAGTATTGAAATGCAAATCTGCTACCCGTACTTGCACTTAGACATAACAAAAGCGAACAAAAGACAAGTCCTTTTAGAATTTACCAACAATAGACCCATGCCACTCTATATACACGAACGTCTTAAAATCATTCACACTCGAGGTAAAGTTTAAAGTTTGCATTGCATTCTTGCTCGAGTACAAAGAGGGCGTTTGTGTTCCGAATTCCACAGTCAAACAAAGATTTACGGCCATCCGTTACAGTGAGAAAACCCACTAGTCTTATTCTCCATTATTTTTTGATGATTTAACAGCACACCCTGGGAAAGAATGGCACCTAAAGCTGAGGACGATTTTGTTAACGGCTACGACGCTCCTTCGCCAAAAACAGTAGCAGAGGTGAGTTTTCAATCAATGCTTCCATACAAGGATACTTGTCGGTCAGTCTTAAAAGATTGAATCGGCTCAATAAGGGCTTTACTTATGATTTTAGGGGAGCAGGGCTGACGCAGTGGTGAGAGCGCTAGCCTTCTACCAATGTGGCCTGGGGCGGAGTTTGTTGGTTCTCCACTCTGCTCCGCGGAGAGGTTTTTCTCCGGATTTCCAGTTTTCCCCTCTCCACAGAAGTCGACATTTGATTTCATTTCATTTGTGCTTTACAGTGTCCCAAATTAGTACGTCAGTGCTAGATACAGTTGACGCTCAAAGTTCATTATTATTATTATTATTATTTTATTATTATTGGTCCAAACCTTTTTGCTAAAATATGTCTTGTTGTGTAGTGGTTTGTTCTTTCCCTGCTCGTTATAAAATACATCTTAGACTCGAAATGCGATTGCTGTTTTGGTAACAGCACCTGGTTAACTCCATTTAAAAAAATCGTGCGGGAATTTAGCGTCAAATGCATTGTAAGAGAAAAAACTAATTTATCAAGATTGATTACGTACGTCACTCCTAAATTAGCGTCAATCTTTTTCTTTGTCAGACGTTCATTCAATATTTTATAATTGTATGCGCAGCGCAACTGATATACTGTACGTTTGTTGCTAATTGTTATTTTCGGGCGTTGATATTCCTGGGCTAGCAGATAACGAAAGAGAATGGTCTCTCTTGTAATACAAAATTACCGCCGGACCCCGAATACACTCCGGCTTCAAATAAACACCGGATCTGTTACGTGGAGTTTTAAATAAACGCCCCTGGTAATCGAGGCCCCGGCGTTTATTTGATTTCCGATATTTATTTTAATTTGGGATTACACAAGTGAATCTCGTCGACAAATAGGTTTAATCATTTAGTAGCCTACAAAATTTCGCGCTCAAAATTTCGTGATCGCTGTTTTCGAAGCATTCCGCCCACAAAAACCGCCTGCTCTGCAGGCTAATCATTTAGTTTCACAGGCAAGCAAGCTCTAGCAGTTACAAACTGCCATGTTGGTAGCATTTTGGCTTGTTCTGGTGTAACTTTTTTTGTTGAATTTTAAATTCACTAGATTTTACGCAAAAGCAGTACAAAACGCGATTTAATGAAAAAAAATACCCTTGTTTAACAAACGCCGGGTCCCCGAATAAACACCAGGTTCAAATAAACGACGTGGGAGGCGTTTAGTGGCGAAAATACGGTATGCGCGATCGAAATTAGGAAATGAGCTTTACCTACATATTTTTAAATTGTAATAAAGTCAATTAACTGGTAATAAATAGAGACTGATCTCTTCTTTTGCAATTTCTGTTCAAAGTACGAGAAAGAACTTGTTGACCTCCGCGAAGAGCTTTTGGAAACAAAGAGAACCCTGGCGTCTACACACGAACAGCTTATCTTACAAGAGTCCAGCACTCACAAGCTTGTGGCTTCCTTCAAGGAGAGACTTGCTGAGAGTGAAAACAGCCTCCAGCAACTGCGGCAGGAAAAGGACAAAGAAATGAAAGAGTTGCTTGATCGTTTGGTGAGCGTGGAAAGTGAACTGCGCAAAGAACAGAAAGAGATGCAGGAAGTCATTCAAGCCAAACAGGTCATCATAGAAGCCCAAGAGAGAAGGATCAAGTCAGTTGACTCGAACAATGCTAAGTTGATCGCTACGTTGAACCAGGTCAGGGGATCACGGACACTGAACAGCAAATTGCTGAATTACCCTAGCAGTGACCTGTAGTCTAAACTGGTGACAGCAAGAATCTTTCGTGATGTCAGAAACGAAATCAGACCGTCACTTCCAGAACATGAATGGTATCGACGAGCGAAGAAAGTCTCGAAGTAAAAGGGGGGAAAAAACTTCGCTTGCACAATGACCGTAAAGCAATTCGTTTTCAGAGCCTTCGCTTCCTCTAGTCAAGCGAAGGCTCTGAGACCGATTGACAATGTTAAAAGAGAATATATTGAAAAGACAGTACAAATCTGAAAAAATGACCCCCCACTCCTCCTTATATTTTGATAGTCTCTGTCCAAATAGTGCACGAAGTCCAAACCTTCTATCCCAAGTGTAACGAGTTAATTCTTTCGTGTTGATTAATTTGCAAAAGTTGGATTTCGGTTTTTGAGCATATGATCTGCGATCAAATCAAATGTATAATATTGTAAAACTTTTCATTCCGTATGAATTATGATTGGGACGTAAAAATAAATTAGGTTTTATTCTGGTATAAGAGCTAAAATCAAGAGACGATATATTTATTCTCTTGCTAAATTTTATTTATTTATTAAGAAATACATTTCAGTTGTTGCTTCCCTCTTTAGTTGTTTTCAAGAAAGGTCCACTCCGAGTTTTTTTTTTTTTGTATTATAATATATATTCTTGCATTTTCCCGAGTGTTTGATCTATCCTACGGTGGCAGTAGGTAGCACATGATCAAGCTCATCCTGCTAATATATTTACACAAAGACCGAGAGAATTCTCGCGCGCTCATTGGTCCAGAGCTATGGTGCGAAAGATAATAGACCTTGAAAATGACGTAGCATTTAACGCAACGGACAAATAGAAAAACGTGAGCAATTAGCACCCCTTTTCTGAAAGAGAATCTGGTGAGTTGTGAACAGTGAGTTGAAATGTTTAGGACGAAATTTCCTATTCATTTGGCGGCTCTACACGAACGCTCGCAAGTTGACACTGGTTTACCTTCTGATTTGCTGGAAAATTTCCCTTGTTATCTTACAAAAAGAATCGACCCCATTTTTCCAGTCTACAATCTTATAGACCGTAGAAATGACGCCTTAAAATGTTCAAAACTTTACAGGGAAACTACTCGCCTAACATTTTATGATGTCATTTCTATAAGCAATAGAGGACTTTCTCTGTGTTTTCATAGCCTCCTCAAAACACGAGGGGGTTTGGGAAAATTGGAGACAGTTATGTGGACCCTCGACTGTCTCGGGTTTGCAGAACTTCTAGAATTCATCCAAACCCCCTCGCGTTTAGACGAGGCTATGCAAACACGGAAAAAGTCCTTGCCTTTAATAAAATATTTCTTAAAAATTCGCACGAAAACAAAACGTCTCAACCGTGTTTCCGTACTCTCGTCACACTCTAAGCACTCCTATCAACCAATGAGTGAGCGCGTAGTATCTCAGTTATTTATGAAAGATTGATATTGCAGACGCGGAAAACACGTGGTTGATTTGTTAAATATTGGGGGTGTTTTGTCTTGTCATGCGATTATTCGTTCAAACTTACGTCTGTTCTTTAGCTTGTGTCCAGTGAAAAGCAGCTTTTTCAGGACGCCTTGGAGAATAGGAATTAGAAACCGCGGTACATCTACAATCTAGAAGTACTTTTTATTGTGTTACACAACATATTTTTAAAAGGGGATAAAATCAACGAGGATTACAAGTCGGAGAACATAGAATCCGAAAAAAAAAACAATAGAAAAAATATGAAGTAATGGAAGTTATGGAACATGATGGAAGAGAGCCGCATACATACCCTCTCTGTATATTTGCTTGAATTAATTTAAATATTGAAGATAATTGATAAAATTAATAAAAAATCTACAGTGAATTTTGACTGAATTTGAGAAGAAATATAACAATAATACAACAAGTAAAAATCTCAGCCATACTACACAACAAAACGTCTAATAAGGGATTTATTATCCAACACGCCAAATTGTTATGTCCGTGCGGGCGAATTTCTAACCGGTTCTCTGGAGTACAAATGCCGCGTGCTATTTGTGCTCGTTTTGGACGTTATTTGTACTCTATGAAGCACAGTTGGATAATAAGTAATGGTAATTGGACTGAGCGGAGTCCAATTCGGTCTGTATTTATTTATTTATTACAATTTGTGGTATACAAAAACAGAAGCCAAAGGATGAAAGCAAAAGAGACAAAACCCCATATTGAAGCAGATCACCAATGATACTAAAATGAAAATGATGCAAATCAAAACACTCCTGCAAAACAAAACCTGTTGACGGTTTATCAACACTGTGATAAAAAGCGATGTCTGAAAATGAAAGTTCTAGGAATATCAAGGAGTCTCAGTCATATTAAGGAACCAAAGAAAGAGCGCGCGCATGCGCAGCACGAAAACCTTGTTACTGGAAACCTTGCTATTGGAAAACTTAGGCCCGGTTCAAACGTCGAACTTTACATGTGCCGAATCTAATAATTAGGTTCGGCACATGTAAGGTTCGACGTTTGAATCAATTAGGTTCGACAGATTTGTATTTGGGTCGACCTGCCGTTCTATTCGACATGGCTTGTCGAATAGAACGGCAAAAGATCGACTTCGTTTCATACGTCGGTCTTTACATGTGCCGAACCTAATGCATAAATTACGCTAATGTATTTCTTGATATAAGAGAGTTTGTGATTGGCGAGTGAGCTGTCAAAAACGCGGTCGTGCATGAAATGGCGCGACATTGCGCGACATAACACTGGACCGCAAAAAATGTAGCCAGAGTTTATTGGACACAATTTGCATACTGTTTCCCATTTTATTGTTGAATATGCGTCTAGACTAAAATAAAACAAAAGACAAGGCTAGAAACTAAAGTCAGTAGTTAAAGTTTCAGTCTAAACGGTACTGAAGACATTTGACCAAAGTCTGGCGACCACATTACAAGTACGATCTTCAAAAAGTGTTGTTTTTTTTTTTTTATAAAGCAACTGAAGCGGTCACATTCTATTGTAGAGTACGGTGACGAGTATTTATTTCGTTCCATAAAGTGTACAACTGGAAAATTCACCGTTTTCCTCTTAGCCGATATTGAGTTCGGCACATGTGAAAGTTCGACGTTTGAATCAACTGCCGAACTTAATTATTCGGGTCGACCCAAATAGGTATTACAGGGTTCGTACTCTTTTGAACTTTCGAAATTCCATGACTTTCCATGACCTTTTCCATGACTTCTCCAAGTTTTCCATAACCTAAATTTGAGCATTTTCTAGGAAATCATCTTTCATTTTGGGTACGTTTTTACTACTTTCTTCACGAAAAAACCTAACGGATTTTGTACTTTTTTAATAACCATAATTTTCCATGACTTTCCGCGAACCACACATAAATTCCATGACTTTCCAGGCCTGGAAATTGAAATTCTAAAATTCCATGACTTTCCAGGTTTTCCATGACCTGTACGAACCCTGGTATTAGGTTCGGCACATGTGAAGTTCGACGTTTGAACCGGGCCTTAGTGTGTATAGCAAAATATAAACATTATGTTCAAATAATATTTAGAGTAATTCAATTAATCAAAACAAAGGATATCAAAACAGTTCGTTTCGTTTTCTTCGTAGTTTGTTTTCACTGAGGAACTAAAATGCCCCGAAGTTCGTCAAAAATACTCAACTGCGTGTCGCATTTTCAACTGTCTTCTCGGTGTTTACAAATACGACGAAACGTTGTCTCTCTTGTTTGATATATTACATCAAACACGAGCGCGTTTCATCACATTTCCAAACACCGAGAAGAGAGTTGAATACAACACGCAGCAGAGTATTCTTGACCAACTTCAAGGTGTTTGGAAATGACAAAACAGTCTCGACTGTTTTAGAAATAAAATCTTAACAATCTGCTATTTAAGATCAGATTCCAAACTTATGATTTCCTTCGTTTTTAACTTGATGAATCATCATTCCCTGGGTTTATATTTTATTCATTTTGAAAAAAATGTTGGTGATATTCTTCAAAATGCAAAGCGGAAGATACAATATGGCAGATTTTGAGATTTAACTAGACATGACGTCATGAACACCACATCATCAACTGAAGAAATGTCACTTCAGTCCAGTTTCCACCAGAACACGCAATGCACTTTAAAATGCAAGTGCAGTTCTGCGCTTTCCATCTCTATTTTTAAAGCACCATGTTTTCCAAAATAATTCACAGCTGCCATTAAGGTTCTTCAATGGTCTAAAAAGGTTTTGCCCCAAACCTGGCAAATACTTTATCCACCTAACGTTTTGGCCAGCAGGAGGCCATAACCACTGAGTTTCCTATTACTTTTTTTAAAATGTGCCTTGTGGTATGTGGTACCTCCTAAGGGGAAAAGGAACCAAGCAACGGTATAGTCACAATCAGCTATTATAATCAATGCAGTTGTTTCTTTCCGTGCAAGTCAAAAGCAACACAGGTCCAAGGAAGTGTAATAGCATCCCCCTCCAAAGAAGGGATTTTTTTAATCACAGAAAATGAGCTATCATAAAGACACATTCATCCAAGCAGCTTTACGTGTTTATCCTGTTGGTTTGGAACAGTTCATTTGAGTGAATGCAGTGTTCTCAATGGCTGTTGTTTCCCAAGTGACAATTTTCAACTACCAGGTCAAACTCCCACAAATCATTCAGAATGACAACGGGCCTTTGACGTCAAGGAAAACACAAACAAGCTATTTCTAATAAGCCTTCTTCCAAATGAGATTTTTCAAAAGCACGAGGGAGTTAGCTTGCAGATTGGGATAAAAAATTCTTTTTACACCAACCCAACCTTCAACCCCACCAATTTAATTTAGTTTGTTCGCTATTTGTCAATAATTCAGTTTTGTCAATTTTGAATATTTCTGATTATTGCAATTATAGAGAATGCATTAAACTAAACTGATAATTTGACACATACAAATTCAGTGCATTGTATTGAGGGAGTAAATATTGAATCAGAGTGGGGCATATATTATTACATGTTGTTCATTGTGGGACTGAACCCAACTACAGTTACACAATAAAATTATGCAGATACCATATCCTTACATATACACTACTAATACTTCTTTCAAAACATGACAGTATGAATAAAAAAGACAACTGGGCAACAAGTTGGCTGTTCTCAAATTTATTTTCTCACAACGGATATCATTGTGCACATTCAGTTGCGCTTTCTGCGTGTTCGCTTCTTCTGCACACCAGTGGTGGCCCTCTGGCTGCGGAGGATGGCACAGGCCCTCCTGACTGCTGCATCCTTAAGGTCTTGTCGGTAGAAGTTCTTGCCACAAAAGTTCTTGATGGTTTTGACAGTGCGTCTAGAGTCACCAGCCAGGGTCACCTTGGCATTGACCTTGGCAGGCTTGTTAGCATCTGCAAGATGGCGTTTAAAGTACAATAAGTTTGATTTTTAATGAAAATACCCACTGTATCTTAAAAATTATGTTATGTCAGGTATATAACTGTTTATGAAACAGGTGTTAAATCAGCAGAACTTACACTTGGTCTTCTTGGTAGAGAGAACCACACCTTTGCCAGATGGATCAGCAGCAACTCCAATAGCCTACCAGCACAATGACAGTGTCAAAGGAATTGCATAATTTACATTGTACATGTACTGTACATCAAACTTCCTTACAAATTCCACAAGCATCTGTCCTCCAGCATTTACATGCAATTATAAGCTCTGCTTTCAATTTTGTGCTAATAACAGTTTGTCTCATATTGATAAACTGACACAATAAGCCTATTACTTGAATACCAATACAGTAATTTCCCAGAAGCCACTACTTTACTACTATATATCATTCTAAAATAAAAATGATGATGAAAGGCAAGGAACAAGAAAAACTCAGACACAGGACACTGATTATGTGAGAGATAAGTAAAGTTACCATCACACATGTACAGCAACTAACTAATACAAGAATTTAATACCTGGCCACGTCTCATGATGACAGGGAACTACCACATTTACAAATTTGATTGGCTAAAATAAATATTGCCCACAGTAAATAGATTTACCCAACTAGACTGGTTTCACCAAGTGGCAAGAAAGTTAGAAACAAAAACAGGACGCATGTCATATGTATGAACCTAGTAAATGACATCAGCTCACAAAGAGTTATTGTACATGTATCTCAGTTGGTTAGAGTGCCCAACCAGTATCTGAAAGGTCTTTGGGCTTTGTCCCATGCTTGTGTCAAATTTGATCATTTTATCTTTATCGACAATGACTTATTTCAAATAAAAGTACTAAATGAAAGACCCCAAAAGCAAAGAGAGGAAGCAAAGCTCAGTATTGCCATTCACATGCAAACCCTATAGAGACCTCCTGCTCAGTTAATAAGAGCTTTAAATAATTAAAAATACAAAAACAAATAATAACAGATAAATTCTTGGAAGTACCTTTTTGTTTACTAATCCACTATATTTAAAAGAATGCCTTCCAGCAAGATTGAGAGGTTCCTGGCAATGAAAAAGGGGAATTAGTTACCCATGGTCAGTGTACTGCTGCTAAGCCTGGTTGTAAGCCAAGCAATGTCAGTTCAAGTTCGTGGAAAATACCCTCTAGTTTGCATTACTTGTAAATTACTGAAAACAGTGCCTTCAATAAGCACCAGCGACAAATGAAGAGTCAGCTACTTAGCACTAATTCGCTTAGAAAAGTTGATTTTTTTTCACAAAATTGAAGATACCAAAGAATGATTCTTAAAAACAGTTGGGTTACTATACTCAAACCAGCTTCCTACATGTACTTCAAATTGTATTGAAACACTTGACCAAACAAAATGAATGCCCTGATTTACCTTCGTAAATGTGGTTCCTTGATTTCTCAACAAGAAACAGGAGTTATTCCTCAAGATCATCCACTGCAAGTCAGCCGACATTTTTCCTGTCTCGGGTAATAAATTGAATTAAACTTTATACATCTGACTGAAACTACACAGTAAGCACAACAAACTCTGATGAGGAACAAACAATTCAGAACTACATGTAAATGTTCTCCTGAGTAAGCAATCATGGCCAAAGGTGGCAAAACACATATATACTGGTTAGTCATGATTGTTTTTGGCTTTGCTTTCAAAAAGCATGTTGTCTATTTAAAAATCAGGCTCTCTAGTCTGAGTTTTCCACAAGTGAATAGTCTGAGGCACAGCCAATTTGACTATCGCTCATAGCAAATGAGGCTCAGTAGCCTAATTTAGTATAAATATAAAAAACCTTTTGACACTCATAATTTCCTTTCATCACACACAAGAACTGTGTCTAACACTTCTCTAAATTGGACAGTTTTTTGTATAATTTCTTTAGGTCAATATTATTCCATGGGTAATATGAAATTCAGTGGTTGTAAAATATATAGATTGCTAACAATTCATAGACAAGCAGACCTCAGGGCTGCAAATAACAGTCAGATATTGGACAATGGCTGACCAAATGTGGTTGGACAATTTTTTTCAAATAAATGCAAACGCCAATTCCAGGGAAAGAAGTTGCCAAATTTAATTTTTTAGTCGCCAGATTGCATTACAAGAGACACAATCCATAGGCATACATGACATATTATGAGGTTTGCAAAAGCAGTATAGGGCATTGGTGACTGTATCGGTTGCAATTTCAGACCCTGTATTCCCCACCCCAGGGCTGAGCGAGCAAGGGGAAAACGAGGAAGAATTAGGGCGAGAGCGGGAACAAGGGCCTGTAAGACTTTCTTTAACGAACCCCTTCTGGTATAGCAGAAGCTGCAATACCCTCTGATTGGTTGATTTTGACAAGTCAACACCTCGTGGTGTGCCTCATTTCATGTCAATCAGAAAAATAACGAGTGCGGTCCACACGTGTGAACAACTGTCTATTAGATTTTCCAAATATTCAAGCTCTGAGAAAGGAGCAAGAAATTTGCCTCATCAACCAGTCTCGTGGGAAAGAAGTTTTCATGATTTGGCCGACCGATTCATCAAGAGTTTAATCTTTAAGCTCTTCCCGCGACTGGCGCAACCTGAAATGAGTTTGATCGTGTTTCTCTCTCCCTTGGTTTCAGTGGACCAAGTTGAGCAGCTAAGAAAGCTTGGATATTCGGCGGTCACAATTGTGCCCGGCGAAGAATTAACAGAAGATGAGAAAAGAAGCCCATAGCTATACAATTATAGCAACAGCGAATGAAAAACTATCCACGACGAGAAACAAAACCGTATCATGGAACAGGCTATTGCACGTTTGATACTATAAAATTGAGATCTACAATTACAATTAACATGATTACATCGTACGGAGAACACGTAAAATTTACAAAACTATGATCACGAATTAAACAGACAAGAGAAGGTCCAAAGAAAAAGAGAACTTTCTAGCATTAAACAAAAGAAAGCCACTTAGAACTATTCAGAAATGTCTTCTTGAAGTCATTATGTGGTTTCTAATCATGAAATAAACATGGTAAATGCTAAAACGGTCCGTAAAATGGCGAAAAATCCTGGCAGAAAAATAACCTTACCGCTTAAAATGGCGACCACGAGAGAGAGAGGAAGAAAGGAGCGCATGTGCCGAGCGATGCAGGGGGTCCATTTACCGACCCAGGTTCTCGCGGTTCATTCTTGAAAACCAACATGGCGGACACCCACGATCAATATTAGGAATATATATCGAATACCTCCAGCAATAAAGCGGGATTTTCACAATGGGAAGGCCTATCGTAATAGAAGAAAGCATTGAGGATTATATATCCTCCCTTTATGGCACGCATAAATGGCAAATTGGCCTGATAATTGGACAGGTGAGCGTTTCAAAATCATTATTTGGTCATCATATACGAAAACTACGTTCCAAGCTTACAACATTTCTTTCTACTCCAGCTTACGTCACAAAGAGATTATGTACTGCATTTGTCCAGGACACCAGAACAATCACGAAATTCAGGTAAAACTTTAAACATAAAGATGAGAGACCCTGGTAACGAGCTTGGTAATTATAACCCCTCCGCCTCCCCCACCCTTCCCCCGTGATCCCGATCCCGACATTACCTAAATCAAGCTGTCACACTCCTTCCTCACTGAAGCAAACAAGTGAAAACTTCTCCCCTTGCATAAAATTTTTATTACCTACATCAGGGTACGACCAAAAGGCTGTCCGATAGCCAGAGACTAGTGAAATGATCAGTCAGACTAGCCCCTTCTCATTGCAGGTTGCCCAATGGGCAAGCATGAACTGGACATGGGTGAAGCAATGTTGTTCTTTATTGGCTAATGGCAAACTTCAGACATTTATGTTTAGTAGACAGTTCATAAGAGAAAGTGAAACAATAGGGAGGTACAGACTGGATCAACTCAGATCACTGATTTGAATAAGAATAGCAACTATTCAAGAACAAGGCATACAACAATCGTTGCTATTCTTATTCAAATCAGTGATCTGAGCTGATCCGGTTTGATCCGGTCCGGGTTTTGTACCTGCCTTGAAGCAATACAAATCTTTTCTTCTGATAAAGTAAATATAAAATTTAAGCGACCAAAATCAATTTACTGGTAAGTAATATTTTCATGGCAAGCTCCTCAGAGCGATTTTGGGCTAGTAAGACGAAATTACAGCTTGTCCAAAGGGCAAGGTGAGTTTTAGTATTTCGTCTCACCCTGTATATATTCATGAATTAAAATGATTCCAGATGAAGAATGGGAACCCACTACTATAGATGAGATTGAAAATAACTGGATCATAGAGCATGCACGACAGGTAGATATTTGTATTGTGTATTTGTTTTTATGGTCATTTATTCAACCAGGCCCTGGTTGTTCAAAGGGTGGATAATGCTTTCCACTGGATAAATCACTATCCAGTAGATAAGTGTTGGCAAAACAAACTGCACTATCCACTGGATAGTGATTTATGCAGTGGATAGCGTTATCCACTCTTTGAACAACCGGGACCAGATGCATTTAAACACATATTATATGCTAGTCTTACTGTACTGTTTATAATTTCTTTGAAAATGCAGTCATGCTCATGTGTATGAACCATGTGTGGACTACGATCAGACCCTCCTTTTCTCAGTACATTTAATGTGAAGTTAATATGATATTTGTTCACTTCACCTTGAATGGAAAAAAGGGGGCTGCTCGCACTCTAAACAGGGTTTTGATTAGAAGGTGGGACCTGGGTACCAGCACCAAGATATGACAAGCGTCAGTAACAACCTATTCACTTCAAGTGTTCCCTTTTTCCCAGCTACTCTCCTCTGATTACCCTCATACTTCAAAACTTAATTACACCCGAGACTCTAAACTGTGTACAAGTTATTTAAAGTAACACATTTTTCCTTTCTTCAATTTCAAAAGGTATCAAGAATGTTGACTGGAGGTCTGGATGTGATTGGAGTTTTTGCATTTGGTCCTTCAGACATGCTCACCAAATCACAGGCAAAGCTTCGTCAACTTGTGTTCTCTTTCCAGAAGACTGTGCATCACAAATCTGCATCATATTTTGATGGCCTTATGTCCAGTAGAATCTTGCTTTCAATTTGCTCAGCAACCAAAAAGTATCCTTTGTGAAAATATTTGACAGTAGAAGCAGCATACAAGGAAGTTAGTGTCCGATAGCCTGGGGCTAGCAGATTTTATCCTTCACTTACCCAAAGGGGAAGTGGACGTTTTCACAAATTAATGAATTCATTCATCACACTTCTGAGAATTTTTTCAGGCTAGTGGAAATGACCTCCGGGCTAGTACATCCTTGCTCCAACATTTTTGCCCTTCAGAGTGGTCAGATTGTTGGTGGTGAGAATTCCTGGTGGCAAGGTGCTGTTTTAGTCATGCTATGACAACCGCCATGAGAGTTATATAATTTATGAGCCTCGCATTAAGTCACCTTGGCTTGACGCCTGACTTTAAACATGGAACAAATAAATGTACCTTGAGAAATATTTTTTGTTTTATGTTAAATTCCTTGATATTGTTTGTAGAATCACTTGCAGGACAATTGATGTATCTGATCAAAGGGTAAGACATAGTATGAGAATATTTTATACATCATTCTATAAATTTTCAATTTTTTTTTAGTTTACAGTTTTATTTATAAATTGAAACATTCTTGTTGCAGGCCACACCAAACCCAGCTGAAGTAAAGTATCAGTCATTTTCCTCAAAATGGCTTAAACTAGAAACATCCATCTCTTTGTCTAACACGCACTTTATAGTTCCAAAGAAGCTTGAGAGATCTGCCCTTCAGAGCCAAATAATGGTATGAATAGCCATATTTCATATCCATTGATTTCTATATATTTGATTGTGAAACATTAGAGTGCCTTAGCATTATGGGAGGCTATAACGCATGGTGTCCCTAAGGGCATGTGTCAGTTTCTGCCTCGGAAAGTGTCTTTGTTCCAATTAAGCTACAGGTTCTTGCTTAAGAAAGTGGGCTCTGCAGAGGCCCTCAAAACGTTAAACTCACTCTAACACCACCCACTCCTCCCAACTTCCCTTCCTTTTTGGCATGTCTACGTCCAGTACAGACAGTACTTGCAAATTGTAAAAGAGTGCTTTTAAAACCAGTTGGTCTGACCAACAGGGTAGTGTCCACAGCATGTTACAGAGTATATCGACTGCCTTATGCACAGTGAATGGAGAGCTTTGCGCTGATGATCAGCCACTGGTGCCAGGGGAAAAGCCAGGAAAATCTAGCCATCCATACTCTAAATCCACACAGACATTTAATATTGACATTTTTGCTGAAGAGGTATGTAACACATTACTGATATGTACTAACTGTTGTCTCTTCTAAGTTTTGTCATAGCCATAACCTGACTGTCCAGACACACGACTTTAAGAGCGAGCGCTTTTTTGTACACAGCAGATTGTGAATGTGGGTGGTAAATTAAAGCTGTGTAGGAAACGCTCCCCTTTCTCTTTGACACTAAAGCAAACCATATTGTGGTGACAGTTATGGATGCTCCCGTCACAAATGATACACACAGTTGTATGTTTTTAGTTCAGGTGAGTTCCATCACTGAAGATCCTGCAATAGCACATCTTATTCATCCCATTTTCATCTGGCTCACCGTCATTGAGGGCTCTCAATAGAGGCTGCAATCCAGAGATGAGATCCAGGAAGTCCGTGAAGTCTGTCTGTGAAAAACTCCTCAATTTAAGCTTACAGCTTATTATCCGCGTTAAAAGTCTTCCAGAGCAGTACTGAAATGTTTTTTTTTTTTTATTGAGGAAAGGGACTTTAATTATGGATGGGATCGGGATGTTATTACCCTCGAGATTTCAGGATGAATGGAAAATTTTAGCCGGGAATTAGGGGTTGAAGAACCCTATTGGAGACCCTCATCATTTGCATGCGTCGCCAGTATTTTAGTTTTGTGAAATTATTGTGAAAATCGAGATGAATTGCCGCATAAGACAGAGAAAAAGTTTCATTTTATATTTTTGTTCCAAATGTTCAATTTCAGCCTCGTGGTACTCTAGAGCCAGTGGAGGTACAGTCATTTGCGTCTCTGGTAATCAGTGGCTCAATGTCTTGTCGAGCT
>OX393563.1:13263611-13281111 GCA_947652115.1 Blastomussa wellsi
TGACTATACTGTCTTCAAACTTTCTGTGCAGGAATCCAGAGAAAGGATGACAGAGTTGCTGGATGTCGACCCCAAAGAAGAAGACTTTGAGTGCAGCGAAAAATTCGCAGGTATAGATCATTCGATTTTTCTACGTCCTTCTTGTTCTAGTTTTGCTGTCTTTCTATTCTTTTGGCAAACCAAAAAAGCGGCAGTGAAATAAACTGTCTCACCTATTTTTCAGATATAGAACCAGTAAAACGTTTAGTTGAAGAAATGGAAACTGATAGCAGAGAGGAGGAGACGGATGAAGATCCAGTTCAACAAGCAATAGGAAAGCATGTTATAGGTGAGGTCCTTAGTGGCAAGAAAGGTTCCTAAGGAATGGGAAGGGGGTGTACACCTCCCTAGCTGTTTACTTCGTAATTAAGTAGTTTTGACAATGAGGAAATTTACCTGATGCGTTTACTTACAACGTAAACAAGCGTTAGTCAGATCGTTCGCCATCTTTGTGCGTTTTCTTGTCAGCTGGTAGCTTCTCAGATCCACTTGAGTAGCTAATCGGGAGACTAACAGTGATCTTTTGTAGATGTAAGAATTTTTATTCCTAAAACTTACACTGCTTACTTTGATTTTGTTCAGGTGCAGTTGTTGGAATTGTTGTTGCGGTGGTGGCTGCAGGAATGACTCTTCTTTGGGGAGAACATACCGGATAAAAATAAACCCGAAATAATAGATAAAAAAGTTATTTTAAAATCGAATTAAATTATTATCAATTTAAACACTCTGACGTTTGTTTGTTTTTTCGGAACTTCGATCTGTTCTTGGTAACAGACGACAACAACAACAACAACAGACAAACAATAATTTTGATCTCCAACTTGTTACAAGTTGTTGCACACTGTTGAAAGCTAATCGTCCAATATTGTAACCCTAAACCACCATTAACAAGATTTCTCAACACAAAAAATATATGTTAAGGTTTACTATATTCCAAGATATAGTATTGTTCACTCGCGTAAGAAGGAATGGATTGGGATTACTAAAACCCAACATCTCGGGTCTCCAGTGCTTTTAACTTCTTTCAGTTTTTTCGTCAGTCAGTTGTTAACTGGAGCTACGTCTCGACACTAGTATGTTGGGTCACTTTTTGCGACGAGCCAAATTTCCCTTCAGATGCAAGAAAACCTGAAATTAATAGAACAACACTAAAGATGTGATACTTAACCAAAAAGAAACAAGGATGGTTAAGGATGGAGGAGATTGAGACGGATTGCAAATGACGAATTTGAAAAATATAAGCTACATTTTCAAATTGCACAAAGCATGACACAGCTCCTTTAAAATCATCCTTTTTGTTTACCTTTTTCTCATTAGCATACGGCTTGGCGTACAGAAGGCAACATGTAAGATATGAATGGACTCCAAACTGATAAAGAGCTGGTGAGATTTTGTATATGGTGAAATTTGTAGCCCTTTGCGTGTTATATTCAAGGAGAAAATCTTTCAAAAGCGCTAATGAGCTCATACATTCTTTGTAAAATTTTGAGTTTTTAAACCGACGTCAGACAAAAAGAATTCAAAACATCAAGTTGAAATTCATTGGCAGAGTTAATCGTGCTATGAACGTTCAATATTCAGAACTTATTTTTCTGTAGCTCCATCAGAAGCTGAATCGCTTATGTTAATGAGGCAAATATTATAAACAAGGATTCCTCTGTACAGTGTTCAGGCGAGGATTCTTGGGGGGAATTAATGCAGGAATGGGTTCGTTGCTAGTTCCTTTTGCAAGCGGTCCATATGACCCAAAACTAAACCAAAATAAAATCAGCGTGCAAAGTGAGTAGTGGTAACCAGTATTTGCTTGTCCAACCACACCCAAGAAGGGGGACACTGCAAGTGCTCAAGAGGTATAGAATTAAGGCGGTTGCTGGTAAAATTATTTAAAAATTACAAGCTCTCGACAGCCAGTCTGTCGTTGGACTCATTTTTATCCGTCAAGACAACAGACTGGCTGTCAAAAGCTTATAATTTCTTTATAATTTTATCAGCGAACGCCCTTTTAATTCTAATGGCGAATCCTGGTATTGTTCAAAGCAACTGAGAAAATTTCGCAAATAAATATACACAACGAAGACCACAAAAATGTTATAAAATCATCGGTTTATATCAACGATATATATCATACTCATTGATATTACAACATTGTTCATTGGATTATGGCAAAACCTAAGTCGCTCAATTTTACACCCCTCTGTAACATACCCAGTGGAATCTTTATCCTCACTGGGTTTCGGGAAAAAGTCACCGGGTTGGATAATTTCCCACCGGGTCCGGTCGTTTTCTGTTTTATTTTGCTTATCTCTTATTATTTCTTGCAAACAAAATACGCTGGGTCACACCGCACAGCCACTGGGTAAAATCAAAATATTCACTGCGTACTGGGGACACTAAATTTCCGCTGGGTAGGGTTTCAGTGGGTTTGTTACAGAGGGGTGTGATTTTTTTTTCGTAAACTATAGTGTGCACGTAAAGCATCACAAATCCAATTTTAAACATTTTAATCGCTTAAAAAATAAACACAGACGCCGATTTTATAAAATTTGAAAGTATAAGGGTAACGTCAATATATTATGGATAAATAAATAAAATAGCATAGACTATGCCTATGCATCTTTGGAGTAAAAACTTTAAGGAATGAATGAAGTACAAAACAAGCGCTATATACAATATTGGTTGTAAAAGTACAAAAATAAACACTTAAACTAAATATAACTTAACAGATCTTTTTTCCCCTGGAGTTACAATGCGTGATGTTCACTTTATGGACGAGAGAAACGCAAATGAATTTCTAAGTTTTACTTAATGTATACGGTTCTATATTTTAAGTCATGGAAAAAATTCTGGAGTGTGATCATTCAAACGAAAAAGCAGTACTTTCATGAGGTATTGCCAGTGTATTGCACATCATGCTGCACTAAGTGTTAAGGAAGGTTATATCGAGCATTGATTTTACGTGGTACCGTTTACTAAAACGTCGAATGTAGTGAAAAAAAAGACTTGAAAAATAGCGTCCATCCGTTTGAATGTAGCGTTGTGAGCTCATCCAACGCTAGCAACAAGCTCTTAGATAGCCTGCAAACAGGCTCTCCAGTGGGCAAAATTTGGGGAAAATTTCGGCCAATTTGCGAGCGTGATATGAGGTAGGGCCTCCCGCGCGTTTTCCTTTTCCCAAGACTACGCTCGGCTCACTCGGAAGCCTGTTCACAGGCTAGCTAGCTCTGAGAAGGAAAATTTGTCTACTGACAAACATGAATTGGGACCAGATTCAATCTCAACCACAGAAAACGATTAGAGAGTAATTTTGCTTATTCACGTACAAAAAACGCCTGCGCAATTAATTGGGAGCGAGCGTTCTAACTAGCAATTACTTGCGTTTTGGTGGCACATCTCAAGCTAATGGCAGCCAATCTCTGTACCACGTTAAGTGAACGTTATAGCAAGAACTATGCTGAACTCTTTTTCAACTTTTCCACCATCCCATAGTACGAATAAAGATCAAGGTCGACCTGCGGATGGATAGAACGTGTGAATAACAATAGAAATAATTTGACGCTAAGAATAATGTGGGTTATCTGCATTAGATGCTATCTTTTCCCGGATCGAATCAAGTCGGAAGCTATATTGCTCAGCATTCTCTTGGAGATGTGCTGCATTCTTCGTGCGGCTTTATTGGCAACGTCAAGTGACTGATGGAGTCGATAGCTCTCCAGCTGCAAACAAGAAGAACGTAACGGTGATTGCCAACAGTTTTCATACAGCTGTGTAATACTTTGGTATACCTCTGTAACAAGAACGTCACCCCCTATATTGAAGCCTTATTTTCTGTACATAGTACCAGTGAAAGGGCAAAAACAAACGTATTAAAAAATGTAAGGTTCATTCAAATGGCAAGGAATGCACGCGCAGTGATGGACGCGCGCGCAAAGTTACAAAAAAGAGAAATTAATGTCCATTCCCCTTGGCTGTGTAGTTCAGTACTTTAAAAGCAGTCTGATGAAAATAGTGCGTTCAGCGAAGCCATAAAGCAGCATTCCAATCTGAATATTAATATCTACTACATTCCCCCCGACATGGAATTTGTTCAAATGTGAGATTCAAAACCTTTAAAGTGCACCTAACCCCAAAATATTTTTTTGCTAGAATGTACCTTTGCACCAGTTTGAAACGCATTGCACCTTTCGTTTCTCCTTTTTACCAAATTCTGGCTATTTATAGCATTCAAACGTTATGAAAAACTGTGCATCATTTGTTCCACGACCGAGTCAGAAGGGGCGTGGGTCTATTCCTGATTTGACGTCTCAAAATGACCCACGCCCCTTCTGACTCGGTCGTGGAAGAAATGGTGCAAAGTTTATCGTAACTTTTGAATGCAAAAATAGTCAGAATTTGGTAAAAAGGTGCAATGCGATTCAAATTGGTGCAAAGGTTTATTCTAGCGAAAAAATATTTTGGGGTTTGGTGCACTTTAAGCAACGGCAAGTTGGCTCGTTAGCAAAGCAACAAAAAGGCATAATTTACAGGGTGAAAGGTTGCGCCCCAAGATTCCTCTTGAAGCAGAGGCAAACAACATCTCGCAAATGGCCTATTCTTGACTCTCCCAACACAAAGGTCACAGAACTAAACCAATGACTTAAAAGATCACAAAGAGCGGTAAAAAAAGAATCTCACCTCATCCCCTTGGTATCCTGCCCTGCTGCTATAATTGCCTGTGTTACTTCTAACTCGGACATGCCTGCTGTGTGAAAGAGGTATAAACAACTTTGAGCTTTCAACTTTGGCAATCCATAAAATTGCCTTCAAATAAAAGGAATCCTTGAAATAGTAGTTAACTAAGGTAGAAAAACACGAAGGATGTACCAATAATCTAGGAAGAATCAAGGATGGCTTTGAATAAGGAAGATTGAGATTTGAAACATTTCAATCATCCGTGACTGAGAACCTTTAAGGTCATTCCTCAGTACTGCATTGCGCATCCTTACTGCGCAGAATTTTACGCGCGATTAAAGCACGCCCGTGAACAATATGGCGGCTTTTTCTATACGGCTTTGCTCATGAGCGAGATAAATCGTCGTTACTCTCGTAAACAAGCACGGTGACCTACATTTTTTATTGCAGACTTTTGGTGTACCAATGATCATCTTAAGTTATCGTTTAAATTTGTCTGATTTGTTGTACTGTTCCATGTAATGGAGACTTGCTAGCTATCACGTTTCTTGCCAAGTATTCCGTTAATAATCTTTCCTTTCAGCTACCGCAAAATGTACCGTGAAACGCTAAAATAGCGCGCGAGATTAGTATAAACGAGGTTATAATTTGGTTTTATCAACTGGGTTGATAATGTCAATTGGCCACCGTAAAGAGATTCTAGAGCTGACGTTTCGAGCGTTAGCCCTTCGTCGGAGCGAATCTAGATTCAAGAGCTGACGTTTCGAGCGTTAGACTGGCAAATCATATCTCTTTTGCGAGCACGATGACGTACTTTTTTTATTGTATTTTTCGAAACAGTGCCTGGAAGAGAACATCCAGGGAAAGTTTCAAAAAAATTGTTCGACAACTTTTGTTTCTGAGCGAAGGGGTATAATCTAAATTCTCCGAACGAGCATTTGAGGAAATGTATGGCGCTTTGTAACTAAGAAACTGTAGAATCTGGGATAAATTTTTAAAAATCACTGGGATTTCTCCAAATCTAACTTCTCGACGTCAAAATCAGTGTTAAAACTGCGATAATGGAACAACACAGACACGAAAGGAAATCAAGAGCTTGCTTAATTTTACCTTCTTTGTGTAGGATATTCCTCGTCGCTTTCGGAATCTTCACTGTCTGTTATGTCCTGATCTCTCCGGCCCCTGGACCTCCCACGGGGGAGATGATGGATGTGATGTACCAAGGGTGTCTCTGTTACTACCGCGGGTGGTACCACGGGCGCCCCGGGTATCACTCCGGTCGTTAGCACGGGGGACCCAGTCGTCGCGCCCGGGTATGTGTGAGTGTGATGATGAACCGGCGATGAAACCACACTGGAACCAAACACAAGAAAAGAGTTATGATATCAGATATGAGCAAAGTGGGGCCAAAGAGGTTCATGTTTTAACGAGCGGTTTTATTTCGTTAGTGGAAAGGACTTGGTTCGAGCCACGACGTTGTGTCGTTGGGCAAGACACTTTACTCTTACAGTGCCTTTCTTCACCCTGGAGTATAAGTGGGTATCAGCTAATTGCTGGAGCAGACTGACAGAATGCTTGGCATTAACATGCGGTGGGCGAGCATTCGAACCAGGAAGAACACAAAAAAGCCAACCCGCTTCAAACCAAGGAGCCACTTTGGCATGCCTGCTATGCACGGTTGTTGTAAAACGACAATTAATTTGTTACTCCGATCAACATTCAATCGTTAACCGCAAAAGGGCAAAACTAGGGACCGGTTGTGTCACGGTTAAAATCGATTAAGTGAAATACAGAACATAGACTATGAGTCGTGTTTTTTTCTGTTTTGGCCATGGTTAGCCAGGCTAATTCAAAATAATACTGGGTTAGAAGTACGGATTTGCAACTTACTTATGGTAGTAGGGTGAGTAGGGTGTAGAAGTCGCCGCAGGGGTGGTTGGATGATGGACAACAGTGTTTGTTAGTCCTGGAGTGTACGGTGTCTGTGTCTCGGTATGACGACGAGGCCGCGAGGAAGGTGTACCTGTGGTAACCACTGGGGTTCCCTGGGGATGGCCAGAATAACCCGGGTAGAAATAACTCCCGTGACTATGAGACCCAGAACCTCCACAGAACGGACACAAAAACTGCATCGTGGAAACCTCGGGTGGTTGTGTTTGTGTGGACGCTGGTGCTGGTGCTGGCGCTGGCGAAGGAGAAGGTGGAGGTCTCTCGTATTCTCTTCGTTTCATTTCGTTCACGTCCCTGCCCAATTCTTCTATACGTCTCCTAAGATCGTCGTAAGGCGAGGGGCTTGCCGCATTTTCTCTGCTCCGTGACATTTCGTTCGCTAGAGCATCGTATTTTTTCTGTAGGTTATCGTACATGCTAGCCATCTGCTGTTCGGCACCTCGTCGGGCCATTTCTCGTTCGAGATCGTCATGCCGTCGTCGAAGGTCTTCGTACATCTGAGCCTGCAAACCGCGAGCATTCACATCCTGCTGGAGCTGGGCACGCAAGCTCTGCAGCTCGCCTCTTAGTTTTTCAACAGGATCTCTGAGGGAAATTAAAGGTATTAAATTCTTAGAATGTGTCTGACAAGGCGAACAAAGCACTAAACCAAATGGCACAACCACTTACTTAACCAATGAACAAATTTAGGTGGCTACGACATTGAAATTTGTGCTCGTGAGAACGTCAAAAGGGGCCAAAGATACCCTTAAGACTTTTCAAACCTAGTGCTCGTACTTATGCTTATCACATTTCACAACAATGACCGAGTCTCCTTTTTACCTGCTCAGCGACAGGGAGAAGTGAGAGCTTTGGGAACGTAACTGGATTTTGAAACAGAATTGGAAAGTCGTAGCGGTACTCGATCTCGTACTCGTACTCTGATATGAAGGTCCCTGAAGGTTGTCAGGCCAACACGAACTTCAAAACTACTGGTGAAAGTTTTTGATTTTTCTATACTTTTGTCTAATCAGCAAAAGAAAATTTGCGAGTACGATTCAAAGCTATGTCTGCACTGTTATATAAATTTTAGTAAGCACTAAGAGGATCTACATGTGGACTTTGAAACTGACCTCCGATATCTCCTTTCATTGTCACTGTATCCGCTACTGCTGTCGTCACCTCGCCTCGACCGCCTTCCCGACCGCACAGAATCACGGTCACCCGGGTAACTGCGCACGCTCTGCTTATCCATTGGTCTGGACTGATCTAACCGCGGGCCTATAGGAAAGATGAGAGATTCGTGATGTAACGCCAAGTGAGATAAGAAAATATCAACGTACTGTTTGCTTTCTGTTTCAAACCCGAACAAAACAGCGGCACTGCGCTTCGAACTCCATAATAAGCAGTTACATTAAAATATTTATAACATTCGAAAAGCTTAGCTGCACCGCAAACTACAAACGCACTAAAAATAAACTTTAAGCAAAGGAAACTTAGATATTAAAAAAATTAATGGTTATTAAAATTTATTGCATTATCGCCAGAAGCCGATCTTCGAAACTTAGCCGAGTTTCGGAATCGCTGAAGGGCGACCAACGAGCGACGAGGCTTGCAAAAGTGGCTTTAGAAGGTGGACATGTCTTGGTCGCAGACACCCACTAAAACGGGATAATATTGCAAACGGATTTATCTACTGTTCTTGGTGGGGGTAGAGGAGTGGCCTATAAACGTGCGCGACACTTGTTACGACCAATATCAGTGCTGTAGCAACAGTGCAGCAAAATGCGTAAACAAGCACGAATTTATTCCTTCTTTGCTACACCTACTTTTTCGAGTTTCGATGAAAGAATTTGTCTTGGAGTTCGTAACATGCAGGGCAATTAGTAACACTTTCAGTAAAACGCATACGGGCTCTTTTGAGTCAAATTTACACTTTCATATAGTCTTTGACAACCGAGATTTACATGTACAAGTCACGGTTTTAAGGCAGTTATCTGTTGCCATAGATTCCCAGCGAAAACGCAAGACGATGAACTGCACTAAGTAATCTGCTAACAACACAACAGACCTCCAGCATATACCTTGATCTGATCCATCTTCATCCATGAGAATTCAAGAATAAAAGTACATTTTAAGGGGATACAAATATTTTGCAAAATACCCACTAATAAGCTTGCTGTTAGCTGTCATATCACTACACGCTTATTATATATTATTTATAGTCAAACACCTTCAAAGACTCCACGCCGATCAGACACTTAAACGTTGCAGCTATTTACGAAAGCATTTTACCTTGTGAAAGGCCCTCTCGAATAAAAAACATTTCTTTCCATTTGTAACAGAAAATAACATTCCTACGCGGTGAATAAGTGAAATACTGTGTATATTCTCACGCTAAGCATGCGATAACTACACAGCGTCGATTCTGATTGGATTGTTGATAACGAAATATGCCAGTATACCTAAAAACAAAAACCAGTGTTTTCCTCGACCGGTCTCCAGATAGGGTGAAGACCCTGCATAAATTAACTAACGGTTAGTCAGTAGTAGTGATCAATTTTAGAAAGAGGAAACAATTCAGTGCAAAAAAACCAAGACCACAATACCGTAATATTTGATAAAACTCCTGTGCAGCATTAGAAAGGATTTGATGTTCAGGGCACGTTAATAAAACGACACATATTGTTCACCGAATGCGTAACCTGATTTTCTAATTGTAGTTTAGAGGACGGAAAACACAAAAGACTTTGTGTCGAGGAAATCAGATAACAGAATATGACCGCGTTACACCTGTCGCCTGGGAAAATTACATTTTAATGAATGCGCGCTCAAAAGCAATTAAACAAACACACGAAAGAAAATTTAGAATAACAAAGGATATAAAACAATACGACAGGGTTATACATTGTATTTATCGAAACATCGATGAAATGTTGAAAATGAAAGAAGCTAGAATATTCCTTTTTTGAAAAGCAGAAATAAAGGTCAGCAGCTCTTTACAAGGTCCCCAGGCTGAAAAAATTATAAACACACAACAGTAACAATGGACCCTAGCCCTAAAACAATAGAGCTGCGTGCCATTACGATCCAATGAAATTAGAGGTTCTAAAGAGCTGCGTACTATCTCGAAATAAAAGTGATCAAAATATAACCGTTTTCTCCGTGTTTTTATATATTTTTATCTATCTCTTTTACAAATCAGTACTACATTGCAGAAATTAAAGTAACACAAATTGAAGTGATCGTTAACAATAACGAGTAACTATTGTTTTTCCTTCCTTCAATAAAAAACAACTCTAAGAGAGTTCTTCGCTTATGTAAATAAACATCGCAAAATAAGTACCATCATATTAAACGTCCTAACCTGTGTTTCTTGCTGTGATCGTTGCCTTATCGTGGCGTGACGGCGTCCTTGAAGCTCGTCCCGACGGTGCGCTTTGTACCGATCTTTCTCCGGTACCGTCATCGTATAAGCTCGGGGTAGAGGCATGCCTTCGTAAACTGTCGTCAAGTCTTCGGACGGTCTCGTTATCCGATCGGGGGACAGGATGAGTCGGAGTGTGCCGATGACTCCTTCGTTCTCTTTGAGATGAAGGCGTTCTCGTCGAAGGTTTTGAATGAGTAGTTTCGAGATAACGATCTTCATCGCTTTCAGAGAGCGACTGAAGAGAAGACCTTCGACGTCTCGGATCTCTATTTCTGGGAATTAATTTTGGCGCAGGTTTTGGCGCTGTCGCGCGAACTCTCTCATCTTCGGTCTCTGTTGCGGATTGTTCTTGTAAAGGCGCGCTCCGGAGTTTTGTCTCGGGATAAATTGGCCTGGGAATATCGGGCGACTCGTGTCCACGGGATATCCGACTTCCCTCCGAGCCAAAAAATCCGCTATCGAAACCTCTCTCGGATTCTGCAGCTCCGTTATGATGCTTGCCTCTGCGTTGAAAATCTTTCGGTCGGACTGGACCGTCAGTGTTAGGAAGAAAAAGAGGCGTAGAAACACGACTATCGCCCGACATACTTGCTCTGAGAGGGCGGCCATGAGCAACCCTGTAGGGTTTTCGCGCGCTTTCGTTGTGCAATCCGTTTAAAGTTCGCGGAGGTTCCCGCGCACTATTTCTCCTGTTTCGCGGGTCCTGTGTCACGTGCTGTTCACGTGGAGAGCTGTGGATACTGGCAGTGTGATCACGTGATTCAAATGGTTCGTCTTGCTCCGCCGTGGGGTCACGCAAGCTGTCGTGATCAGACTGCCGTGCACGTGAAGATTTAGAATTTGCACGTGATCTCCGGCTGCTGGCTTCACTCAAGCGACTGTCCTGGCGTCGTGGCGGAGGAGGAATTCCACTCACAATGTTACGCGCAGGACTGGAAGAGGCTCGAGGTGATTTCGAACTGCCAGGAGAGGTCTGAGGAGAAGGCAAGCTAGAAGAAGGCAAATCATTGTCCGCACCATCCTCTGGGGGTGAGTCAGTATCCGCTGTGTTGGCGCGGCTGCGATGACTGTTTGCCCTTGACCGCTGACCAGCAGTTGAACTGAGCGAGAAGCGACGTGGACTGAAAACGACAAGGGAGTGTAAAACTGTTAGCATAGGTACAGAATAGCTTTCCTAGACAAGTCCGAGTTGTGCAAGTTACGTTGAACGTTACCGAGGGCGCGTCTTGTTTAAAAATTGTTCAAGTTCGTTCATGTTTTCTTCTAAACGAACCGAAAAGTAACCCATTTCTTTTCAGCTTTTAATCGGTTTTGACGTATTTTTTTTACATGAGAAAAGTCTCTTTATTGACATCACGAGGAGCAAGTCAAGTTTCTGCTACTCGTCCAAAACTGTACTATAGTAAATATCATGAAGATAATATGAGCTCGTTACCTTGTGTGCAGAAAGGATCCTGCTCGCGACCTATCATTTGGCCCTTGACTGCTAGCAAAGTACTGACTTGCCAGGGGCTCAGACGAAGGGTCATGAACGACACTCATAGATTCGGACGCGAAGTACCCAGACTCTTGTAGTTCCCCAAGCTCGTTGTGGTCACCAAGCTCCTAGGGTAAAAATAGAACATCAGGTCACAAAGAACGACAAGAAAGGAGGCGATATAAATACGTTTAAAGTTGTTTCAATGGTATCAGCCTCAACAACGAATTGCTGCATGCTTCTAAGAACGTCATGTTGGGATATTTTATCTGAGCGACAAGTTCTCACCAAATAATCCAATGTTCCATCTAAAAGAACCAAGTAAAACTCTTCCACGGAACCATCGATTCCAACATTTTCCATCACAATCGAGCAGCGATCGCCGATGTTCAGTTTAAGGAAACGCCACGCACTTAACGACCAAATCAGTTTACAACGAACAGCGTGGCACGTTTCGAAGTAAAGCTTACGCGAAATTTGGCACGCTGAGGCATTTCCAAATATTTGCTGCCCGTAATGTTGGACGGTCCATATTTGACGCAAAATCCGACAACTTAAAATGTTGGACAATATTGGACTGGCTGTGAAATCATCGTCGCTCACATTAGAGCGGTAAAATTTGGAACGAACTCTACCGCTACTTGTTACGAAAGGCATCGCCAAGAACGCGCATGGATACGGCATATGATTCGCTAGTTTTGATGCATTTTAAAACGCCACATATTAAGCCGCGTAACTCAGTTCATTTTAATTCCCGTCAAAAACCAATATCGCCTTATAAGAAGTTCTCTCTAGCCACAATATTCGTGGGATACTCCATCAGATAAGAAAAATATGCACTTTACGAAAAAGCTTCTCTAGACAAAGTGGTATTTCGCTAATTAGGAATTCAGAAAAAAAAGACGCCATTATGTAATAGATTGACAACAAAATAGAACCAAATGGTAAAATGCCACGCTGAGTGTAAAGTCATTGTTGTGAAAACGACTTAAAATCTGCATATATCGAGATTATCGCTTTTGTTTGGGCCACTTAGATTCTACTGAACAAAACTCACCATCACCTCAGGAGCTAACTTTCTTTTGTGACGTTAAAAAAGATTTTAGAGAAGAAAGTAGTTAATTTTAAAATTGTATTCACCTGTTTATTTCCCGCGTCATCAACATCTGGAAGCGGACCTGTAGACAAATATAAACATGATATCAATACGCGAATTCCTAAACTAATAATCACAAGCTATTACTGCAACAAAAAGCTGTACAATTTACATCATTTAGCATTTAAGAACCGCTCATAGCAAATCCCCGCAAAAATATACTAAAAGCGGCGTTTCTGTTACTCTACCAAACACTCAGAAAAGATAATGTGAGTTGGATTTTTCTGAAGAAAATTTAGTGATATAGAGTATGTTTTGTGGTTCGATTTTTCCAACACCTTAATAAACAAGGTTCCACTTACCTAACGAAAACCGCCTTGAATATTCATCTTCTCTTTCAACGGAATTTAAATCAAGGTCTTCTATGTCTTCTGAACTGTTTCTTTCTCTGAAATTGGAATGCAAAAAATCAGAAATTGGTGAAGTGCAACGCAAACTCAAAACATTAGCAATTAACGAGACAGATCTCAACTTCTCAATTACCGACGGCGAATATTTAGATTCATGAAAATGATCACATTACTGATTCTATCTTTTCGTTACTTCCAGTTTCTATTAAAGCCACCTGTTATTAACGCGAAATTAAATATCATTCTTTAGCACTTAAGTTTCATGTTCACGAAGCAAAACAGCACGCGTAACACTATATTTTTCCACTACGGTTTGGTTTGCTTAACATGCAGTTGCTACACTAGCCATGTGGCAATAACTCTGATACCACCTTTTTCAGATAAGCTAACTAATAAAAGGGTCAATTTTCAAAGCAATAAAATATATCAAGGCATGCAACATTTAAAGGTTCAGAATTAATGCTAAACATCCTTGATCAGCTCACATGTAGTAAGATCTTCTGACTTTTACTTATGCGCAATAGCTATGCGACAGTTCTACCGTCGCTGAAAGATTTTCAGTCACATTAAGGTAGAAACCTCTGCTTGATTTGAATCAATGGCTTGTCCACAAGGAATCAATACAGACCTTAAACAATCCTAGATAAACTCGAATAGATTAAAATCAAAATATTATTTTTTAACAAGGAGCAATAAAATGCGGCATGCATTAGAGAGAAATAACCGCTACTACTTGTAGACCACAAACGAAACGCATACAAAACAATCAAGTTGCGAATTAAGTCGCGGTTATTGATATTCCATAACAAACGTTTTCGTTTCGATACGTTGAATGATTAGATAAGAAACAACACAATGATACATTCAACCGCATATCAGAGAAAACACCACATGGGACTAAAGCAAAACGCTCTGCTGACCATACAGTCGACTGGTGGACTCCTACTAATAAAAACGTTTTCTTGAAGTTACGAATCATTATATATTCTTGGTGTGACATTTCGTCAAATACTCAGAACTGTCCAACGAGTTAATACCAATTCCTTAATGTAAATCACTTCAAAGCAAAAAAATATCCAAAAAGCAAATTACATCAACTCGGCCCAGCGTAAAATTCTCACAATTTCTTCATCCCCGGTTCCGCCATCGTCGTTGCCTTCCGAAGGAGCTGTCGATGCCATACGTGATTTTCTGCTCGTTTACAGAGACCTCTCCGAAGCGCCTTCTTTACAGAAACAGCGGATTTAAACACTGCTCCGAAAAATTATCATTTGTTATATTGACTTATCTACCTGCCGTTGGATATCGCTAGGATACACCTGCCCAGGCGACCAATGTGCTATTTGTCCATGCTAATATATTTGGCTCAATGTTCACGAGCAGCAAATAAACTCTCCTTTGTACAACCTTGGTCATGACATTGCTGGTATATTTTTTTTTCAAAAATCTTAAAATTTAAAAATTTTGCTTGATAAAAAGAAAGATATATATTACGAAATCCCGAAATGGTTTACCTATTCACTATTTCAGTAAACATAACATCTTTAATTAAATCTTCTATTTATATTTTCTCATTTACTCACAAAAGTCACAAATGGCTTTATAAGAAATCACACTGGCAAGCACTTAAGAAGGGCGAATGAAAAATAAATGTTTCTATGCCTTTACAAAGACTTTCAGTGTTAAAAGAACCTTTTTACAATATACATGTAAATACCATTAACTAATAAAAATTCATATAATTTCTAAAAGATTAGAGTTTAATGCAATCGTTACATAAAATGATAACCATAAAACAGCAATCAGCCGAATATTGTAATAAACAGGGTTATAACAATGGGTGCACTCTATTTACTAGAAAGCAATTATGTTACCGATTTAGAGCATTTGTTGTTGTTTTTTGAACAAAATTTCATGTGGATTGTAGGAAAACAAAAACCAAGTTACCAAGAGACACGTTACAATCTTGGAGTTTTGACTAATGCTTCCATGGTTTCACAAATCTGTTCTGTGGTTTTACAGTGTGCTTTTCTCTGTTGTGAACTAACACCTTTTTTCATCTCCCTCTGCTGAAAAGGTGTTACTGATTCCCCATTTCGAGTTTAAGAAGTGTGGCAGAAGCAGTGGTCGACACGGATGCGTTCAAAAGGGAAGGAAATACGCGCAGCACGAAAGTGTCACTAGGGGCAGCAGAATGAACCCCAGATCCAGCACTGACAATCGGCAAAAGTAGCATGGAAAGCTCCTGGTAAGAACTGAGCCCCTAGGGACAGGATAGAGATCTTGTAGTAAACCTACTTTCTTGGGGGAGTACGTAAGATCATCACCTAGAGATAATTATAGTCTTGATAAATCCTCAAATTCTTGTCACCAAAATTTCGAGTAATTTTTAGCATTTTATTCTGTCTTGAGTCAAGATTTTATCTTGTGATAGTTGTTATCATATTTTTTTAGCGTTCTACTCTACATTTTGTTTCTTATATTTTGTACACGACCCCAATGAAAAAACACTGGACACTCATCCTAAATATTTTTTTTTATTAATAATAATTATTATTATTGAGATAAATGCATGGAAATAAGTAGGGAGAATTTCAATTACTTCCAACTTGACACTGAAATTACCTTAGTGCATCATTGTTGCTGGAATCTTTGATATTTTTAAGTCTCTAAAACCAAGACATAAACAACTTCATTAATATCCATGAGAGCTAAATGTAAAAATGTATCCGAGATTGCAAACAATAAATAAATGTACTAAAAAATAAAAACTACTAAATGGAATTCACAACAAGTGAGGGTTTCCAATGAAAATTAACAAAGCTTCCATGATCTGAGGATGGCTTTTCTTTGTTGCTTAATTAAGAGGTATTAGAGAGTCTGATATATTTAATACAAATAACAATAATTTGCTAAACAGTACATACAACTGGATTACCTGCATTAGGTTATGTAGATCAGCGTCTGGCCTTTGGTCTTCAGCCGCTGCTCTATGATGACTGTCCCTTGGCCTGAGAATAGAAAATTAATACTTAGTATAACACAAAACAAAAAATATTACTGCAGTAACTCACTTGAGGCATTAAAGCAAAGCTCCAGCACGCAAAGCATGCCAGCGGAGCACCATGGGCAAGAAATTTTGAAAAATCCAACAAGTTGAAAAAATTGGCAGCCAAGTGGTCATACAAGTGTTTGTCCATCCGTACAGTCTATGAAGGAGGAGTAGGAGAAACCCACACTCCAGCAATAGGCCTTGGCTAAACATTAAGATTAGCATCAGCCTACAGCATTTTATGGTTAATTGACAGCTGCCAAAACAAGGTATCCTCTGACCAGCATCACATGATCATTTTGTGGGCTTAGGTGTAGAGCTCATCAAGCTCATGTGTATTTTGTGGAAGTTGACCGCTGACCAGAAAATGTTTCCACTGGATCCAGGCTCAAGTAATTTTACAAATTATTAAGAACGATCAAAACATGTAGATCTACACGTACGCTTTTACTGGCTTGGATGAACTCTACACGTATAATATATGACTGAATTTATCAAAAATTATGACCCCCTTTGCATGTTGTACTCTTAAGACTATGTTTCGCTTGACAATTATTATTATAAAATCGGGTCAAGAAAGGAGCAAAGGAAAAAAATAACAGCACTGAACTAAGGATGAAAGAGTTGGGAAGGAATAAAGAAACTGAAATTCCTTTTAATTTTTATAGCATCAAATTTCTTTATTTGGAGTTTCTGGCACGGAAAAAACGGTTTGCACGAGTTTCACTCAAAATTTCCTTTGACCCAGTCCCATATATTTATACACGTCTGGATTTTTAAAAACCGGATAAAAATATATAAAAAATAATATTAAAAGAATTGGCAGTTTCTTTTTTCCTTGCCCACTATATCATCTTTAGTTCAGTGCTTTTATTATTATTTTTTTGGTCCTTTAAGGCATGAGGCATAAGAAAGTCTTCAGAGTACAACATGAAGGGGGTGATAAATTCTCATGCCTCACTGAAACATTTGAGCTATTACAGTCTTAACTGACACAGTTCCTAACAATATGTAAACTAGAAGCGATGCATGAAAAGAAAACGACATGTAAATGATGATGCATTGCTCAATTCTCTGATATTAGAAGGAAAAATACTTGTGGTGAGGTCTTGTTTAAGGAAACTACAGAGCCCATTTAGTGCCATATATATTTTCTGCTCTATTTCTGTTTTCCCTACTTTTTTTTCGACTTTTTCCCTGACTTTTTTTCCCCGACATTTTTCCAGACTTTTTACTTGACTTTTTTCCCGACGTTTTCCCGACTTTTTTCTCAACTTTTTGTACCTTTATATTTCCGCTTACATTCAATTTGCACAGCGGCGGATCTAGGGGAGGGTGCAGGGGGTGTTGCACACCCCCCCCTCCCTGAGATGACTACTATACCTAGTATTCTGGTTAT
>OX393563.1:13286111-13339610 GCA_947652115.1 Blastomussa wellsi
GAGCTCAAGTCATCATCAGAGTCTCAGTGAACTGAAGAGTCAAGTCAAACTGATTAACCTTGGCCACAGTGTTATTAGCTGTAAGACTTGTACATTTCATTATATGTAAAATTATGCAAAAAAAACTTCCTACAAAAATGGGAAATTTAAAACCAAAACTGGAGTCTACTTTCTTTGCAAATATTGCTTAAAGGACTTAGATATATTTATGTGCTATATTTTCATGTTTGGTTCACAGCATCCGTTCATGTTTAGAAAACGTGAAGCATGGTGAGGTAATTAATTTATAACAGTCTTACTAATATAATTTATTTTCACTCCTTTATAAAAAATAAGAGTGTGGATGAAAAATAACATTTCCCAACACCTGCCTGCAAAACATCATTTGATATGATATTGCTTGCTCAATGTTAATATGCTGGTGGTCATTCACATGAATACCCAGTTCAAGAGAGAAAAGGAAAATTTTTAGTTTGAAAGAAATAACAAAAATTGACATTGATAAGGATAATAAGGGTGTAACCTGTTTCACTTGGTTTATACCTTTTGGTATACAATTATTTAAAATTAAGCAAAACTATAAAAATTAATGCAGCTTTAGAAAATGAAATCTTAAAATAACAAAAAATCTCACGAGGAACCTGCTGAGAAATTCTGGAATGAAAAACTTGTCTCAACAAAATGCTAATTGAAAATAAATTTGGGGACACAGAGTGCAAGGCTTTTCTTGAAATTACCACAAGAACGAAAAATAATCTCGAGAAAATAGGTTTAGTAGATTGAAAAGGCTTTTTGTAGGTCTTCATAGCTCCCTTCTTGTTTTGATAACGCATACCAAAGGTGTTAGTTTTAAAATCGTTTTGTAATGTACACATCAAAGAGCTCAGTTTCATTCTGTGGATTATTAATTTTACAAAAAATTGTTGCAGATGGTTAACAAATTTCCTTGGTTTTGGAAAGGGCTGATCACCTGGAAACTGAAAGGTATTATCATAAATCATTTAGCAAATAAACTTTGGATAAAACCAAAATTGTAGAATCGTTGAAATTAGCACATATTAACCTTAAAATAAGTTACTGTGGAAAGTCTCTGGCAGCAGTTTTTTAGTCTTTTGTTAACATCAGTTCAAATTGCCAAAAACTAATTTATTCGTTTAATTTAAAAAATGATCGTGATTTCTGCTCTCAATATTAGAACGTAAACTTACTTGTTACTTACCGGCAGAAATAACAGCGTTTCAGAAGGGATTTGTTTTCCCGCAAACTTTGTGTTGACGAAAAATATACAAACACAATTTCCGGATGTAATCGTAATGAACATCTTTTGACCTTGGACTAAAAAGTTACGTTGAAATGTCGTTAGTTGTTTACGATCTCACTTACCTTTCATTTTCAAGCGAGTCAGCATCTCTTCCACTTTCCAATCGTTTAATCTGAGCCAATTCTTGTTTCAAATTCCCGTTTTGAGCTTTCAATTGCTCGCACATATCCCTCAATTCTTGTAGCTCGGGTTCACTCCATTGCCCTTCCATTACATGGTTTTGCAGCGCATCCACATCTTCCTGAAAATACTGAACTTTAGACGACAAAGCTGCCCTTAATCTAGCCCCTCTGCCATCCGGACTCGATAGATTTAAGCCGGTGAAAGAATTTTCACTCCGTTGGTTGCCATTTTGCGGTACAGCCTCCGCACCACGCGATGTTTCTCCGCTCGGAAAACTACCTTCGCTCAACACGGCCTGGCTACTTCTTGGAAATCTAAACGAACCAGGCTGTTTGTGAACTGTTACGTTTACAAATGAGCTCTGTTGTGGTGGAGGAAGGTCACTGTACAAGTTAAGTTTGGCTCCAATTCGAAGTTGATCTATAGTGTTTTCAGCCTGGGCATACTTTTTGAGGAGTTCGTCGTAATCATCTTGAAGCCTTTGGTAAACTTCGTCCGTCTCTTTGCGAAATGACTTTTCCTTCCGTAGCCTTTCCTGCAAATCGACCCCCGAAGAAATCTCAGAAGAACTCTCCGAGAAAGTCCTTTGTTTTCTTGACGCGGTCGTTGTCAGTTGATTTCCGAATTCAGCCATATTGCGAACATGCTCCGAGCGTGATCACCAGTTTCTGTTGTCGCTTCGTGGCGGATGTCTTGCTATACACGAACACATACCTTAGGCATGTCTCTGTGAACTTAAAACCCTATTAATTAACTATTTGGAGATATTTTCGATTGTTGAGCATCATTCAGCCTTCGCTCGCTTCGTTACGGTCATTCCTTTTGTGATCCATCACTTTCCCTCCATGGAAACGAGGCGACGCGTGTATGTACTCAACCGGCGAAACACGAAAGCGTCTCAGCTCACGCTCGTTTCTCATTGGCTGGTTCAAGTGCAGATTAAATTAGCTTGTTTATGCCGCTTGTTTATGTTTCACAATGAATGATAACAGACAAGGAAACAATGAACTGTCAAGTAACCCACGATAATAGACGTCGATTCTCTCTCCTGTGTCAAAATGTTCTTATTTGCCCTTCGAGAAAATTGTTTCAGTATTTCTCAAAAGCCCAATTATTATCAAGCATTTATTTTAAATGAAAAATCCTAAAAGTGTCTAGTGTATTGTATTGTATTGTATTGTAAAATGTAAATAGGCATTGTAGTGATAAGTATTGTAAGTGTTGCTTGAAAGTAAGTTGTAAGTAGTAACTTAGCATATTGTAAGTTGTTAGCAGTCATGTAATTTGTTGTACGTAATAGAACTGTAGTCTTTGTCAAAAAATCTTAATAAGTAAAAAAAACAAGGGTTTTATCCTTTAAAAAAAACTCGGCTGCGCCTCGTTGACTATTTAAACAATAGAGTGTTTCTGTCGAGGAACTATCGGCTGATAGTTGCCCCGCGGAAATTTGATGTTCTTAGAGAAGCGAAGCTTCGAGGGCAAATATGCTAGTTTTAAGAACATCAAATTTCCAAGGGGCAACTATCAGACCGATAGTTCCGAGACAAACACTCTATTGTCTTTATTGTTCACCACTAAATTTTCTTCCGCGCGCACATTCACAAACTAGCATCTTGAGTTTTTTGCTGCAAGCCGAAACGTACGAATACACGAAAATCAGGTAAGAAACCCTCGAAATACAGATAAACCAAATAGCGTTTGATTTTTTACCGAAAGACTGCTTGTTCACAAAACGGGCACTATCCATCCGAGAATTTTCCTCGGACGGGCACTATACACTGATAGTGCCCTCCGCGGATGAACACTTTCGCGTCACGTGATCAATTTAGACCAACCAGAATCGAAGAAAATTTAGTGGTGAACTATAATCGCTCATAGAAAACTCGGGCTCGTAGTCTAATTGTTAAATAGAAAACAGTCGGAGAACCAATCAGATTCAAGCATTTCCAATAGAACACAGCTAAGCTTTTACTAAAAGGATATAGAATACGACAAATCTATGTAATGAAAATCTCGGATAGTCGGAAATATGGCGCCTTTTTCCAGTCAATATTCAAACAATTTAATATGTAATGCAACTATTAAATTTCTGTGCCATATTTTTTATTTCCTTTCTGTATGATTTTATATTGCTTTTATAGATTTTATATCTCTTCCTATTAATTTAAATATAAATGCTAAGCCTATTGATTTTTTGTTTCGTTTTCTTTATTTTATATGCGTTGCGTATTTTTTATATTTGTTCCATATTTTTTTGGCGTTCCAAGTGGGATTTTCTATTTTTATTCTAATTAGTATGCAACACGTGATCAAAACTGAGATCGTGCACTTTAAGAGTGCGAATGAGAGGGCATGTACTAAAAGCAGGAACACCGGAACACTCCGGTACACCCGGCCCGGAACACTAGAATACCATAAAATGCCAATAAATTTCTGGTGTTCCGGGGTGTTCCGGTGTTCCGTGTTTTGTGGCGTTCCGGTGTTCCTCGTTTTAGTACATGCCGAATGAGAGGGGCCTCTACAACAATTAACAATGGCCTCGCTCTGTCAATCTTTCATTTTCTCGACTTTTAAGCGCTTCAAAATACGATCGCACGCCAAACCAAATAACTCCTACTCCTTCGCATCCGTTACTTTGAAGAAATAATATATTCGGCCTTCGCTGCTTGCTCGATTTGAGCAGGCGACCTCCTGATTGGCGGAAATCAACAATGGCAATCTAACGCGTCCAGCCGTGTGTTCGAGGAGGAGCGCGGGCTCGTAATATCGCAAAGTTGGCGTTTTGCCCATTTAGAGCTTTTAGCGGACTATTAACCTGCACTATGAGCAAGAAAGAGAAAGTTCGCTTTCCTTCCGAGAATAAACAAGGAGCCTGTCCAGGAGTGTTCACTGGAGACCCAAGCAAATCGACCATGGGTCTGGTTGTGGTGCAAGAATGGTGGGGACTGACCGATGTGATCGTGGACGAGGCTGCAGACATCTCCGAAAGAGGCAACTTCGTTACTCTTGTCCCTGATCTGTACCGCGGGAAGTTAGCAACAGATCATGAAACGGCAGGGCATTACATGTCTGATTTGGACTGGCCGGGAGCGGTGAAAGACATTGCTGGAGCTGCCAAATATTTGAAGGGAAAAGGTTGGTCCAATATCGGGATGGGGGAGGTCCAATAATATTGGGAAGGGGTACTCCCATAGAAAAAGCTGTTGCTACAATAAGTGACAAAAGTGTTGAAAAATTGTCATTTTAAGCCCGAGTTTTTTGTATTACAGTTTCTTGTCCCCTGCCCTCTATCAAGGGTCTACTTTGTTCTTGGTCTCCTTCACTACAATCATAGAACATTGGATGGGGGAGGGGGTATTTTGGCAGAGTGTGGTTAAATATAAAAAGCAGTGAGAGATTCATCTTCAAAGCTGCAATTCCAAATGAGTGTGTGAACTGCTTTTCTCAAGTATAGTAGCTATCAGTGTGGTAAAGGTAGACATCTATTTTGTGACTGTAACCTGTGATCAGGCATACTTTTTCATTCATTGTTTTTTTCCTTCCAGTTTTGTCACAAAAAAAATTTCCTCATAGCGGTTAATATGACTGTTATGAAACTGACTGAAAAAAAAAATTCTGTAAGTAAAGCTGGGGGGTGGGACTCGGATATGAAAGGGCAGAGATGCTCGTCGAAAATTTTCAATTAAACCCCTAAATACAGTAAACAAGACTGATCTGGGCATGGCCCAAGCGTTTTTGTCCCCTAAAAATGAATTAAAAATATACATATTAAATGTGTATTTTTTTATATTTCTCCTCGTACAACTCTAAACGAGACCTTCACGGTTAAATATAATTGAATTTTTACCAGCACACCCTAAGTGAGACCAAAATCTGAAATTTACACCCCTAAGCGAGACGACGAGCATCCCGCCCCCTCATATGTGAGTCCCCCACCCCCAGGAAGTAAAGTGTACATTCAAGCCTAGTGGTGCAGCAGGTCAGAGCTTCTCCTATTTTCCATGGTCTTTTCCATAGCATGAAGTGACTGGAAATACTTCTGCTCAGTCGCCCTGGATGGGTTCGCTTGCATCCATTTATACAACTGGGTGTGGAGAGGCCTTCTGAAACAAAGTGTCTTGCCCAAGAACACAATGCAGTGACCGGCTAGGGCTCAAACCTGGGCCACTCTATAGGGAGTCGAACACACCAGTCATTAGGGCAAAAGACTGTAAAGTGTTAGCTTCTCCTCACCCAAGGACATGTTGTCAGCTGACAACAAATTTGAACTATGCATTCTTTTGTACCGCCATATAGAGAGATACGTGACCTGAAGCATGCAAAGCAGTATAAAGCAAAGATGGTACTTCAGCTCCGAAATGGCTTGGACTTGGGGAAGGAGTCATTAGAGAAAGCTATTTCTGATTGTTGAATTTTTAATCATATCACAATATCATAATATCACAATATCTTGCCGTAATATTGCTACTCGTTTTGTGACAAAAAATAGCGCGATTCACCAGTGTATCGTTGTGCCACTTCAATGTTTGCCTATCAGTTGCTTGTGTTATTAGAGTTTAAATTTTGAAATGAAAATGGGAGGTCCCCATGCTCATTAAGGAATTGGTTTATATTTATTTTATAGATAGATTATTACTGCTCAATGAAAAACAAGAGCAAAAACTGATAGGTCACCATACTCATTTATGAAAAATGACGATTTCTCTGGTGAGTTCCAAACGTAAATAATGTTATAACCTTCCCTCTCCTTTCTGGGCACAATGTTATTAATATAAGCTCTTTCCTGTGTCAGACGTCCAAATCAAGAACTCCTCAAAGCCATTTCTAAGTTGGAGAACCCCAGGAACTTTTTTCTCAGAAATTACTTTACATGCACTGTTCTCTGTTTCTTGGAAGGTTGCATGAAGGTGGGTGTGACTGGTTTTTGCATGGGTGGTGCCCTCAGTCTGGCATCAGCTGCACTCATTCCTGAAGTGATATCAGCTGCTGCTCCTTTCTATGGCATCCCCAGCTCTGAGCTGTGTGATGTGGGAAAGATCAAAATACCTGTGCAAGCCCATTTTGGGAGTAAGGATCACCTGGTAGGATTTTCTTCGTCCAAAGATGCTGAAGCTCTTAAACAAAAGCTGGCTGCTGGTGGTGTGAATTATGAGCTGTACATGTATGATACTGGTCATGCATTCACAAACCCCACCAATGAAAACTACACCAAAGAAATCTGTGATTTGGCTCTAGGAAGAATGGTGGAATTCATGAAGAAGCACTTAGTTTAAACCTTAGATTCTGCTCATTCTGGCTGTAATTCTCCAGTACCTAATTATAATTCTGGAGTATGTCTAATGCTTAGTATTCATAATCTTAATCAGTGTCACTATAGTGTGTTTGTACACCATGTTTAGGTAAGGAAGTCATCAATAATAAACTGAAGTAAGGCTTGTTTCAAGTGATAAATTTGTCATAAAGTTGATTTGACCAACATCAAAAAAGGTTAAGGGAGAGATACTGTCCTTCTCAGCCTAAAAACCTTGATAGTCCAGCAAGGCTTCCTCACACCAAGGGCCATTATTGGAGAGGAGCGTTGCGTGACTATGCAAAGGAAGCAAGAACAGCAAGCATGCAATCCATTGTGGGATTTTTCAAGCATTGCTTTCGTTCTTTTCACAGTTGTTTCATGACTCCCCAGTGGCATTTGGTTTTCCGGTTTGCAGTTTGGAAAACAAGCAGGTGATACAACCACAATGAAGCCAAACCAGTCGTATTAACCGTTTTCAACAATTATCGAAGCTGCAATCTTTACCTTTAACACCCTCAAAACTCGCCATGTCGGCCTCGGCTTGCCTCCGCCATGATTTATCAACCCACGTGGAATCGTAACATGAAATCGAGGCTAACGTTCAAATTCCCCACCCTATATGAGTGAGGATCAAATTCCCCACCCCGGGAAAGCAAGGGCATATACCCGGGGACGGGGGGGATGTTGAAGCTTCGATGTGAAATCGATACCATTTCAACTGGATCTTGTTTAGTTAATTCCGTTGCCATGTTAACCAAGCACGTCATATGCCCTAATATGGTGCTATTTAAAAATTTTGGGTATATATAAGGTTGACCTGCCTTCAACAGCCTTTGATGACCGCCATCATCTCCAACTCAAATTTTCAAAACCTAATGACTGACAAACTTAGACAGATTTACAGAGCTGTTTTGGTTCAGATTGCTCGCGATCTGGATACAGAGCAGTGTAACGAACTTCAATTTCTCTGCGCTGGCCTAGTTCCTAGACGAGTTAAAGGAGTTCTGACCCTTTTCCGTTCTTTGGAGGAAACTGCAAAGATGTCGTGGGTCGATGTTACCTTCCTGAAGGAATGTTTGCAAGCTATTTTAAGAGAAGATCTCGTTGTCAAACTGACTGTGTTCCAAATAAAAAGAGACCTGTCCATTCTTCTAAATTTCTATATAGAGAAGAGGAGTGGATTAGATTCGTTTTACCAGTCATCGGCGACGAACGCGGCTGAATGTCTCGTTCAGCTGATGGAATGTTTTCAAGGAAGACTCGATGTTAGAGGAATGCTGAGAAGATCAGGCAAGAACCCCAAAGATCTAATGCTACGCTTTGTCGACGAATGTGGTCCACAGAGAATGACTTGGGGTAAATTTTCCATGCTTGTCGCAATTGCCGGTGAGATAATTGCCGTATCTTCATCGCAGCCTGGACGAGGATCAGAAGAAGCCATGGATTTGTGCATAACATTGGCAGATGAACTTTGTAAACCCATGCTTCAGCTTGGACCTTGGGTAAGTTAAAGTCTTTACAATAATTCAAACAAGCATCTTACTGTGCCAGCTGTCTTCGCCTAAACTGCACACATTACATTCCCGTGCGCAATGGTTAATTACTGGATATTATGGGGCGCCATGTTTTTTTTTTTACAAGAAAGTGAAAGTGAAAACGCGGAAGTGTTTTGAATCACATAAAAACGCATAAAAATATCTAAATTCTGTTGAACTCCCCTTTAAATAGATTATCCATCCCATGTTTCTTTCGACTCCGGTAAATTTCGTTAAATTTCGAAATAGGTTGGAAGCGGAATGACTTTGGATATTCATGATTCCTCTCTTGTTTTGCCCCAGTGTCTTATGAATTGAATACATATTTCCTTTTCCGTTGTTTTCATCCAGTTTTCAAAATCGAAGGAAGATGCTTGGTTGCCGCGGTAAAACTCACAGGATCTTGAGAAGTGCCGATACATAAATGAACATTCACAATTATCAATTGCGACAAGAATATTACACGTGCCTCTCACTGACATGACTGAAAGGAATTTCGTCATCACGTCACGCCATTAGTGACCTTAAAGCATTTAATTTAGCAGCGTAATAATCGGAAAAAGGAAGTTTTACTTCTCTAGTCTGACGCCAGTTTCTATGCTTGTTTTTAGTTAAACGCTATTTATTTGAAAGGAACTAGCCATGTTCGTTTGATATGAGTTTATTCTCATGTGGCGATAAGACAGGCAACACATTGCCAATCAAGTACGATCTTGGGCCTTTAAATATACATCCAATAATACCCACATTATTGTTCAGAAAAACGTTTCGAAAGTGAGACACCAATCGCCTTTGCTCGACTTTTTGTTTTGAACAATGTACCGAGGCATTGGTACTAAATTTTGCTGCTGCTGCTGTTGCTGTACATGTGCTGAAGCCCCAGTCCCCTGGCTCTGTGGTCCCTACGCTACCACTGCTGCTACTGCTTCTGCTACTATCCTGGTACTGGTACTGCTACTGCTCCTTATGCTACTGTTCCTGCTATTGCTATTGCCACTGCTACTGCAACTATTCCAGCTACTGCTATTGTTACTCCTACTGTTACAGCTACTGCTACTGCTGCTACAGCTACTTCTACTTCTACTGCTACTGTTACAGCTACTGCTACTGCTACTACTATAGCTACTTCTACTGCTACTGCTACTGCTACTGCTACTGCTACAGCTACAGCTACTGCTACTGCTACTTCTACTGCTACTGCTACTGTTACAGCTACTGCTACTGCTGCTACAGCTACTTCTACTGCTACTGTTACTGTTTTTAGCTACTGCTACTGCTACTGCTACTGCTACTGTTACTGCTACAGCTACTGCTACTGCTACTGTTACAGCTACTGCTACTGCTACTGCTACTGTTACAGCTACTGCTACTTCTACTGTTACAGCTACTGTTACAGCTACTGCTATTGCTACTGCTACTGCTACTGCTACTGTTACAGCTACTGCTACTGCTACTGTTACAGCTACTGCTACTGCTACTGCTACTGTTACAGCTACTGCTACTGTTACAGCTACTGCTACTGCTACAGCTACTGCTACTGTTACAGCTACTGCTACTGCTACTGCTACTGTTACAGCTACTTCTACTGTTACAGCTACTGCTACTGCTACAGCTACTTCTACTGTTACAGCTACTGCTACTGCTACTGCTACTGCTACTGCTACAACTACTGCTACTGCTACTGCTAAAGCTACTGCTACTGTTACAGCTACTGCTACTGCTACAGCTACTGCTACTGTTACAGCTACTGCTACTGTTACAGCTACTGCTACTGCTACAGCTACTTCTACTGTTACAGCTACTGCTACTGCTACAGCTACTTCTACTGTTACAGCTACTGCTACTGTTACAGCTACTGCTACTGCTACTGCTACTGCTACTGTTACAGCTACTGCTACTGCTACTGCTACTGCTACTGTTACAGCTACTTCTACTGTTACAGCTACTGCTACAGCTACTGCTACTGTTACAGCTACTGCTACTGTTACAGCTACTGCTACAGCTACTGCTACTGTTACAGCTACTGCTACTGCTACTGCTACTGTTACAGCTACTGCTACTGCTACTGCTACTGCTACTGCTACTGTTACAGCTACTGCTACTGCTACTGCTACTTCTACTGTTACAGCTACTGCTACTGCTACTGCTACTGTTACAGCTACTGCTACTTCTACTGTTACAGCTACTGCTACTGCTACAGCTACTGCTACTGCTACTGTTACAGCTACTGCTACTGCTACTGTTACAGCTACTGCTACTGCTACTGTTACAGCTACTGCTACAGCTACTGCTACTTCTACTGTTACAGCTACTGCTACTCCTACCTCTAGTGCTACTGCTACCTCTGCTGTTACAGCTACTGCTACTGTTACAGCTACTGCTACTTCTACTGTTACAGCTACTGCTACTCCTACCTCTAGTGCTACTGCTACTGCTACCTCTGCTGCTACAGCTACTGCTACTTTTAAAGCTACTGCTACTTCTACTGTTAAAGCTACTGCTACAGCTACTGCTACTGTTAGTGTTACTGCTACTGCTACTGCTACTTTTATTGTTACAGCTACTTCTACTGCAACAGCTACTGCTACTGTTACAGCTACTGCTACTGCTACTGTTACTGCTACTGCTACTGTTCCTGTTATTCCTGCTGTTACTATTCCTTCTGCCGCTGTTGCTCCTGCTAGACCCTGTTTCTTTTCTACTGCTGCTTTTGCTACTAATTACAGATACTGCTACTATTCTTGTTTCATTCAGTATGTATTTATTTATTTATTCATCCATTTATGAACTTAAGAATTTATTTATTTATAAAAATATTCTTCCTTATTTATAGGAAAATTTCTGTACCTACGTTAAGAAACGACACAATCTGGTTGTTCATGGACAGGAGAACACTGGATGCAGCCCTGGCTTTCCATTAACAAAGCAAATAGCCAACGCAGTGGAAGAGTTACAGAAGGCCATCTTTTTCCAGTAGTTGTATTTCGGCTGTGGACAAGAGCATCCCTCTTCACTGATCAATTTATTTAACAGGCCCTTCGAAGAACTCTGGCATATAATAATTACAATTGCAAAAATAGATTGGGCAGGGTTCTTCAAAGGGCCTATTACTTTTCAATTTTATTTCACTTTAATGAAAAAAAAAGAGATTCACCAAAAACCGCTAGAAAAAGATTAACCAAAAAACGCTCGAAAGAGATTAGCAAAGAAACGCTCGAAAGAGATTAGCAAAGAAACGCTCGAAAGAGATTAACAAAGAAACGCTCGAAAGAGATTAGCAAAGAAACGCTCGAAAGAGATTAACAAAAAAACGCTCGAAAGAGATTAACAAAAAAACGCTCGAAAGAGATTAACAAAGAAACGCTCGAAAGAGATTAACAAAGAAACGCTCGAAAGAGATTAACAAAGAAACGCTCGAAAGAGATTAACAAAGAAACGCTCGAAAGAGATTAACAAAGAAAGGCTCGAAAGAGATTAACAAAGAAACGCTCGAAAGAGATTAACAAAAAAACGCTCGAAAGAGATTAACAAAAAAACGCTCGAAAGAGATTAACAAAAAACGCTCGAAAGAGATTAACAAAAAAACGCTCGAAACAGATTAACAAAGAAACGCTCGAAAGAGATTCACCAAAAAACGCTCGAAAGAGATTCACCAAAAACGCTCGAAAGAGATTAACAAAAAAACGCTCGAAAGAGATTAACAAAAAACGCTCGAAAGAGATTCACCAAAAAACGCTCGAAAGAGATTCACCAAAAAACGCTCGAAAGAGATTCACCAAAAAACGCTCGAAAGAGATTCACCAAAAACGCTCGAAAGAGATTAACAAAAAAACGCTCGAAAGAGATTCACCAAAAAACGCTCGAAAGAGATTCACCAAAAAACGCTCGAAAGAGATTCACCAAAAACGCTCGAAAGAGATTAACAAAAAAACGCTCGAAAGAGATTAACAAAAAAACGCTCGAAAGAGATTAACAAAAAAACGCTCGAAAGAGATTAACAAAAAACGCTCGAAAGAGATTAACAAAAAAACGCTCGAAAGAGATAAATAAAAAAACACCCGAAAGAGTTAAACCAAAGAACGCTCGAAAGAGATAAATTGAAAATCACTCGAAAGAGATCAATCATTAAACGCTCGAAAGAGAAAAAACGAAGAAAAAATGCTTGAAAGAGGGAAACAAAAATGAAAACTTGAACTAGAAAATAAAAAAAAAAACATTTCAAGAAGAAAAGCAAAGCCTGCTCGAAAGCAGAGAGAAACCAAAAATTCCTCGCAAGAGAGAAACACGAGAAAAAGATACTAGTAACAACGAAGCAAAACAAAACAGTATCAGAGAAACAAAAAAATGTGTGGCGGCACAAAAAAAAACCAGTGAACTGAATAGTTCAATAAAGTTTGCAATTTTAACCCCATTGTATGTTTCACTGCTACTGGCCTTAACTCCAGCCGGAGTGACGTGATACTGGGTAATGCAGTTTTGTGTCGTATGATCATGCTGGCCGCTGAAGGGAGGATTCAATAAGAGTATTGTGTATAATGGCGAGAGAGGGAGGGAGAGAGAGCTCTGTCACTTTTCCGAGACCCCCTCTTTTTTCTTTCATTCCTTCGCGCTCACCCGCCTTTTCTCCCCTCTGACCTAGTGCCTGGAAAGGGCTACCATGGAAAAGCTTGCTGTTACAGGGATTTTTCTGTTTTCAGGAAGCATTAATATTGTTGAATTGGATATAAAGTGAACCTGACCTATTCTCAGTCCCTAGCTTCTATATCCCAAAACACCTTGATTTATTTCCCCTTCCCATATACCGTATAAGGTTTCCATTATTAGCATTGGAATCCTCCCCCCCCCCCCCCTCCTCCCATCCCGAAAGAAAATAAAAACCGATATATAAACAAGAAGAGCCACAGTCCGTTTAGATTGCGACCAGTCTCTCTTTTGCCGTATAGTTTGGGAGCGTACGAGAAAATAGTGATAGACTGCGTTATACGAGTGACGAAGCCGCAAGCTACGACCAAAGCGGGCGCCAGAAGAAGAGGCACTGTAACACGCTCTATTTTCTCGTGCGTCTCTGCTGACTATAGAGCAAAAGAGAGACTGCTCGTAGTATTCAGTGCTTTTTAAACAGGGGCAGGCTCAAACAATAACACACAGAGGAAGATAGTCAGAACGGGAGAAATAAAACACGCGCCGCGCGAATTATGCGAGCCATTTTTCGCCCGTTCGTCTTTATATAAAGTGTAAAATTTGATCTTCGTAAAACAGTGCTCAATACATAGAAGCAGAGCGAAGTATATGTTGTGGGAGAAAAATCAAATAAACTACTAGGTCATCCCTACAAGCCTGTTTCGTGGTTGCCCACTCATCAGGGGATTTAATGAGAATATTCTCTACCATCGCTTATATCCAATTTAATTTACATAATATATGCAGCGCGAGATTTTACAGTTTAACTGTTGCGTAGAAGGGCTTTGTTTCTGTGGCGGCAAGAAGACACGAGTTCATTACGTTTGTTTAGTGATGATAGTTCGGGTCGGCAGATAATTAGGAATTTTTCTTTGAGGCAGAGGTTACATCTTTTACTTGAGCTGTTGTACGGCGAGTGTGATGAAAGGATGCGCCAGGAAATAAAGTGTTCGATGTTGTTTGTTGTCTTTGAGGGTCCAGATGTGCTTGCTGAGTTCGGTGGAGTTTCTGTGTTAGCGTGGCGGAATGATGCGGTGTGGTTTCTGTATCTAGTTTTGAAGTCGTTCTTATGATGGCAAAGTCTTAATGTCTATCAAAAACATTTTGGCTGCCGTTCTGGCTGCGTAACATGAAATTAAATAGTCTTTAAAGTATAAAGGAACTTCTCCGACCAAGCACTGTTTTAATTATAATCAAACACTACAGAACATTGATTTAAATGATTTTAATACTGCAACTTCATCGTGCGACTGCGAATCTTTCGCCTTTCGTTACGAACCTCATGGCCCGCAATACAGAGAGCAGAATACAATTGATTGGAACCTTAACAAGAAGATCTTAACAACGGCTGTAGATGATGACACCAAGAAATGGAGTCAACGCGCGCGAGGTGCCCACGTGTCATCATTGGAGGAATGGTCCGAGACAGTAAAACTCATCATCAATAAGAGAATCAACACCTTACAGCGTCGCAAATTTTCTGTTCGTCCTAAAATCTTTAGCCTGCGAACACAGACGGATTTCCGGCTTTTGTTTTGTTTTGTTTCACGCCGCTGCGAAACCGAGCCAGGGTTTGATTTCCATGACGTCAAACTTTTGTCTTTTGTCTTAAGAAAATACGTCATTGTAAAACGCTTTATATGGGGTATAGTGGGGTATAAAAGCTGCATTCCCTTCTTTCTCACCAGCCGCCATATTCGTCTTGTACAGCGCATAGACTACAGGCTAAAAGAATTTCGTGATTTAATCAGATTTGATATTACTTATGAAAGAACTCTTGAGAGAGATTTATAGAAGTGTACTGATTCAGATTGCTGAAGATCTGAGTGAAGAACAGTGCAAGGAACTTCTATTTTACTGCAAGGACTATGTCCCGGGAAAATATTTGAGTATCTGTTCGACAGTACCGATCAGTATCGTGCAAATTTTCCACTGCTTGGAAAACGTTCGAAGAATATCGTGGGAGGATCTAAGCTTCCTAGTGGTGTTCTTGCAAGTTATTAAAAGAGAAGACCTGGTGACCAAACTCACTGCTTTTGAAATCACAAGAGAGCTGTTGGTTTACTCTCTGATAAGGCACGGACAACATCCGTCTCCGGACTCACCAAGTACGAGCATCGGTTGCTGTTTAGCAAAAATGGTGGATCTAGTCAAAGATCGTGTTCATATCGCTGGAATAATAGCCTCCCTTCTAAAGACCGGAACGAGTGGTGTCAACATCTTGTATTTCGTGGTAGAAACCTTCTCAGGCGGTGATGCTGGAACAACACCAACTTGGAATTGGAGTGCCTTGGCCTTGATCGTCGCCATTGCTGCGGAAATTGTCTCTGTTGTGGCGGCCGAAGATATGTCACGTGAGTATAATGGCAAGCCTAAGGCTAGTGCAGTGAAAATGGCCACTGAACTAGCATACGATCTGTCCTTGAAGATCGCCAGACGTGGACGCTGGGTAAGTGAGTTGTAATTTCATTTTATAATACATGAAAATTTGTACTTCCGGCTACTAATTATATATAGATGTGCAAGCAATTTGTGCTTTTAAAACGAAAGTGAAACCGGACGGCCCACGGCGATATGGTTTTCATGGAATCAAAACTGAACGCTAAAAAGATAACTACACATTAATTTATGTTGATACTTTGTGACTTAGGGTTACTATTTTTCACAAGAAGTACCAAGGAACGGGACGGGTGTTTTATAGATGACATAATAAGAATTAATGGCTAGTCCGTTTGTTTTGTTATGTCACTTTTGAGCAACAATAACCTTGAAAGCGATCCAAATTTCGTCTCCAAAAGCAGTTCACCAAGCAGTCGAATATAAAAGCGCACCAACAAGTATATTGCAGTTATACTGATCTAGTTTCAACTATTTTCGCGCTTGTAATTATGCATGCAAGCAACTAAAATCAGGCAAAAAGAATACAGGAGACATAAACATATATATATCCTGCTCGATTTATGGTTCATTTCTTATGATTGTTTTCTCAAATTTCCCGTCACTTGCAAGCTAAAACTCTTTATAGCCACCAAAAGAGACTGACCAATTGTTTGCTCTTTTCTGTATAGGAAGAGTTTTGCCTGTTTGTAAGCGAACGGTACGGTCAAGTTTGCCATCAACATGATGACACGGACTCCATCCCTTGTCCGTCCTGGCAACGAAAGCTGTCTGACATGGTAAAGAAGTTAAAGGATGCCATCTTTTACTAGTTAATATATGTGGCTTAGTGATTAGATTTGGCTAAGATATTTCCCTTTTCTCCGCAAGAAACTTTTTATAAGAACGTCAATACTTAGAACGTACTCATAGCTAAATTTGACTCGTTTAGATCAATTTTATTCACCGTTTGCTGTGAAAACGGAATTACGAATTTTCCGTATATGTGCGGTAAGATAGTCAACTTTTGTTCGCTTTTGAATTCGGGATTGATATTATCATTTCATCAGGGCTCGAACCGTCTAGAAATTACCATTATATGACCTCAGCCTAACACAGACGTTCTTATAAAAAGTGTGTATTTAGTCTGAGCGTTTTAAGAATTCTGAGAACACGAGACAAAGTGTAGAAAGCACGACCGTCTTCGAGTGTTTTCTTAATCTTCATTTCTCCAGTGTTATAATCAACTTGACCCTATGCAAAAATGGCTGCCATTGTTTTCTGGAGTCTGGTCAAGTTTGTTAAGATTCCTATTGCGACACTTGGAAGCTAATGGCATAGTATACTACTCTGAGACGTTTCAGTGTTTTTTGGTTAAATTCCTGCAAAATTGTGACTGATTTAAATATAAGAGATTTGTATAGAAAAAGCTACGCTGGCCTACCTAGCCTCGTTTTCATGTTTTTTGGCAATATAAATGGCCCTACAACTTTCCATTGATTAGAAGTATAGCCTCCAAACTCCATAAATTGATTTAATTTGCCTTAATCTTTAGGGGAAAGCAATTAATTCTCTTGACAATTCTCCCAGGGCCAAAAAATAGCGGCGGCCATATTTGCATAGGGTCTATAAGTTGCTTTAGATTGTTTGTAGAGACTTTTAGGTAAAGATCACGACAGGCGCAAAAATTAGCGCACAAGAATATTTTTTGTGTGTTTTAAACTCTGATATAGCAGGTTCTTTGTTTTACCACGTGCAGTATCTAGTATGTGCGCGTATAAAAAAAAGGAAAAAAGATTTTTTTAATAAGTCTTCAATGGGTCAGTTGAACTCGATGAAATTGCTTAACGATTCACTCGGTTTACTTAAAGGGACTGAGGATTGATTCGTATAAAATATTGAAAATGTCTTCACCCAGAAGGGTAACAGACAAAACAACCGTATACCAATCAATGAATTGTACTCGTGGGTTAAAAGGACTCACTGTTTAAAAGGTACGGTTTTGCTTGAATTACTTCAAGCCATCACTACTGCTTTCATTGCAAGTTTTGAGTGGGAGTAATAGTTGCACTGACGCCGACATAACCGGTGGAGGCGCTTTGTTGTGCAGATTCCTGGACAAGGATTCTCACAGTTCGTGCATGGTATGTACACCGTGCCATAACGATTAAACGTTACATTGTGGGTCAGTTTTTGAAAACTGATAACTCACTATTTCAAGTTTTGAGTGGGAGTGATAGTTGCACTGACGCCGACATAACCGGTGGAGGCGCTTTGTTGTGCAGATTCCTGGACAAGGATTCTCACAGTTCGTGCATGGTATGTACACCGTGCCATAACGATTAAACGTTACATTGTGGGTCAGTTTTTGAAAACTGATAACTCACTATTTCATTCAAGAAATACGCAACTATCGTGGCGGTCCACTGAGATGAATCAGTGCCACAGTTGCAATTTTACCTGTACCTTACGAAAGGTAAGGACGCAATTGCGGAAAGCAATTAAACATACACAGTTACCTTGTTGTGTTACAAGGAATACTTTTAATAATGTTTACCTGAATGGGAAACACGTATTACAGTAACAGGAATTACTACTGTAAAAGACGAATATGGCGGTTCATGCTTTTTATTGTGGTTCATGTTTACGCTTTGAGGACAAAATTGAGGAAAGCAATTAAAGATGCACAATTGTTATTGACTGTGTTACAAGGCACACTTTTAATAATGTTTACCTGAGCGGCATGCAAACACGTGTTACAGTAACAGGAATTGCTACTGTAAAAGACGTATATGGCGGCTCATGCGTTTAATATGGTGATTCATGTTTACGCCTTGAGTCGTGTTTTTTGTAACTAATTTGTACTAGGATAAACGGTGTCAGTGGTACAATTTTCAGGACGAATGGTAAGCCAATTTACCGGCTAAAAATTTTGAAGTATTGTAAAAATATATGATACGTGTAATCAAATACTTGAAATATATATGTAAGGTATGTTGAATTTTTTATCAATTTTGTTCATAAAAAAAATTAAGCAGAAATGATTTGAAACTGTCATTTCCTTTGATTGCATGGCTAGTTGGACGCTGATTTTAATGTATTTGTTTAGCCAGTGAAGCAGCAGTTCTAGTCCAGCAAGAGAAAATTGACTTGTTTGGTGCTTCACGTCAGACTTAGGTGTACTATACGAGTTTTAATGTTCGTTATCTCCGAGAAAAAATACAAACATCTTTTTGTTCTGAACAAACGATGAAGATTGTTAAAACCGCGTGAATTTGTTGTATCACTTGTCCTGAAAGACAAAAATATGCACAGATAAAAATGCACAGATACACTTATAAGACTAGTGGTGTTCTCCACAATAAGAGACTTCAAATAGAACTGTAGAATGGTGTAGAATTTGTTTAAAATCAATATAAATTTAAGGAGAAGAAGCTTTATGCCTTGAGCATAAAATGAGCATCATAAACTGGTAGGCGAAATCGTACAATAGATTAACTCGATAAATTAACTATAGCAAGCTTTTCGTATAATTTTGTCATTTAGTTTGTACAGAAATACGTATTGCTGGCGAAAAAAATTGGTTTGTTAAATTTCCAGCAATGAAGGCCATCACTTACATGGTGAACCTTTAGAACTATATTTCGACTTTAAAAGATAAACCAAAAGTTTCAATTTAGATTTTGTTTTTGTTACTATATCTAATATACTTTTTGTGATCTCCTATCACAGTACTTTTCAAACAAGTGCCCCTCTTCTTTGCGAACAGTTTTGCTGCATATTGGTTTTCTGTACAAGCCGAATTTTAAAAATTTGAATTTTACCTTATTTTTCATCTAGCTACAGTAGACACTGAAGTGTCAAAAAACAATAAACTAATACGTTGTCTACGCAATAGTGATTTATCAGGTCGCTAGCCTTATCCCTCTTCAAACAACTGGGGTCTGGTTTATTATGTAATGTATTGTTAGTTTATGTAAAGAAACGGTGTAACGGTGTGGGATTATTAAAATGTGAAAAATACCTATTTTGCTTGGTTTTCTGTTATTTTGTTATTGAAGCGATCGGTAGCCTGCGTAAATCTGGCGGGATTCGCTGACTTGGGGGACGCCGTCGTTGGAGTGGCAAAGCCGTGGCGGGATTGGTGAGGAGTCGCGTTGAGATCCCGCCTGCTCTAATTGATGGGTTTTTTGGAATTATGCGTTCACCCAGTGAACGCGAATTTCGGATTGGCTGATAGTGGTGAAATTCCAATCAAATGTTAATTGATACTTCCCATAGGCGCTGCTGGTCATAGAAAAATATCACGAATAACAAATCTGCATTAATTAATAATGGGCGGGCTCGTTGCCACAAATATTCAATGCAAGTTATCATCAACTTCACGGAAAATTTCAGCTCTTGTCCTTCCAGCGCTAACATTTTGAGAAGAGGGGGTAAGTTTCTAAAGAAACTGTGGTGCTGCGTCGGTAGAAAGTATAACAATATAATTTGGTTTTATCAACTGGGTTGATAATGTGAATTGGCCACCGTAAAGGAATTCAAGAGCTGACGTTTCGAGCGTTAGCCCTTCGCTCCGACGAAGGGCTAACGCTCGAAACGTCAACTCTTGAACCTTTTTACGGTGGCCAATTCACATTATCAACCCAGTTGATAAAACCAAATTATAACATTTTGAGAGCTTAACATACCGCGTAAATGGAAATGAGCCAAAACAAACCGCACCGACAAAATATGCAAATTACTAAGGTGTTGCTAGACCAGTGTCACGGTTCTGTGTTCAACTTTAAACGCTTCCAAATAGCGCTCTCAAAAATAATGCCACGAACGCAGGATTCCTTATTGGCCTGTCAATAAACACATTACACCTCACTCTCTGATTGGTTTATTTAATTACATCACCAGGGGCGATAAAAATGGGCAGCTAGCAAAACCCATAAGCAATGAGGCCGGAGGAGTATTTTTTACCAACTTCCAGGTGTTTGGATAGCCGATGAAACACTGTCTCGAGTTTTTGATATATCTTCTCAATCGAAACAAAAACTAAGGAGTAAACGGAGAAATAAAATCGTCAAAATCTATGCTAATTAAGATAGGACGGAATCGAAACCGACCTCCTTCACGGTGATGATTTTAACTCAATGAATTGTTAATGAGTTTAAGAAAAGGATATAATAAACTTTTGCTGAATTCTTTATTTTACACTTTCCAGAAAAAATTTCATATAGGGTGCAATAATAACTAAATTTTAACTGATATAACAAACTCTGTCGTATTCTTTTTTTACACTTTCAGAAAAATTTCATATATAGGTTACAATAATACAGCTAATATAATATAATTTAGTTGAATACGAAATACAATCTATTACAATACGTTACAATACGATACAATGATAGAAGTCCATTAACTTGTATCAAATACAATGTATTACAATATGTTACAATATAATATAAGTCCATTATTAACTTGTTGACTGCCTTTTCGTCTGGTCTCTCCCCATTGATCTTTCCGGCTTGGTTGTACCTACCAGAGGCGATGCCTCCGCCGGCTAAGTTCTCAGGATCTTAGAAACTCACAAGCCCCTCCACCACGGCAAGGTGGCAGTCCAAGAGAGGGGACGTCTATTTGGCCCTCCTACGTCAATCCCACGCTAATGCTCATTCGAAATCAAATTCGATTATTTTTATATCCTTAAATCATCCGAAACTGTTAACGAATTATCAATTCCATATCAACTCGATTTCCAAGCAGCTTGATGTTTTCTTTTAAAGATTCTTGAATAGATGGCAGCCCAGAACAATTCCTTGTAGCTTGTTGTTTCTTTCTGACCAATTCGTCGAACGCTTTCTATTAAGTGGAAGAACAGAAAATATGCTACTGTTAAAAATGGCGGTAACATTTTGATGGTTTTTAAGACTGTCTCAATCAGTGTTCGCATGTGACGTATATGTTCTATTGAACAAAAAAATTAAACTATAATGTAGGTATATTTGTATCATTATTATAGCGCCATCTAATAAAAGCAAAGGCGTTCAAAATTTTTAACATGAAGGATTGATTTCGGTTCCTCTTCAACGGGTTATGCTGTCAGTTCCCATGATGACCTGTTACAGATGGTCAAACTTGACAACCATCGTTTGAATCATAATTGTAGCCTCAAATGATAAAGCGTGAAAGTACTGATCCTTTAAAGCATAAGTCAGAGCTAGAAAGTATTTAGATTGATGCAAACACAAGGCAACGCTTCTGAATGGCCCTGGAAGTTAAACCATTGAAAAGATTCGTGAATCAACGCTCGTCTTTCGATCTTTCTGTTCTATAGAAATGAAGTGATGAAGTACTTTATCCACCGCAAGCAAAAGCTATCGTTTTGAATACTGTAGACCGATATATACACAGCGAATAGCAAACTTTCTTTTTCAATTTATTATCAGACTGATTACGTATATATAGGAGTATTCGTGCTGACGTCATTATTCACAATTTGTCTCATTAGGATATAACTTTGCTTTAATGGGGAAGAAGGCATCAAGCTACATACAAATTAACTCCAGATATACTTATAGAACCTGTGAAAGTAATAATCGGTGAAATTTTCAGCTCTTTGCATATAAAATAGATAGATAGTTTTATTAACAATTTTCAAAACGCAGCCTCCTAAGGCTGAATTGCTTGTAAAAGAAGGGGATATTAGCTTTAAAAAACTGCAAATTTTCTGGGTTTCAAATGAGCACGTTATTCATTCTTTGTTAAATTTTCAGTTTTCAAACCCAGATCACAGAAAAAGTATTTAAAGGGGCACAGGTACTATGAATAAATTTAACTTTGGTAATGTATAAAATTGCCTTCAAATCAAAGGAAACCTTGAAATAGTAGTTTACGTGAATGAGTAAGACTGAGAAGGATTGCAATTGTCAAATTTGAAAAATTTGGGCTAAACGTTTCAAACTGTGTCATCCGTGACCGAGCTCCTTTACAATATAGCTCAATGTAATACAGCCGGCTCAAAATTTATAGCGAAAGCTTATCATAGCCATGTTGTTACCATAGTCAGAATTGATAGTTTTGAAGCTCGATGAGAAACTGAAGCTTTTATGCTAATGAAGCAAATATTACAAACAATGATTCCCCTCATGATACTTCGACGATTTTTAGACTGCTTTGAAATTTGCATATACTCGTTGGTGATTTTATTTTTCTGCTTACCCAAGCATGTTTTAGAAAATTTTGTCCACACATATAGCTCAATGTATGAAGTATGCAAACTTCCTCTGGGCCTCTGACTTTCGCAAAATAATGAAGTGAGACATATCGGTCCGTCAGCTCAGTGAATGACAGAATGGATGATTTTGAACACTTAGAGTAAACAGACGGAGTCTTCAAATGCAGCCATTTTGTTAAATATGCATAAATACCTCGATTTACTTTACTGGTGATACGGTGCGCTCAAAAGACAAGCCTAAATTTAGAATCGACAATAACATTAAACATTATAGGCTAGAAACCTTGTATTATGTGTCTATTATTTATGACGGATTCGTTAACTGATACTTCAATCCTATATAGCGAGCGATCGCTTCTTGTACGGATGCGAATTATTGCTTCGTTTCGATGTTTCATTAAAATGGGACTAGTTTCTGTTGTTCAACTTGTGGCACAACTTATAAATAGGAAAACAAGCTTTTGTTGCTTGCTTTCCTTATAAATTTTGTACTTATCAGTATAAATTAAGTGCTTTTATAGCATTAATAGAACATGAACATCGCATATTAAGCAATGTATGTTTTTAATAAATTGTTTGTAAACAGGGTTCGCCAGTGCTATATTTTTACTTACCAGACCGCCGTTTTCAAAGATCCATTCCGTCAGAATTTCACTGGCCCTGGTCTCGGAAAACAGACGTACAAAATAGCCTGTTTGTGCTAAATCAACTGAACTGGACGAGGCATACAGCTCACCAGTAATGACCAAAGAAGATATGACAACAGACCATGATAGTTTAGAACTCAAAATGACGTTATCCAAAATCTCTAAGGCATCATCTTTAACTTGCATGAATTGTTCCAAAAGTGGAGAGATCAGTTCCTGGTTTCCTTCTTTGATCGTTAGCAAAAACTCAGTGATATTCTTGTAACTATTGCCAAATTTCTTACAAGTGCCTTGATAGAAACCTTTCACATAACCTTCCAAAATGCTTCCAATGCAGATATACAACTCGGCTCGTTTTAACATTTGTAACATATCACAGCGGTTAACGCTCGACAAAAACTCCTCTAGAACTGACATATTAGTAAAAGACAACTCCTCAGCATAAAGCAGAAACTCAATTAACTTGAAAATACCACTGTCGGTCGTTACGTCGACATCCAACTGCCATCCCGGAACTATACCTATACACCATAACTTAAATGCTGCCCTTTCATCTATACTTAATTCCCTTACAAAACCAACTAAAACCTTCTTAAAAACCGGCGGATGCTGGTACTTAAACATATTACACGGAGGTGGACGGGGCGGTTTCAGTCTTGAAATTGCTGGTAGCAACGCCATTACTGATAGCGAATGTGAAAACAGTTCGCTTGGATAATTGCGCATGATTTTAAATTACTTTGCAAACATCCGGGGAATCGCTATGCACACACCATTTTTCATTGACTGAGAGTAGCCTGGGCAACAGTTTGTAGTGACCTTTATTTGTAGTGTTTAGTTTTACTGTTATTGGTTAATCTGGTCCATGTCTAAAATTCCAACTTATCAGCCAAGTGCTCTTTTCCCGTGAAGGAGATAACTTTTTCGGTGAATGAAGGGGAACTTTGGGAATGAGGTTTTAATACTTCATTCCTATTCAGATAACATGAAATACACTTTCCTAATTTGGTCAGTGTTCGTCAGCATTCTGGAATATGAAATGTCAGTTGTGCACTCGCCAAGCTAGAACTACTTGCCGCTAAATACAGGAATTGTACCGACCTGTGCCTGGAACTTAAAAATAGCATTAGTCCCACATTGATGATCACGCGCGCGATACGCAAGCGATCTTTCCCAACGTTTTAAACATCCTTTTGTCCCATTGAACATCTTATTATTTTTTGGCAAAGCGGTTCAGGTTCTCAAGTTCTCGTGTAACAAACAAAAATGCTCAGGTTTCGTGGTTTACGTACCTCTGATGTGTGTAATGTAATTTGGTTTTATCAGCTGGGTTGATAATGTAAATTGGCCACCGCAAAGAGATTCGAGAGCTGACGTTTCGAGCGTTAGCCATTCGCTCCGCTAACGCTCGAAACGTCAGCTCTCGAATCTCTTTACGGTGGCCAATTTACATTATCAACCCAGTTGATAAAACCAAATTATATTGTTATACTTCCCACCGACGCAGCACCACAGTTTCTTTAGAAACTTACCCCCTCTATTCATCTGATGTGTGTAGGCGATGGCAATAACTGTGCGATGGTAATAGTGCGGAAGACCTCTTATTCAAGTTGTATTTTGTATTCTTTTTTGTGTGATTTTCAATAAAATATATTACAAAGAGAAAGCAATTTCGAGAAAGTGGGAAATGATCATCGCAGTAAATTTTCAAATGTCCAGTTTAATTTATTAATTAATTGGAATAATGGAGCCTGAAAAAATCCAAGGCCTCAACGGATTTGAAGCCCTCGATTTTCTCAGGCTTCTTCATTCCAATTTCTTAAGTTGGAAATTTTGGAAATTTACTGCAATGATCATTTCTCGCTTTTATCTACATCCGCAGATCATATCGATCGAAAACATGTTCAAAAGCTAATTAAAAATCATGATTTCTCATGAGTAAGAAAGAGAAAATCCACAAAATCTCACATTCGGTGCTCGAGCACCATGTATGAAGTTGTACACCACCAAAGGGCTGATCAATTTTTTTGGCTGGCAGTAGGAGAGATCGAGGATATGTGAGCTTGTGCGATTTGATAAATAGTGTAATCTGTAAGACAGATTTTTGCAAAATAGGAAAACGTGATATTTTGCCTATTTTAAAAAAGCTCAAAAACTGTCTTGTAGATTTCTATTTTTATTTCATTTTGTATGAATGTTTAATTAGAGGCCATTTTTAATTTCTGAAATTTTGACTGAATTGGGGTCATATGGGTAGATTTTGAGAAAAACGCCATTAAAGTTTCTCGTGCCCAGTTCCTTCGATACTGCTGAAAAACGAGAAAATGACTGAAAATGAGAACATTTTGGCATTTTTTAAGGAAACCCTGAATATTTGAGGCTAAGATTTATACTAGAGATACATTTTTTTTATGTTTTATTGCCTTTCAATTTCCACCTTCGTAATTTTGCTTCCAATTTCGCACGTTTGGGCTAAAATTATGTTATCGATGGCTGGCGATGAACGCCTCGAGGAATCGTGACGTCATGCACACGTGCGCCCTCAGATGTTCATTTTGACTCTTTATTCGAATTTTTATTGTTCAACTATCGCACACGATAGCTGTATTCTGTAATTAAATGTAATAATAGAAAGGTAAGGCACTTCTGCATATTTTACAAGAGTTAAAAGTTGGGCTCTTTTACCCTCTCAAAAATTACTGGACGCAACGCCTAATATGGAATCGGGAGTGGAAGCGAAATAACTGGATCTCACTTATTCATTTTTCCTTTCATTTTCCACTGCGTTATATATTCATTATTAATTTTTCTCGATATTCATTATTCCGTATTCGAGTTTGCAGAATAAAGCAACGGTACCGTGTCGAATAACTGTTTTACAAGGAATTAATGGGTGGGAAAAGTAGATCTTGAACACAGATAAGATAACTTTAATTTTTAGCATCATGGTATCGATGACTAAACGTTTGATAAACAGAGATTTTTACTAATTTGTTGGCGTATAGTCAAAACATGTTCAAAACTTCCTCAGAAGTCGTCGTTAAGTTTCGGAAATATTAAAAAAATATCTTAGGAAAAGTCCGAAAAAATTCTGATTCGTTCGTAAAACATTCAGACAATATTCGGAGAATGTTCGGAAATATCAGTAACGTTATCAATAATCCAACATAACAAATACAATTCTTGTACACATACCTTCTTCCTTATTTGAGTTAGCGAAAATTATTGATTGGTATCGAAATATCGCTATTGTTTTGCAATCTGGATAGAATCCAACGTCATTTGAATAGAACTGAAACGTAACTTGGGTATGTTACAATCTATGTTTAACAATTATTCCATGCACGAGCGCGCGTTGGATATGTGATGGTAGATAGTCAACGAGGCGCGCCGCCCCGAGTTGGATATAACCATCTCCTATCCAACAAACACAAGTGGGTGGTGTCTCGCATGGGTCCTTCTGTCCCATTCGCAGTCGTGACGCGCTTTTACACGTTTTCCCGCGTTTGGTGTCGACTACATGTATTAGCTTCGAGTTTTGGTTGCTCCGCTGGATCATCTACTTTGTGATTGATTTTATGACACTTCGTTGCAAACTAGTCTTATTGAAGTGAGTTAAACTAAGGCCTCAGCTATATGGTCTCGGGTACCCGAGACAACCCTCCCTGTCGAGACAACTTAGCCGAGCGTTTATATGACAAAAAATTGTCCCTGGTAGCTGAGTTAAAGTTGCCCCTGTTTGATTATTCATAAAGTATTTTAGTATTCAAAACACCAGTTATCCTTCTTCCTTTGAATTTCTTTCGTTTATTCGATCACTGGAGGCCTTGCTGGGTTAAATTCTATCTCTTTAGTGCAATTTTTTATTTAAAAACCTGAAATCTGGACAGTACGTGACACTCGACACGTTGAGAGTTGTCCCGGGTAGGCGAGCCAAAGTGTTTATATGAGAAACAGTTGTCCCGCCTGCCAGGGTTACCCTACCTGCCGAGATTAGACAACTCGCCAACCCGAGTTGTCTCTCCCCCCTAAACAACTCGAGTAGGATCATATTAACGGTTGGCGGAATTTTTCAAGATTTTAGTGAAAGGTTAGCTCGCTCAGTGCAACTCTGGGGGAGGGTTGTCTCGGGTACCCGACACCATATAAATGGGACCTAAGAGTAAAGCCAGTACCCAAGCGTGGATGCGAGCCAGGATCTGAGCCAGTGAAAGCTAACCATAAGCAAACTGGAGAAAAAGCTCCTAACGAGCAAGTTGAAGTGAAATACAGGTTTTCCAAAGCGCTGATAAAATCGACCACATCGCGTCATCCATAAACGACGTTTTGCACGCTTTGCGTGCCTTTATTTGGAATTTCTTGTTACCGTGGTTTCTAAGGGCAGACAGCAATGCCCTATCAGGGTGTTTGTTTTGCGATTCTTGGATATAAAAGGGCGGGTATGAATTTGCTCGGTCCCTCCGCCACAGATGACACCGCCATGTCACTGACAAACGAGGACACTGAAAACAAACTCCGACAGACTTACGCTGCTGTTCTGCTTCAAATTGCTCGCAATTTGAATCGAGCTCAGCAGCAAGAACTTCGTTTCTACTATTCTAGATCTGGACTGGTTCCGACGGAAGAGACCGGATTTCTAGACACTTTAAATTCATTAGAATTTGCTGGGATGATTTCGTGGGAAGACGTACGAAGATTGAAGGAAGGATTGCTTGTAATACAGAGATTGGATCTGGTCAAACAGTTGACCTGGTTTGAAATTAAAAGGGATCTAACGGTTCTTTTAGGTTTCTACACGAGAAAGAGGCTAGGATTGGATTTATGTCGTCGCTCAGACTCTGTAGCAGTAACAGTTGGATATTTGTTGAAGGAAATCGATCGAGATGGTTTTGATATGACAAGTGTTAAATCATCTGTTGAATCAACTAAAAGCGTGAAGAACTTGTTGAATGACTTTGAAGAAGAAATTGGTCACAGTAAACTATCTTCGCCTTGGAATAAACTGGCCATGCTTGTTGTTATTGCCTGCGAGATTATTGTGGCAGCTTCAGCGAAAGGAGAACGCCAACAATATGAACTGATGGAGTTGTGTTCCACTGCGGCTGAAGAGCTCAGTTCACGGATGATGAGCCTTGGAAGTTGGGTAAGTTAAAGGAGGTTTATGAGTCACTCATAATCTATTCTGACAGTTCTTTTAGAATTAAGAAAATCATTCTCTTTTCTAGAACTGCGCAACTTTTATTCCGAGAAAATACACCAAACGCGAAACTGAAAGAAGTAACGCGGAAGTGCGTGTTACTGCTAATCTGCAATTCAGAGTATTCTTGACATTTGCTAGTCCAATGGAATGGCTAGATTATTGGTTAATTATTTCCGTATCCTCGGGGAGTCTGAAAAAGAAGATTCTAGAAACCTAAGTCAAAACAAGATCTATAGCCCAATTAAAAAGTAGAATAACATTCTGTCTGCAACTTGAATCATAGTGTATTCTACTACAGAATCAAAACGCGAATCCGGTATAAACATAGCAAAGTGCTTTGACAGGCTAAAAGAGATCTATCTTTTATTAGCTCAGTGGCTGATTCTCTCGACGAGACTTGCACGCAGGGAATCGTGGAAGTTGTTTTCATCTTCGCGCGCCAAGCCTAGAAGATATCGTGCGCGCGTGGTGAATATACAACTGCCATGATTCCCTGTGCGCAAGTCTCATAGAGGAAATCGAGGGTTGTCGATTTCCGATCGGATGAAAGAAGGAAGCTTTTTCTCGTCGAACCTACGGCGGAAAAGTTGCATCGGTCCCATTGCTGCCGATCATGACGGGACGATCGATTAGAAACGGTATTTCAGTATACACTGGCTAGTGAATGAAACTTTTTTTATCAATGCCACAAACGTTTCATGAAGAAAAGCGCGGTACGAATATAATGGATTAAACATATTATATAGTAAGAACACGGAAATGCGTTCATTGCACGTTTATGGTCACTTTATTGTGAATTTCCATTGTGATCCAACTCGAAAAGCGTACAAGGAGATTTCCTACTTCAGCGCGATGAGCCGCAAAGACGATTATATATACTCAGTGTTTTGATCAATATGGATACGTTTTAGTAAGTTAGTGACTACACAACGTTAATGGAAAGATTCCTTTCCTAGATTTTAATTCTAGGTCTTTGTTTTGTAGTGCATGCTGCTAGCTCCTCTATTTTTCTAGTTTCTTTTTTTAAGCTTTTTCTCAGTTCTTCGTCTTCTAAATTTCTCAGGTCCGAGTTTAAATTTCTTTGTGCACGAGTTAGATATTTCTATTTTTTTTAGTCACAGGTTTAGTCGACGGGAGAATAATAATAACTATATCATTGTATAGTACAAACAATTGATAAGTTTTTTGTATCGCGTAATGATACCTTAAATTGGCACATTTTGGCCATTTATTTGCATGCGCAAATGTGACCCAAATGTAAAGTTTTATGTAAGTTCTAGCGTTACGGTTTAAACTTGTTAGGCCTTTGAAACCTCTTAGAAGTGCAATTAAAACAATGCGGTTACGTTTTAAAAGTCGGCTCGTTTCCAGGGCTTTAGCTGGATAACTTTAAAGACCGGGAATTATCAAAGGAAAAGTCGTTTTACCACGTTGTTATTCCGTCTAACGCGCTTATAGCCTCGATCGTATTATTTGCAGAAGCAAGCTATGAAAAAAAAATTCAAAAATACATGCCAACTCCAATCCCTGTGAGATAAGGCATCACAGTCGATCCCTTTTCTCGGCAGGACTGGGATGGGTTCAACTGTTTACAAGTTGGCGCTTACGCAGAATATAATTATTTCTTTTCAGGAGGATTTCTGTAACCATGTGAAGGAACGACACAATCTGGTTTATCGTCAACAGAATTCAGAGCCCGATCGTAGCAGCTTGCTCGTGAAGAAGGAAATAGCTGAAGTGGTTCAAAAGTTGAAGGAGTCCGTATTTTTTCAGTAGAAAAACACTTAGCCTAGCTCTTTAGTAACCAAGCTGTGTAGTTGGTAGTCTTTCTTGCGCGACTAGAAATAGCCGCGAAGCTGTGAGAAGAATGGGGAGGAATCTTCTTAATCAGTTGCCTCCTCCCCATTCTTCTCACGGTTCATTTTGTCACCGGCCGCGCAAGAACAAATACCAGGTCCCAGTATTTCAAAGGGCGGACAACGCTATCCCTCGAAACCAACTACGCTTTCCTCTGGATAGTGAAGTGTTCGGTGGCATGGATAGCTTTATCCTACCTTTGAAGGACCAAGGGTAGCTATTCTGTTTCTAGCTTCTTTTTATCTCCAGATTTTTTTCTTTGCTGTGTACTTAAACCAGAAACGCCGGAGCACCCCAGACAAGGTTACCTAGTTCAGGGTTAGGAGAGGTACCAGCGGGTTGTGCTTAGCTTTCTAAGGGTGTTCTTGAGTGCTGTTTTAGCGTGGTCCGACGTTCCTGGTTTTATTACGAGCCTTTACTTTCTGTCTAGAATAGCTCTGTCTCTATCCCACTGAAACGAAGGAGAAAAGTAACTAACACAAAACAACAACACCGACGACAAGAACAACAATAATTAAAAAAAATATATTTAAAAAAAATCGAAAAAAGAAAAATTCTAAAAAAAAAAGTGAAAAAGAAAAGATATTGAAAAGGTTTGAGATCGTGATTCGGTTGTGGTTTGAAAAGGTATCGACGAACAATTGTTTAATATTCCGAGAATGAAGAAATTTATAAAACTGCGAAACTTAAAAATTTTGAAACTTATGACGTGATGTGATGCAATTTGAGAATTTCCAGATATTCAAAAGTGTATTGAAACAATGTGAACAAGAGTACAAGAAAGAATGAGATAAAGAAACAAGGATACAAAAAAGACAAAGGAACAAAACATTCAAAAGTTAAGAAACCAAGTGTAACAAGAAACAAAACCAAGGGCAAACAAAACGAATACTTACGACTTATGGCGGTAAAAAGCAAAAAAAAATAACACGAATACTGACTTACGACTTATGGCGGCAAAAAAATGAAACCTGACTATGACTTAAGGCTGAAGAAACTTAAACAGAAAAAAAACCAGGATACCAAAACATATTGAGACTCATGTCAACGATGTTATTGAGTATACTTGCAAGATGCATCAAAACACAGGATTGACTTTTTGAGAAATGATGATCAACGATGTTGAATAAAGGAATTGACGTACATTAATGAGAATGGCCTCATTGATTAGTATGCACGATTTTTAACCTATGCTGTTTTATGAGAATGGTGTCATTGATTAGTATGCACGGGGTGGGGGGGGGGGGGGGGTGGAGCACACCAGCATGAAACACAAAACGATGACGTAGTCGCTTTTGAGATAGTTTTGAAACTTGTGGTTATTCGGTGCCGATCAAGACTTCTTAGAATCATAACTACATCGGTGAACACTTTTTCTCAATTACATATTTCTTACGATTTAGAGGAAGAAGGGAAATTACTGATTATTGTGTGAAGACAATTCATAAAGTCTCATAAAGTCTCATGTGGGAGGCGCAGTGGCTTAATGGTTAGTGCGCTGTACTCTGGATCGGACGGTCCGGGTTCGAGCCTCTAGCCGGGGCACTGCGTTGTGTTCTTGGGCAAGACACTCTACTCTCACATTGCCCCTCTTCGCCCAGGTGTATAAATGGGTACCGGCGAATTTACTGCTGGAGGTAACCCTGCGATGGACTTAGCATCCTGTCCAGGGGAGAGTAGAAATACTCTCTGTCGCTTCATGCTACAGAAACCGGGATAAGCTCCGGCCTGATGGGCCACTAGGCCCGAATACAGACCTTAACTTTTTACCCATAATCTCTTAGTCGCGCGAGTTGTGTGAAGACAATTCATAAATCTCATCATCTCTAAGGGTTACATATATCGTCCAAGTCTTTCGGTCTTAGTCTTCTAGTTACGGGACTTCGAGTTCCCGCGAAAAGTAAACGACCGAAATTAAAAACGTCATAAAGAGAACTGCTTATTGAAGGATAAATCCGTTCCAGTACAGATAAATCGTCTGATGGCCCTTAGGTCCATTTCGTGTATATTCAGCATAAATGGATTACAAAGTACGGTACTTCCTCCGATTAAGATTCTAGTCCCTTGCTGGTGACCCCCACTCATCCCCTCTTCATCCACCCCCTCCCCCCGACCTACCTTTGTACCAACATTATCAAATTTTTGCGCACAACACCACGGCAAGGTTGTTCAAGCGCGGGGTTGTGCCAATTCAGGATCAGAGAGAACTTTGTTTTCGATTTTTTCGTCTTTACCGTGAGGTGTTCTGTCTACATTTTTGATCGACTACAAACTCCACAAAACATCAGCAACATAAACACTTGAACCCTCGATCAAGAGTCCACGAGATTAGACCGAATTCTTCTAAATACTGACGAGGTGATCAGAAACGTTTCCGAAGTTTTAATTTCTCTCTCTCCCTTCTCTACTACCCATGCAAAATTTCTGTGCAACCCAGAATTGAAATACTGTCTCCGATGGTCTCGGTATCTGTTACAACAGTCACACACTGTAAACTTCACAGCCAGTTTATTTAAACATTGTATAAGGAAACCCCTTTATCTTTTTTGTTAGGTTGAATCAATCACTCTGGTTACCGTCGCAGAATTAACACTTTCTCAAATAGGTCATTCAAGATAGATGAAAACAAAATGCAAAGCGAGACGCCTCAAACAGGCTTCGGGGGCAACTGAGTAATATCTCAGTCATAGCGCTAGCAGTGCTTAATGTACATGTTCATGCAATGACTGAAACAAAAAGTAAAACTTCACCGAATTTTATATTTAAGTACATACAATTTCTCGAAGAATTGCAATTGCATGGGTCGTTCAACATGAATTGTCCCAGTTACTGACTGAAGTAAGACAAGCTTCAATCCAAGTTGTTCTAGTTAGAGAGCTCGAGGGTACACTGATTTCAAATGCGACACAACTTTTTGGCGAACATGAAAATGTTCATTTATCATCTTGACCAACGAGGATTACTTGTGCCACTGTAAATCAATCTTCCTGTTTGCCAGCCAGTTTCAAATCACTTATTTGTCCATGTCAAATATAACGAATTCCGTCGTCAAGGAAAGTCCATTAAATCAGATGTCATTTAGTGCTTGCTCCAGCATGTGACGTCACGGCTCGTTTGACCCGGTCATACCATGGCTTCATTGTTGAGTGTGTCATTAGGTCTCGAAATGCGTCAAGTCCTTCCAACCCACTCAATACACCATATACTGCCTACAGAGAAGACGAAAAAAAAGATAGCTAATTGTAGATCATTGGAGAATATTAAAGACCTGTTCACAAAAAAATACATGTATGCTTCATACCAAGTCAGCAAGATTGGGAGCAGTGCCTCCCATGAATTTCCTTTTTCCTACAGCCTTCATCCATTTTTCTGCCTCCTCATACATAGCTTCGCGGACATCATCTTTTATATTGTACCTAAAGAAAAAAAAAAAGGTCATTGCTTCAGGACAAGGACCAACTTCTAAGTGAGATAGCACACTAGCACAAAACGCTGCCAGCTTTGACTTTACATTCTGTGTAATCTTTTGAATTTCCTTCAAGCTTGACCAAGTCTACAGATGTCTCCCATTGAGCATGTAATAATCTCTAGCTCCTTAGAGAGGTATCTGCATGGTCGTAACAACAGCAACAAAAGATGAAATTTGTTAAATTGACTTGAACCGTCCGATGTAGTGGATCTTCAACTACTTTTAAAATCAAGAACTTTGCCAACGTGAAAGATTCCCTCCCCGATAGGCTCCGTACACGCGTGGTCAGTATACAAATTTCCGTGTGTAAACTGTAACGCTTGTTATCTTGGCAAAACGAGCTGACATTTTTCTACGCGCAAGCACGAGCACTTATCGTCGAACAGGTCTTCGCGCGGTTTTAAACATTTGCAGACTTCAGAGTCGTGTTGTACCTCCTGTTTATCAGATTGTTCCAGTACCTTAGATTCTGCGGCTACCAACTATCACGTCAAGCTTAAATAATCGATGTACATGTATATTAAATGGGAAAAGCCCGACCTGAATCACCACGTCAAACACATCAATTTGACGCTTTCCCTATACATGTAGGTGCACGGCAATCCGTTATAACTCTAAATTTAAATATGTATCGAATAAGCCTTTTGCAACAGTTGGTCACGTGACCGATAATTTCTAAACTTTTAGCTACAGCTAAATGAATTTCAGAACTAGAAAGAGCATATTGGAAATAGCCTGAACACGAACTTTCAGACCAATTCTATGTAAGGTTGAGATGTAACGACGATTTGAATATTGCAACAATTAGGTTTTTTTTATGGAAGTGAGGAAGCTTTGCCCTCCAGAAACCTTTTCCGTTATTAATCTCTACAAAAGGAAGCTGCTGGCATATAACTATTCCCTCTTAAAGGATATAAATCTGAAAATGTGCATGTAAGCTTATTTACAAATACTTGTTCCATTTCTGATAACATTATGCTTTACCAATGACTAAATCCGTGTGTTCTTGAAAAGCACGTCACGTGACCAACAGTTGAAAAAGGCCTATTGTTTGGCAACGTAACGTAACGATTGCTTTGTTTTTCGCACGATATACAACTTCAATATAGCCGTTACACTGACGATCACGGCTGTACCGTCGAAACATGTTTGCAAGAATTAAAAATGTCGTACTGTTTTTGAGAGATATCTGTGATTTGACTTGAAAAATTCCACGCTGATCATGAAGTCATAGCTAAACATAGATCTGTTTATTGACTTCCAAGGGTCGAATGTTGCTTAGCACTGAGTTTCCAATGTGTACAGTTCCCTGTTTGTGACAAGTTTACATGTATTCATTATGCAACTGCAAGAATGACCTACTTGCTTTTCACATGCTTTCCAACAAAGTACATGACAACTGGTCCAGCAAAGTAAGTTGTGTACTTCTCAACAGTACTGAAATTGCTTTGCTTTGTAAAGTATTCAAATGCTTGCATAGCTTCGGATGCAGTACGGTAGATATTTGGTGACAGCGTGTGAACAAAAGTATTGTCAACCCATCTCCGCCATTTTCTCTCTTCCCTGTTCACAAAAGAAACGTAGATTTCAATGAGTGTAAAATCACTAACTTCCCTATGAAATGGTGGTCAAATGCTTAACACGACCGATTCTGTATAGAACAGACCACACACAAAAATTAATAATACTGACTTGGTTCAAGACGGCATAATAAGGGGTCCACATTGATTTTTGCATCAAGTCGTCAGCCGAGCAAAGCATACCAGAAGACATACTTGCTCTGGCAAAGTTTACTTGCCCATTGAAAGAGGATTGATCGCAACAAATCAACATGAAAGTTAATGAAAAGTTTACTTTTTATTATTTTGACATGATCGGTTTTGAAGTTGTTTATAAAACATCATTGCTTGACTTACATTATAAGCATTGTGCACAATGTTTGATCATGAATTTTGATGATTTCAGCAGCCTCTACACACACATTGATTTGGGCAATAGCTTTGTCAAGTTTGGGAGCTGCCTACAGGCCGGTGTAGCTCATGCAAGATGGCGACATGCAATATGGTGGCCCAAATTGCAAGTTGCAAATAAATAACTATATTCTTCCCAAAGTTTAAAATGGACAATGAGTGGTCAGAATGCCTGCACGTATCTCATATGAAAATTTAATTTACATTTCTGTGGTCAATTCAAACTCGACTCATCCAACGGATGACTATATTCAAATTGTTTTGGTCGTCCACATGATTTTATAGTCGTCTTGGGAGACGTAATTATTCTCATAGTGCCTTTCTACACCCACAAATATGAAAACAGGTAATAATTAACAAACTGTTGGGCAAAAACCTGGCATTCCATGGACTAACACACCATCATGTATAATAGCAATAATGTTTAACGTAGCCCTTTAAGCTAAAGCTCTGCTCAGGCCTCTACAGTAGCGACACTTTAATCTCTACTCACCCAGAAAATATCCACAGGATATAGGTAAAAAAGGACAATTATTCTCCTATTTACTTTTATTATCATACTTTTAGCAGTCCACAAAAAATGAGATTTTACAGCTCATATAACAGTACATTAGAAGAGATTGTATAAATTCTGGGTTCTCAAGACCAAGTGAACTGTCTGTTATTTATAATTTGGTTTTATCAACTGGGTTGATAATGTGGATTGGCCACTGTAAAGAGATTCAAGAGCTGACGTTTCGAGCATTAGCCCTTCGTCGCTCCGACGACTGTGAAGCCTAGTGGTTCATCAGGCCAGAGCTAATCCTGATTTTGGTAGCATGAAGCAACTAGGAGTACTTCTACTCCCTCTGGATGGGATGCTAGTCCATCAGTCTGTGGCTCTGGTTGCTCAAAGGGTGTACAATGCCCATCGGATAAATCGCTATCCAGTGGATAAGTGTTGACAAAACAACCTACATTATCCACTTGATAGTGATTTATCTGGTGGATAGCAGTTTGAACAGCCAAAGCCAAGACGAAGCCTAGGTGAAGAGAGAAACTAGTGAGAGCAAACAACAATTGAGTGACCTTGGTCAGGTCTCGACCCTGGACTGCTGCATGTAGTTACTGAGTTCAGTACGCAAACCATTCAGTCAAGGCCCCTCCTACATGTAAATATTCATTTGTATTCACCTACTTCTCTCTTTCCATGGACTGCTTGTCTATGGACTCTTTGTACATGATGAAATATCGGTTGGTGTATTCTGTTTGTTCCTTTCCATCAGATCCCTGCATTGTCATTTCAGGATAATAATTCAAGATCTGTTCTAAGGAATCTCGACCCAGCATCAGAGAGCACAGAGCACTAATGATAACTGATGAGTCATTGATCTGAGGACAATATTATTGTGAGACATGTTAGCTAAAATAACAAAACTGGGAACTGATCATATGTGCAAATAATGTATCAGTCAAAGCCACAATTTCACACTGTTTCATGATACTGTATATACAACTTTCTCAAACTCATTAATAATTCATCACGTTAAAACAAAGGAAATCAGAACTGTAACCGTGGTTTGGAAATGTGATCTTAATTAGCATAGATTTTTACGATTTTATTTCTTCGTTTTCACCGTAGTTTTAGTTTCGATTGAGAAGATAGATCAAACACGAGAGACAGTGTTTCATCGGCTATCCAAACACCTCGAAGTTCATTAAAAATACTCCGCTGCGCGTCATATTTTCAACTCTCTTCTCGGTGTTTGGATATCCCGATGAAACACTGTCTCTCGTGTTTGATCTATTACGTGACCATCCCTACCCTGTTTTCATCTTAGCCCACAGAATCTATGTCTTGACGTGGCCAAAAAATCCACAAATTTTAGAATGCTTGGAAATTTCCCAGAAACTCCATTCATTCTCCTACCCACTGTTGACGATTTTAGTTCAGATTTATAAACCAGAGCTTCTTACCTGCTTCAGAAAAAAAAAGCCAACTTTCCCCATTACCACTTAATATCAAAGAATACAGACAGAGCTTCCCCCTCAGTAATGACTTTACCCTGGGTACCAGAGGTTTTCTCACGACATGGGGCGAAACTTGGCTTAGGCAGCCAATGGCTGCCAGCATGAGCGGCGAAGAAAGCCTCTGGTCCAGAGCGCTATGATTTACCGTTCCTGTTGAACTTTGATCACTTTAATCTAATTCTTTTTAGCCAATCAAAGTGAATGTCTCCAACTGTGATCACATGCACTGGCATGTGAAGAGATGACAGAAATGGGTTTTTGATAAACGTGTGCACGGAATGCCTTGTTGATTCAACTCCATCATGTGGCATTCAACAAGGGCATTCAGGGGACAAACATAAATCACTATAGGGCAATTCGGGTAAGGGTTGTATCCTACATTAAGTAATTTAACTCGCCACACAGTCCAGGAATAGACTGGAACAACAAAGATGCTCCAAAGCCGGTCGGCAATACGGTTCAAACATCCTTTTGGCGAATAAAATGATATACGTTGCTCGGCACTTCCTGTCGAATATTTCAAGCGCCGTTGCTATTCTTGGCAACCAACTGCAGCATCTGTTAGATTTGAAATCCCTTAGATGGTCATTAGGAGCCAATCAGCTCAGTAGACCAAAATCTGGACTAAGCTGCTTTAAACAGGCCTGTCATGGATAGCACTCTGGTCCAGAGGCATTTCACGCGGGTAAAAACAAAGTCAACGGTCGAAACCGGAAACCGTGCATGAAAAGCCTCTGGCACCCAGGGTATAATGACTTCCGATGCCTTTTCAGAAAATCTCGTTTTCAGGGGGCAGAGGGGGTGGGTGGGTGGGTTGGTGGGGAGAGTCCCTTCATGTCACCCCTCATCCCCAACAACATCACAAGGGTGTCTGCGCATTACAACAGGAGTCCATTGTATCCTTATAAAATGAATAGAATATCCTACCTGCTTCTCATCCGCAATAACGATCGGAACTTTCTTGTACTTGGAAAAGCTAATCTCTCCTTTCCACAAAGGGCTCACCTCCACTTTGTCATACTTGATGCCATAATAATCAAGAAATGCTCGTACTTTACCGCAGAAAGGGCAGTTCTGGTATTGATACAAAGTGACTGCAACATCGGAAATTCCCTTCTTAGGAACCGACTCTGATTGACTCTGAGAAGCTTTGATCGGCCTAGCTTTTACGCCATCGGAAAACAACATGCGGTATGTGTAAATGAAGGCAGAAAGGGTGACTCCACAACTCGCCGCCAGAAAAGCCGTGAATTGACGATTTCTTCCAAATGCAGCTGAAGTATAGTTACTGGGGCTGACTAAGCGTTTCTGTATATAACAGGTCCCTCTGTTTAAGAACGATTTAGTAAGGGGTGAGTAAATTCCCAGGCGAAACGCATTTCTGGCAGCCATGTTTCCTTATGCAATAGCTCGTTCCCAGGACTTTTCTACCTGTAGTGTAAGAACCCAACCTCGTTCCCAGGGTCTTTTCCCTGGCTTGGGGGGGAAAAGACCCTGGGAACGAGGTTGGTAAGAACCATGAACTCGACTTGTACAGGCCGTTCCACCGCCCTGAAGTCGTGCAAGAATCCATGAACTGTTGATAATATTGTTAAAAACTATATACGTAGCGTCTTGTCTACGTTTCTACATTGCTGCTTTCTTCAGGGTAAACCCTGACGTCACTTTACTAGAACGCCCAAAGGATTCACGAATCACGCCTAATTCAACTATTCGCTCACGAAAATTGCATTCACGTGCACGTGAAAAGTGTTTATACGTATCACAATAAAATAAACGCTAATTAAATCACGTTTCACTGGAAAAGACATAGTTCCAATCACGCTTCACGCGCACGTTTAGGGGACCTTCGAAGAAGGCAGCAATGCCGAAACGTCGATGAACATAAACCGAACGTACGTTTGTAATAGCGTAAAAGAACAACAAAAACTTTTGAATCCACGCACTGTGCCAGCGGGACCCTTTCCAACCATTCGCTGTGTTCTGCTTCTTAAGTGAGAAAGACCTAAATGTCCTAAAAAAGGATCCCAGCTACGCGGGCATAGGGTACACAGGGTACATCGATATTTGGCCTACCATGCCAATCTCGTAAATGTTTTTGGTGATTTACGAGATGAAATAGTTTTTTGTTTCTAAAATGAGGTGTACAATTTAGAGAAAATAGTAAATATTGATTGAAAATTGGAATATAAACTGACAAAACACTAAAACAGTTCACTGGGAACCTGTGTGTCAACTGTAAATGTTCCAAAACCTATTCTTTTTTTCTGCTATAGCTAGCCCTTCTCTTTTCATCTAAATTTTGCTAGATCCCCGCCTTTGACTAAAGCGAAGGTTTCATATGATCAAATTCAGACCTCAAACACCTCAACGTGTCGCCGAGGTCGGCTGAAAAAAGGGGTCAGTCCACAACGAAAACTCGATACAAACCTAACCCATGGAGTGATGTTTCTAACCAAAACGAGTGTTGCTGTTGCAGATGTGCTGTTACGAACTTCTCAAATAGTTTGCAGACAACCCCCCCCCCCCCCTCCCCTCTTTACACGGTCTCACCTGATTGGGGACCACCCTTCAGGTGAGACAAAAGAACAAACAACACAAACAATGGACCACAATGGGTCCACCCCAGGAATATATATTACTCAACTGACCCGCCCTATCAAATATTACTGGGTCCACCCCAGGAATATATATTACTCAACTGACCCGCCCTATCAAATATTCCTGGGTCCACCCCAGGAATATATATTACTCAACTGACCCGCCCTATCAAATATTCCTGGGTCCACCCCAGGAATATATATTACTCAACTGACCCGCCCTATCAAATATTCCTGGGTCCACCCCAGGAATATATATTACTCAACTGACCCGCCCTATCAAATAATCCTGGGTCCACCCCAGGGAATCCATTTGAACCACATATTTTTCCCGGAAATTTTGCATTAAAAGCAAATGGGAACATTAATTGCAACCTTCCGTTCGTTTAAAAGCTGTTTTATTTCTCCTAAACTTTATGAATTCACACAAGTAGTATTTGAACACCGATTTCAAGTACATGTGGCTTACATGAATTGCCTTGTAAAAAACCATAAATAAATAAAACGCAAGAGAAAACTTAAACTGACTGCATTCTGTCAACTACGACAGATTCAAATGCAACGCGGTCTGTTTGTTATATTTGCTTGTTGTGGAAGTTTGCAGGTGTCTTATTTCCTCAAGTGCATTATGCTGTGATTCTTGGTAATGCATTCCCGGATGAAGTGGACAAAGTTTTCAACCAGCAATACTCAAAAGTCAAGCATTTACTGGAGCACATTTATTGGCACTGTTTCTCTTTCAATGGGCGCTATCCATTCATGGAAACAAATTTTTGGGTAGTAAAAACAGAAATTAATTGGACTGAAATTCATGACAAAAATTATTTTGTTATTGAACCAAGATCGGAGTGGCCAGCTGTTCAAAAGGAGGATGACTCTACAGGATAAACTACTATATCCACTGGTTGAAAACAAACTACACTATCAGTTACGTATTCGGTGGACAGCGGTAATGGGAACTGATGATAATTTTCGATAAAAAAAGTAAAAAGGCCAATTCCATTTGGCACCCAACAGATAGCGCCCTGCAATCTCAGTAAATGATCACAGCAGGCTTTTGAAGAGAATAGTTCTGGCTATCGTGACGACTATTTCAAACAGTGCTGTGCTACATGTACATTACTCGAGTTTGAATTCCCTTCTTTCAAGGTCTTGAAGGTACGTGTCTCGAAATAGCACAAAAAATATATGCAATAAAAAAACACAGGACTGAAGATTCTGATTCCACTTTCTCCATATTTTTTAATTTGTTTATTGACAGCAAAATCACTTACATTGATTCCATATTCTCGCTTGTGTCTGTACTTTCCAAATCAATTTGTTCGCAAAACGTTTTTTGTAAAAAGAAAATAAACAGATTCCTAAAGCTATAAATAACAAATAATTAAGGTGTGAATTCTACTTCACACTGCAAGAAGCCCTAAAGGTGACGTTACACGGGACGATTTTTAACGACGATTTTCGTCCTCGTGTAACCTGCGGTGCTGGTCTATTTTTAATGCAACATTTTATTGTGGCAATATGTCGCAACGTTTTGCAAGCGATTCAAAAACGTGTACCTTGCCGTTGCCGCACGTTGTTGCGACAGTGTTGCGTTGAAGTTGTCTCGTGTAACATGGATTTAAAATCGCCGTTAAACATATTCGCGTGTAACATCACCTTAAGAGGGGCGAGGGGTAACTCTAAACCTTCCATAAAAACACAAGCAGCGTCAAGATGGTTGTTTCACGAGAGAGGTTAGGCGGCTATTATCATGGCAAGAACGTAGATTAGTTTTAAAAAGATTAATAACAATTCAAACATTTCATTTAATATATGAAAGAGTTACTAAAGCAGGAGTGTTCTTCAAAATTACCGTAACTGATTACAGCAATTAGCCACTTGCAGGAAAGCCTTTATTCCTGTTACCGTCAGACTGGCTTGTTTCACCACAAAGCCCTGCTTTCGAACTGTAAACTTGTAGATCATATAATAAGAAAATTTCCAAAGCAGTAAAGATGAGTAGAATACTCATGTCAGTTGCGAACAACTTCACTTATCAACGGCCAGTTTACATTTAAAGTAGCTACGTCACGATATTTTGAGTAGTTTTTTTGTTACGAACCAAATTACCCTTAAAACGCAAAAAACCTTAAAACAATAGTTTACTAGGGTAGAAAAACACCTAATTGGTGATACTAAACCAAAAACGAACAAGGACAGTTAAGGATGGAGAAGATTGAAACGGATTACAAATGACGAGTTAAAAAAAAGCTGTTTTATTTTTGAAAACGTACGAGCCGTGACGTAGCTCCTTCAAGGCTTGTGTGTTACTAAGATAAAGTAATGTTACAACAAAAATGACAATTCGATAATAGTCAGTTGCTTCTGGAACGAAAGAATGAAATAAAAGAAAACGATTTTCGATAGATACGCTAAAGAAAAGCTATGTATATTGTTGAGTTTATTTAACATGTAAGATTCTGTGCTAATACAACCGGAGAGTGTTGACTACTGGGATTGACACTGCACGCCTCCCCTCGGGCCTTGACCAAATGCATAGTCCTCGTCTTCATCATACGCATTACCCTAAAACGACAAAATTAATCGAAAGTCAAAAATTTGTAAAAAGATATAATTATCACGTTATTTGGTGAATCGGTTATTAAAGTAGCTCCTGGCGTTTCCAATTCCAAGAATTGATTACTAGCTCTATTCGATCTCATTTGCAGCAGTGCGCTAAGTCAGAAGGTCACCGTAACTCGACAGAGAAAACAGTTAGTAACTCAACTCAGAGTTATGATTTCAAGTGCCTTGAAACATCGCGAACTTTCGAAGTAGCGGCTCTTGGCTCACTGGTAAGCAACAACTTTTTTTTCCGAAACTGATATTGAATACAGTTGCTCATTCATCCAACCCTTTTCCCTGTACCATTCCGTTCTGTTGCAGAATAAAAAAAAGGGAAGAAATATACAAGCTGCGTTCTGAAACAAATAGAGAGGAAGAGGGGGCTAAAGTGTTCGTCATCTCGTGAACTAAGAAATGTTTCTGTCAAAAAGTGTAGTGTGGCGGCATACGCGCGCCATTTACGTTACATGTTACGACCGTAACTATAAACTTTGGCACTGTTTGGGTTTTATCTGCAAGGATCCAATTGTGTTTCAGTCTTACCATGTTTTGCCTACGACTCTTCGATTGTTCGTCAGGATCGATTTTCACAAGGTTCACTTCTTCTCCTTCCTCGGGAAGCAGGACTTCTTCTCTTGGAGGTAACAACTGCTCCAGTTGAGGAAGAGAAGTTGGTGTAATGAAGCCATCCGGGGGAAAGTTTATCTGTTTAATATTACAAACCGTAATGCTATTACTCACAAAGATGGAAAACAAAACAATGCAATAACATTCATTCTTTACACCTGGCAACATGATCGAAGTAGATTCTGTTGGGGAAAGAGTGGCGGTCTGGTTGATAAGCTATTTCAACCAACATCAAAAACTAGTTGAGACGCTGCTTTGGTTGAAGTTTCCTAAATCTATTGTGACGATAAAATTGCACCAGGATACGTATGTAACCTTATAAGATAAAAATCACATTCTGTCAACTGCATTGCATTGTAATTTTTGCAATTTAATCTTGGCTTCATTTTTAAATTTGAAAGACTTCCCGGCTTTAAAAATACAAACTATTCGTTTAAGTTGTGGTTTATGCAGATCGACGATAAAGTTAGCTTTGTTCTTTCCAATATGGCAGACAGAAATGTAAAAGCTGCAGTTGCGCGAGTACAGTAAATATTTTCGGCTTCCGTTGTCTGTCGGCCAACTGTTGCCCGACAAACGGCCGACAGTCGACCGACAGACGGCCAACAGGTTTTTCGGGGAGCTGTTCTTCACAATTACCAATCCAACAAACTGAAAACTGTCGATTTTCATCATTTGCTTCTATTTTAAAATATATTCTTTACATTTTTTAGATTTTGCATATGCTCTCACCCTTACCGAAAATGTTATGATAAGTCTTCCTTTCTCATACGGATTTCTGTATCGAGGCATTCCTTCATCTTGCACACATTTAATTTCACCTACACATAACACGAGTCAGTTACCTTTATAAATTATTAGCATAGTCTTGGTCTCAAATAAGTAATAATGAATTTTTCAAAGGTTTAATTTGTGAAAAGGACAGTGGCTCAATAGGCGAATCTTTGCTGACTTCATTGTTTACATTTTTCCTCATTTGCATAAAGCATCATGCGTGATGCTATGAATTGACTTCAAACATTTAAATGGTTTGTGAAACTTAGTAGTTAGTGAAATTTTTAGCTATTTCCGTACAATACTGAAGGATATATTGCCTTACAAAAAGTGAAAAATTTCTGTGTGCAAAAGATAACGGGCTCAAATTCTTCGGAGTAGTTAAGTGTCATGCTCTTACAATATTCAGAGTTGATGTTTGTGTAACTCCATCAAAAACTGATGCCCTTATGCTAATGAGAAAAATATTGTAAACAAAGATTTGCCAATTGTTAATGAGTTACTTTTTATTTATTTTCTATTGAGCGGTCTGAGTTCTAACCCAGGCTGTGATCACTGTGTTGTGCTCTTGTGCAAAACGCTTTTCTCTCATAGCGTCTCTCTCTACCCAGGTACATACTGTAGATTTACTGCTTGGGGGTAACCCTGGCATGGAAAAGCATCCCCTCTAGGGGTCAGGGGAAATCTCCTGGACTCTTCGTGCTAAAGACACTGGTATAAGCTCTGGCCTGATGGGCCACTAAGCTTGTATGCAGATTTTACCCTTCCTTGCTTTGGCAAGGTTAGAAATAAAAAGCTAAGCCACAAAACACTTGCCAGGTTTAATAATCTCTCCAGGATGCGATGTAATGAGAAGCTGCCTTTTGTCTAACATTTCAATTGTCTTTTGAAAGCCACAAAGCGCTTCAATCAGTTCAATCTCCTGCAAAGGAAAAAAAAAGGGAATTGCTCATGTGTTTTAGTACATGTATTATGGCCTGTCTTTTACTTATTTCCTCTTGAAATTTACAAAACGACCTAGCATTAGACATGTTTGATTTAGGCCCAATGTGGTCAAAATTGAGCTTCCATCAAAAAAGTGACTACAAGCACTCCAATCAAAAGTGACATTGCTCCATATACAAAAAAGGAAAAGAAATGAGTGTTGGTGTACATTTACAGTGTACTTTGAAACGTGTAACAGCTTCTGCAGTATAAAAAAAGTAAAGCTACTAACAACTAACTTTAATTTACAACTTGCTTTGATTGGCTCGTCATGAGCGTGGGGCAATTGGAGAAAGCATTATTTTGATGCAACAATGCATGGCAGTATTTGAATCAACTTTGAGACGGACTGACAGGGCTACAAATAATTATAAATATTTTTTTTCTGTGAAAGGACAAGTGTCTGACTAAGTCACCATTTTGATTGGTGGCCTTGGTTGGAGTGATGACACTGAAATTTACAAACCATATTCATGTACAAATCTAAATCATCGCGCTTGTACACTGGGTGATTCTTTTCATCAAGGATGATGACGATATCCCCTGGTTCAATACCAGGCTCCTGGTCTCCTTCATTGGTAAATGTGATCTTCTGACAATCTTTCATTCCTCTGTCGATATGGACTTCGAGGATTTTACGCTCTTTCAAGGTTTTCCTGCCGTGGCAGTTTTTACAGCGATCCTTATCTAAAGGCAAAAAAATATGAATAGATCGGTATCAGGTTACATGCATGTACAACAGCTGAAGTAATAAATACATATGTCAAAAGTGTCGTCCATTTAAGCCCCATTTTTTATAACACAGGTTCATTTCACCCAACCCCCTCATTCATGCCCCCCTGCCCTCTACCAATGTTGTAGTCTGTTTTGGAAAGTCTTTCACTACAATCATACATCATTGGATGGGTGGGAAGGGGGTATTTTTGTAGAGAGTAGTGAATTTTATAAAGGAGTCATCATTATGCCTGAAAAATGCCATGTCGAGTCAATGCATCAACAACTTTTGTCACTTATTGCAGATTAGTCAGAACAATTAATTTTGTGAAGGGTTACAAATAACGGCTGGCCAAAATTTCCCAGTGAATGTCTGATGAAATCCCAACAGCACTCAGAAAGAATGTCCAGATATTTTTTATGGCTCTGACACATGACCTTTCACAGGAAACAAATTATTTGCAGCCCTGGAGTAAATTTATACAGTGTAAATGGGCACAAATTGCAGGAAAACATACATGTATAGTATGCAATCAAATTGCAATTTATACCGGGCTTACCTTATTGGACGCGAATGTGAAACAAATTTTTTGAACCAATCACTAAGCATAGTTTAAGTTATGCAAAACCAAAGCATACATGTACTCAAATACATGTAACACATACTGTCTGACCACAGTTGGATGTGGGGAAATTTTGGTCAGCCAATTTCCAAATTTGTGGCTGACTGATTTTTTTGGCCCTGACTCTACAGCCAACCAGGTTAGCCTGTTTGTGGTTACATGTAGCTTTCAATAAGGAGTAACAGGATATGTTCTTAAAATTATCGCTCTTCAGGACTCCTTTCCCTGGTGATGCCATGGTAACATGATTCGCTCATGATCTGAGTGACCCGAGTTCGACTGCAGCTCAGTCCTCAGTGCTTTCTTTTTCCCTTCCGTGTATTTACATGTAGTCCCATGTGTCTGACAGACTCCTGGAATTCAAGTCTACTTATCTCAACACATGACCACAATGCCTCTTTGTTGCCTTCATGGGTGAATTCATGTTGCCTGTACATACCCAAAACTTTTTCTCCGCTACCACCACAGTCTCTGCACTGAGTTTGAATTTGCTGCACCATCCCTGCAGCAATTTGGTTGATCCTGACATACATCCCACTACCATGGCATGTATTGCAAGTTCCAACTGAGCCCTGCAAACAGCAGACAACAATATAATAAATTTCAGTAAGTTCTATCTTGAGCTATATGGGGGACGGCAGATTTCCTACTAAGATAAACCCTGCTTTTTCCCACAAAAAGTTTTCTAAAGAAGGAAATTTGGCCTGTACATGTACATGTTTATATTATTTGACACCAACTATTGCCACCAGTCACAACTGTAAGCTTACATTGTCAGTGAAACTTTTTTAACTTCATTGGTAACACGTATGTGACAGGTATCAATTTTTGATTTTCTGTCTGAATTTAACTAATAGTGCAGCATGCAACAGCCTGGAAAAACAAGCCATTTCAACAGATGACCAGAATCCAGAATAAAACCATTATTCTGCCAAAAATTTTCTTTTTCCTAAAGATCCCTGAGTACAGGTATATAAAGTGCTGGTAAACAACCGATCAACATCATCATCATCAGTACACACCTTCTTCCCTCCTCGTCCTTCGCACTTGGAACAAATCACATTTTTCTGTAAGGCCAACTGCCTTGTTGAACCATTGTACATGTCTTCCAAGGAAACCTAAGAAATGTAATTGATATGCAGATTGTACATGAATGGTAAATCTGATCTGAACAAAACAAATTTTACAGTGTACACTGTGAAGGCAAAGTTAAATGCTCTACTTAGGCCAAAGAGACACCTCTGCTACAGATTCTGATTCTTCAGAAGAATCACTAGCACAACAATTAAGAGGAATTCCACTCGAAGTTTGAAGTTTAAGTGAAAAAATCAATTACTAAAACTCTACGCTGAACATGACAACATTTCGCATACTGAACTTGAAGCATCTCCCTTTAGTCAGCCTATTATTAAAATCCTAACCATCTCAAAAAAGTCAATGACAAACCTCATACACCATACACTCGTAAAAATGTTGAACTGCTGTAAAATGTGTGTTAGTTAAAATATGGATGGGATGCTAGTCCATCGCAGGGTTAGCCCCAGCAATATTTCATGTGTATCCATTTATACGGTACACCTACAGTATACATGCAGGTGGATAGAGCTACATTTATTTGCTGTGACAGTAAAGAATGTCTCGCCCAAGATCACAAAGCAGTACCACGGCTGAGGCTCGACCTCTGACCGTCCAGTGCGCTAACCATTAGGCTATTGTACCTCCCACAGTAGTCACTCAAAACTTAAACAACTTAACTAGAACCTTGATTGTACAAACTTTGAGTTTCAAGACCTGAGACAACAACTTTGAGTTTAGAGTTTTTGTGGGTTGTGATCCTAAGCATGTGCACTGTCTTAAAACGTTTTGTTTTAATACTTATATACAAACTGGATGTATATACCTTGAGCTGGTGAATCATATCCTTCCCTTTCCTCTCAGAGTGACCCCTTCTATTTCGGCCATGCCCTGTTCCAAAGAACATGTCGAAAATATCCATAGGTGAATGAAATCCACCCATGTCGCCGCCGCTATTTAGAGCTTCCTCTCCTCCTTCATCATAAATTTTCCTTTTCTTCTCATCTGATAGAATCTCGTATGCATGGGAAATCTGCTTAAACTATAAAAAAAAAAAAATACTTAAACTTACATTTAAACTCTAACTAACTGAAAGAAACAACAAGAAAAACATTAGAAGCAGGTCAAGTTTTACTTCTCTAACCTCCCCCGTCTGGAGTTTCTGGCTTCTTGGAATTTCTAGTGACATTATTGGAGAGAGAGGAGTGGGAAGGGATAGTGGGTGGGGGTATGGATATACAGTGTGTACACAATGTACATTGTACTGGACATAACCACACATTCCGTGACTGTACATGTATGTATCACAAACAAAATTATTCTCTCTAACTGGTTCAGCACAGGCCTAATATACAGTAATCGGGAAGATGTGCAATCAGCAACTATTCCAATACGAAATTTGTGAGTTCTCTTTTGCTTCAGTATACAAATGAGTCTAAGTGCAAAACCATTCATACGAAAATGTGTTTTACCTGAATATTCATTTTCTTGCAAAGCAAACTCATTTTCATACATGTAAGAATGGGTTTGCACTTAGATTCATTTTGCAATGGAGGTAAAAGGGAACTCAGAAATGGCCTAGATTTGAAACAACTCACATTAGACTGCTGAAGTTGGACATCCACCCCACCTCAATTGCACACAACAAATACAGCAACAGGTCCAATTATTGATTATCGAATCTTTACGAAACCGACAGAATATGGTCCTGAATTTTTTTGCAAGGAACTTTTAGCATACTTCTTAATAACTGTATTTGTAAAAAGACTTGAGTTATATAGTCCATGGAGTAATTGAGTTTTTAACTTCAAATCGGCCTTATGCAATTTGAAATTACTGGTCAAGTTCTCTCAGAATTGCAAATCACTCAATCTTAAAACAATAATACAAATCCTGCATATGAAAGAGAAACAGATGCAAGACAGATGAGTCATTGGTTTTTAATGCACTACACAATTTTTGTACCATCACCTGTACAATCATGTTTTATTTCAATAAAAATCGATTAGTTAGATACTGTTGAATGCTCTAAAAAAATTTAAACAGGTTGGAGATTGAAACGAGACGTTTAAAATTAAGAGTTAGTAACAACCAAAGGTTTGACAGCACAGACAAGATTGATGTAGGGTGTTCAGCCTTATCACTTGAATGATAATTTTTCTTGATTACTTACATGTCTATGCATATAAAACAATGACAAACTTCACAAGCATTTATTTATTTGGCTAACACAAGTAGTGACTGTCTCGGCTGTCAACATGTGAGTGAGACAGCATGTCTGGCTATAAATCGTGAGGCGAAAGACACAATGTGCAGTCGTGAAAAGAGAGGCTTCAAAGGTTTGTCTGTTTTTCAGGGAATGAACATTTATTCACAAGGAATGTGTTATCTTTTGGGCCACAATCAACAAAATGTAAATGTCTTCAAAAGTTTTTGTTGGTAAACTGCTCAAACTTTACGAACAGATCGGCCAAACACCACTCTCACTATACTTGCCTGGGGTGGAATGAGGCAGGAAAATGACATCCAACGAGAATATTGCATGGCACTGCTGTGATGCGCGAGTTTCCTGTGATCCAAGGTTCCAATACGTATGTGCGTGATCAAATTGCATTTTTTTGCATTCAATACATTCTTAGTGGAAGTCCACTCGAATAGAGCAAAAATTGAGGCAGTGTCTAACTACATAACTGCTGCACATGAGTTTGCAATTATGCAGCAACGTTGAGATTAGGATTACAGGCTCAGATTACAAATCTTATTATCCTAGCTACTTGCATAACAAATTGGTTTTGCTCAACAAGATGTCTTGGATCGTATATGGATGTAACTTTTGATATCATTAAGACTGAAATTACTTAAGTCTATAGCTTTGCTGACAGTACATGTAGATTCGGAAGCAGGCTTATTGCCAATTGTACTGTGTTTGTGGCTCTTGAATTATACTTTAATGTTGGAACGAAGACGGCCTATATGTTTGGAAGTAAGCTTGTATAATCTATATGATTTATGTGCTTATATTGAACGTCGTTAAATGCAGCTCTGTGGGTATATCCAAACAAAGTCCTCGTATACATGTACTTTAAATTAACTCAATCTATTTTCTTGATAAAGGCAATACTGGGGTAGCTGAAAGTCGACAGTGTGCCATTATGTAAATCTTGAATATGATGACAATTTCCTGAAACGAAAGACAGCAAACTGAAAGAACGCCGATAACGCAGCTTCGATTTTGCTCGTCTTACCTTGTCACCGGCTTCAGGATTTTTGTCCGGATGATATTTCAGCGCGAGTTTGCGATAGGATTTCTTTATTTCACTTGGAGTAGCGGATGGATCAACGCCGAGAAGATCTGTGGAAAAAATTACATAAGCTATCATGTGCTTCGTTGTCATGCTTGAATTATACACCCGGCAAACGCGGACAACCATCTCAACGTACAACGAGAAATTTTTAATGATAAAATGATCAACCATGCTATAAAAAAGTAAATTCAAAGCCTTACCGTAAAATGTCGTCTCTTTGACCATAACTAAAGTGAAAGGTTGTGTTTATTCCAAAGAAATCGTGTTCCTCGACAGTGAAAATCTGCCACAATTTCTTTTCGTTTTTCGCTGACGCATGTGTGTTGAGCTTTCCGCATGTGAATGTCGCAACATCGTCCCAGTGCTTACCGTTTGTGATTATCAGAGAGGGGGACTAAGTCCTATTGGTGAAAAAATGTTGTCACAGCGAACATTCGCGTTTTCGCTGAAACTGGAACGTTTACAAAGCAACAGCTTACAGTTATTGTAAACTGGTAATTAGGAGTAGATCCTATTATTTTCCTATTCAAAATCAGGAAAACAGAAAAACAGCAAGGGGCGGCCAACGGGCGAAACTATTTAAGGGTTTAGAGTGGGTAAGTTTCTAAAGAAACTGTGGTGCGTCGGTGGGAAGTATAACAATATAATTTGGTTTTATCAACTGGGTTGATAATGTCAATTGGCCACCGTAAAAAAGATTCAATTGCTGACGTTTCGAGCGTTAGCCCTTCGAAACGTCAGCAATTGAATCTCTTTACGGGGGCCAATTGACATTATCAACCCAGTTGATAAAAGCAAATTATATATTTAAGGTTTACCTCGGTGTAAAAACCTGTGACTTTTTTCTTTGTTTTTCTGTTCCATATTGTTTTGAGTTCTTTGTTGCCTTGTTCGTTCCTTGGTTTTACGTCACTCGTGAGTTTCACAGCTTTTTACACCGAGGATGAGCTCTATTTAAAGGGCGCCAGTCAGCCACGCCTTTGTTATTGTTTACATGTGACAGTTTTCAAAATCCTGACCCAACGAACTACACTGTATTTTACCTCCGGTCATTTGTATTGTCTTCAGAAGCAATCAAAATCGATCCCGTAACGGAACTTTCCAGAGTCGCTCGTTCCGTCAAGCCTGCGCAGTAAGGAACGAAGACCCGAGGCTCGAGATTTCGTCGTCTCCCTATAGTGCATTGCGCCAACCCCCCCCCCCCCACACTGCGCACGATTTACTGCATCATTAGCGTGTGCTCACAGCGCGCACTTCCAAGGCCTTATCAGTTTCTTATTAGGATAAGCTCGCCAGGGAAAAGAATGGCTACCTACCTTTTTTATAAGTAATTTTGATCCACCATTCACCCTCTTTTTGTCGAAAGAGTTGGAAAAAAAAACACATGTTTCAAAAGGAACTTATTTCCAGAAATTCGCATTCTCGTCCCCAGAGGCCGCGATCCTTTTGGTCAGCACCAAGAATCACGACCTCTGGCCGTAACCAAATTGCGAGCATGCGTAAAAAACACGTTTTATAACTTTCAGCCAATCAGACGACTTTGCGCATGCGCAGAGTAACGGGTAGTCCGTGATTCGCGGATTTCCGGTGTTGGACCTTCCAAGAGGTCGTGATTCTTGGTGCTGACCAAAAGGATCGCGGCCTCTGAGAACGAGAATGCAGAAATTCATTACTCACGGAGATAAAATCATCACCTCGACAACAGGCACACAAACGACTATTTGCCATAAAATACATATTACATTGTTCCATGTTATACGAATGGTAGGCTAACATTTTCATTTTAAGCCCCCTCCGCATAAGAACCTATTAAGGCTAAAATTTGAAGTTAGGTTCGTATCAGTAAATGAATAGAGGGGGTATACGTAAGTTTATAAAGAAACTGTGGTGCTGCGTCGGTGGGAAGTATAACAATATAATTTGGTTTTATCAACTGGGTTGATAATGTCAATTGGCCACCGTAAAGAGATTCAAGTGCTGACGTTTCGAGCGTTAGCCCTTCGTCGGAGCGAATCAAGGAATTGTGCGTCGTGTGTCTTTATATACAGAAAGATGGAGCTTCGCTATTGGCTGGTGCCTGGTAACGTGAAAACTTCGGAATAAATTAGTTGAATGAAAAGCGTTCGTTGATACCGTGAGGATTAAGAGTGCCGATTTGAAAAATAAATTTTTGTTCTAGAGTTTTACGGCTTTCCGTGTTTCCTTGGTGAAGGGAAAGGCCGCAGACTGCCATATGTTGCTTAGAATGATTTGGGAGATTGAAGTGTCTCGCGACCGGTTTCGATGCATTTTTGTCGTCTTTCTCTACGTCACGAAGGTGTTCTCGGAATCGGTCGCCAAGTCGTCTCTCTGTTTCGCCGATGTATAACTTTTTGCAAAGAGTGCAAGTTATACAGTAGATGGCATTGGCTGAGGTACAGGTGAAATGATCAGTGATTTTGATAGATCGCTTGGGTCCCGATATTTTGTCAACGTTGTGAATGAA
>OX393563.1:13339810-13448243 GCA_947652115.1 Blastomussa wellsi
TCCAATTGGTGAAAAAATGTTGTCACTGCCCCCCCCCCCCCCCCCCCCCCCCACTGCGCACGATTTACTGCATCATTAGCGTGTGCTCACAGCGCGCACTTCCAAGGCCTTATCAGTTTCTTATTAGGATAAGCTCGCCACGGACAAGAATGACTGCCTACCTTAGTAATTTTGATCCACCATTCACCCTCTTTTTGTCGAAAGAGTTAGAAAAAAAACTACATGTTTCAAAAGGAACTTATTACCAGAAATTCGCATTCTCGTCCCCAGAGGCCGCGATCCTTTTGGTCAGCACCAAGGAATCGAGACCTCTGGCCACCCCAGGCTTGTGAGCATGCGCAGAGTACTCATTCTGTAGTTTTCAGCCAATCAGAATTGTCAGATTCGACAATGAGTCCGTGATTCGCGGACTTCCAGTTTTGGAGACGGCCAGAGGTCGTGGTTCTTGGTGCCGACCAAAAGGATCGCGGCCTCTGGGGACGAGAATGGACCTCTGGCCGTAACCAAATTGTGAGCATGCGTAGAAAACACGTTTTATAACTTTCAGCCAATCAGACGACTTTGCGCATGCGCAGAGTAACGGGTAGTCCGTCATTCGTGGATTTCCGGTGTTGGACCTTCCAAGAGGTCGTGATTCTTGGTGCTGACCAAAAGGATCGCGGTCTCTGGGAACGAGAATGCAGAAATTCGTTATTCACGGAGATAAAATCATCACCTCGACAACAGGCACACAAACGACTATTTGCCATAAAATACATATTACATTGTTCCATGTTATACGAATGTTAGGCTAAAATTTTCATTTTAAGCCCCCTCCGCATAAGAACCTATTAAGGCTAAAATTTGAAGTTAGGTTCGTATCAGTAAAGTTGTCCTAAGATTTTCTTGGTATCAACTTTTAAATGGCATGCATTTCAGAGAACTGACTGAGTTTGTTTGAGCATATGTTTTGTTAAGGACATACCTAAACTGTACTGCCTTCAGGCATTATGGTATAAATGAGATAAATGAGATGATATTTATAATATATTTAATTGAAATTCATGTGAAAATATAACAACCTATTTTAAGAACCTGTTTGGGCTAAATTAAAAAAAAATCCAGGTTCTTATATACGGGGTTTTACTATATATCTATTACAACTGACTTTAGTTATGACTCCTGTTCCCGCGGAAAGTGTGTAAATGGCTGAAATAGGCATGGGTTTGTTATGTGAAATTGGAAAGAATTCTGGGGTAACTTGAGATGACAATATTCCATAAGCGAGCCTGGTGACCTTTTCGTTTTTTTTATATATTTCAAAGCAGTGTATGATAGATAACAACTTGTGATCGTTTCACAAAAGTCGTATGTTGAATTTTATTTCGGGGAAATGACCTTAAACAGTAGTTATGTTTTTCATAGTTGACATAGTTAGAAGCCAAACAAGTCCAATTTGTACATCTTCTTCTTTACTAACAACATCTACAAAATATCTTCCGAACAATTTCATAAATAACTTGCGCTTAATTACATTCAAATTGTTCATAACGAAAGCCTGTCATGGGTAACCTTTAAGGTTGGAAAACACTTTCAACGTACAAATAAACAACCGATGGACATCTGAATCGAAATTTGATGTCGTATAGCTTTCTTAAAGGAGCATATCCATCTAGTTTTTGTTTTTTATATACACATTTTCAGGTTCGAAAATAGGACGTTTTATTCGAGTCTCTTGTTTAGACGTCTTACAACCACTTGAGCGAAACTCACTTCCTTCAGCGGATTTCCTCTCCCAAACTCTCTTGGACCCTCAGCCATAAAACATTGAGGCCGCAAGTGAAGATTACGCAGTTTTTCTCGGCATGCACGAGCGATCTATAGCGCCTGTGCGCCGTTGGAGTAGCAACAGACCCTTCCTCAGTATTTCAAGTCACAACATAAAAGGCCGTTTAGACTCTACTCCGTCAAATTCAAGCCTTTTTCTGCATCACTGAAAGAAAAAACATTAATACAGTCAAATTCTATTTCTTTCATAGTACTTAAAAATGCCCATAAGGAATTAAGGGTGCACGTCTGCTTCTTTGAACACGAGATGACGACTATCAAATAGCTGTACTGGTGTATTCGCGAACCTGTTATAGAAACCGGGGTTGAGCGCCAACAGCTCTATCAGCCAATTAGGCTTAGAGACGGCTTTACCGTACACTTTAATTTTGCGAATTTGCGATTTATAAAAAAATCGCGAAATTTAAGTGTCGCGAAAGTGTCGGGAACATAAGATGACGCGAAAATAAAGTGACTGTCATCGTGTCCACTATAATTATAAATTTAAATTAGTTCGAACAAAAATTTCAGTCTTCACTCTTGAGCACTTAAATTTTGCCTTCTTTGCCTCGATGTTGTCAAAAAAAGCTTCTATAAAAAAGGTTTATTAAAAAATATGAACGGCTACTGTTTTCTGTTGGTTGTTACTGTTCACGCAATAAGCTCGTTTTTCTTTTGTCAGTGTTGTTGTTTCTGAGTAATTTCGTTTTACTGTACTTTAAGGCCTCAGTTATATGGTCTCGGGTACCCGAGACAACCCTCCCTCCCGAGACAACTTTACCGAGCGTTTATATGACAAAAATTTGTCCCTGTCAGCCGAGTTAAAGTTGATCCTGTTTGATTATTAATATTCAACTCACCAGTTATTCTTCTTTCTTTGAGTTTCTTTCGTTTATTCGATCACTGGAGGCCTTGCTGGGTTAAATTCTATTTCTTTAGTGCATTTTTTTGCTTAAATACCTGAAAGTACGTGACACCCGGCACGTTCAGAGTTGTCCCGGGTAGGCAGGCCAAAGTGTTTATATGAGAAAAAGTTGTCCCGCCTGCCAGGGTTACCCTACCTGCCGAGACGAGACAACTCGCCTACCCGACTTGTCTCGCCATCCGAGACAACTCGGGTAGGATCATGTAAACGGTTGGTAGAATTTTTCAACGTTTTAGTGAAAAGTTAGCTCGCCCAGGGTAACTCGGGGGGAGGGTTGTCTCGGGTACCCGAGACCATATAAATGGGGCCAAAGAATTGTTTAACATATTTTGGTAAATGTAGATATAGATGAGTTTGGATACGACATTTTCGCAAAATTGCGAAAATTTCATCTAATAAGGTACTTTACTTTTTTTCTAAAAACGTACTTAGGAAAGCCAAGACGTGACACAATCTCTCGTACATTGGTGATGAGTCCCTCGTTTTCCTGAGGTGAGTCCAGTATCACTGAATACAATCTGGTCATATAAGAGTCAATAGTATCTAATGTCGGAACCTCGTCTGTGCCTGGAAGTACCAAGTTCGAGAAAGCTTGAACAAGAGCCGCCCGAAGATTGCTCAAGTGATTGAGTAACACCATGTTGGCGTTTCGTTGTTGGTTTGTCTCCATCTCGATTTTTCCTATTGCTTGTTTCAAGCTGTCTACGTGTTTAGAGGTGATCGAGTTTTGCTCCTCAAATTCGGTGGCCGCTTTGCGAAGTTGTCTTAATTCATTTTCACGCACTGCAAAGAGAAAAAAAAAACAAAGTTGAAAAATACTCGGATGGCTAATACACCATTCACACCAACAAAACTTGTTTAGTTGAACCAGGTTAGACAAAATCAAAATAACCAACAGAAGACTGAAAGACTGAATTTTACACAGGATTCGAGTAAGTTCTGATGTGTTCTTTCATTGTGCCAAATTTGAAGTCAATAATCATCAGTTGGTAACTTTTATGAACAAAAGAATTTTAAACCGTGTTTAACTAAACAGCTCTTAAACGTGTTTAAGCTTTGGTATGAATTGGGTTTAAGATAAAGCTTGAAAGTAGAAAATGAACTGTATTAATAAAGTGCTGAAAAATGACCCAAGAATGTCCCTTTTGAGTGGTAGCACTAAAAGGAAGCTGCCCGGGGGGAGCCGCGAATAAAAGGGGCGGGGATGCTCGTCGGAACTGTTGAATTAAACCCCTAAAGGAGACCGATCTGGGCGTGGCTCAAGCTTTTTTAGACCCCTAAAAGAGACCATTACATTAATTTTATGAATCGAGTCAAGACGAATTAAAACGTACATATTAAATATATATTTTTATATTTCTTCGCTTGCAACCCTAAACGAGACCTTCGCGGTTAAATATAACGGCTTTTTGCCCAGAAAACCATCTTAACATGCAACACCTACCTTCATTATGCTTTAAAAATTCCTCCGTGAAGACAGGAGCGTTAAATCCCGGTAACTCTTCCTCCTCTTCGCTTTCGTTTAACTTTCCGGATACAGTCTGCTTGTGCTTTCGGCCAAAGATATGTTCTCTCTTGTTGTGAAGGTTATTGAAGTACTGATTGCAAGGCTTGCAGTAAAGGTCGTCTTCCGCACAGAGCTGATGGAACACAAGAAACATTTACACAGTGATAAAAATACACTATTAAAACCTCTGCTAATGTTAGCTGAAGCTTCGCTCAGTTGATTGAGCGGCAGAGTGCTTTATCTTCTCTGTCATGGTTTAACAAGGGCGTGTATATAGAATTCACGTAAGGGTTGGTGCTTCACATGGGTTCTAAAGGCCATATTTGCACCTTTCCCCCTTATACAAGTTGTCCACTGAAGACAAATCACTTTTGTCAAAGATTGAACGCAATTGCAAAATTTACAAATTTTTCGTCCGTTTCCGTGGCGCCCTTGTGAGAATTGCGGATTTTACAGATGTTACGTTTTTTCGCGAGTTTAGTAATTTTTGTAAAATTCAAACTTTTAGTTAAATTCGTCGAGGGTCCTCCTTGAACTGTCTTGACATCTCTTTACGTGAATTCTGTGAAATTTTGCGATTTTAGTAATTTCGTAATAATAATAAATTGCTTTCAATCCTGGACATATCTCAGGAAAATGGCACTCGACAAAATTAATAACGAGTACCTCCCCCATGGGCAGACATCACGTGCTTAGTCAAGGACCCACCAAAATACAACCACAATACGCAGACATCTCTCTTAAGTGGAGAAGATTTTTTGAGTTTACCTCAATTCCATTGGACATGCCGTCTAATCCGTCTGACGTCTCCAAATCTGAAAAACAAAACTGTTGTAACTCTTCGTGCTGTCGCTAAATGCATATTATCAGTTACCATGACAGAACATGTTGGGGCTTTCCAGTGCTAAGGAAAAATTGCCTCATACCATGATGGCAAACAAAGAGGCGAGCAGTGTAGGGAAGAGGAAGTGGACCTTCCACCGGAATTGTTTGAGTAGCCAGCGCCAGAGGTTCGTCTACATGCAATAAGGGGGGAGGGGTGTTCTGCCCCCCCCCCCCCACTCACCCCTGAGATGACCTGACGAGGCTTTCTAAGTGTTCTGCTTACAATTACATCATTACTTAGTGGTGCACCTCTCCTAAGAAAAAACCTGGATCCGCCCCTGTAACTGCAGCAGATGGGTTTAGTTGTATAAAGGAAGCAGGCAATCGGAACTAACGTTTTCTCTTCCTTTCTGCTTGCTTCTTCAAGAAAGTTTTGTAGGCATCTGTTTTCTGGTAAGCTTCCAGTTCCATCATGTATCTTTCTTTATCCTTTTCTGCTTCATCCAAGTATCTCTGAAAGAGGGAAAATTGGTCAGTAGTGAACAACGCGAGGCAAACGTTGACAATATTTTAGTGTTCTTAACTCATGACAGGATTGAAAGTTCTTAATTTAAGGCCTGATTTTGAGCTAAAGACTCACGGTGCCTCCATCCACCAGTGGGTGCCAGCATAATTATAACAATTATAAATGGATTTCTTAATTGATTTTTGGTAAATAACCAAAGTTAAATTTCTTTCAAATCAAAGGAAATCTTGAAATAAACAGTTGAGAAGAAACAAGCTAGGATTCTAATCGACAAACTGGAAAAATTCAGGCTAAACTGTTCAATATTTTCAAGGTGAACCATCAGAGCGTGCTGCTTTAACTTGCTCCAGTATACATGTGAATTGACATTGTGGCTAAATTCCTGGCTTTCCTCCAGGAGAATATGGCCATTTTTTCTTACCTGTTTCCATAATCTTGGGTGATTAGCCCTATGACAGTGGCTGCATGTACACAGGCTACAGCTCTGGTCGTGGGGGTTGGTGTGTTATTGGGAGTTTCCTTCCCCTAGGTAGTTGCCTTGTTGGGATCAGGCTTGGAGTTTCAGGCATCTCCTAGACAGGCTGCCTCCCAAGGCTAGTGAGTCCTATCTGCCCTTTCCTATCACCAGCCAGTTGCTAAGCTGGGTACCACAATGTAGTTTAGCCTGTGGGTCAACACTGTTACCCAGGGGTGTAGTCATTGCAGTGCATGCAACCTCTGGGAGCCATACATCAGAGCTGGGTGTTGCATGACAGTCCAGACCAGTGCAGTTTAGCCACCCTGGGAAGAGTGTGACCCCCCCTCTCCCCAATGAAGAGTTACACTACCATACACCCCAGCTTGTAACTGAAATGAATTTGATACTATTTACTCCCGGGTTACAAGACATTCAACAATAGACACAAACATTTCACACTAGACAGGTACTGAATGTGACATTTTTTGAGGTTGGATCACAGCATTTGTTTCTTTACCATGTAAGTTTCTTTTTCATTTCATAGACCACTGTTCATACCTGTTTTTCTTCGGCAGACAGTTTACTCCACTGAGCACCAAGAAGCTTGGTCACTTCAGGAAAATTTAACTCAGGACGTTCTGTTCTAACTTTCTCCCGCTGCTCATTCAGGAACCTCACATAACCTGTCAGGGGAGCCTTCGGGGCATTACTGTCCCGAAATGTTTTGCGCCTCTTCTTTCCCTTTGGCCATCCACCTTTCTTTTTCTGAAAGTAATAAGGACAAAAGGGCTTACCACAATTTGGAGGAAACTGTGTAAGCACTCACAACAAAAACAACAATATTACAGTACATAAATGTACTAATTAGTAAGTTTGACAATTGAATGTTAGATCTTACCACTGACTTGTCCATGTCACCATGAGAGTTCGATACAGCACTTGGCGTCTGTGTTTCCTGACAAACGGTTTCTTCCACTGAACCTCCCTCACTTTCTCCTCCACTGAGGATTTCAACTAAAAAAGTAAGTCACTTCAGGGCTTCAATGGGATTCGAACCTGTACCCTCTGCGATACCGGTGTGATGCTCTACCAACTGAGTTACGAAGCTACACATTGGAAGCGAGGTCAATTAAATTTTTTTGAGTTCATATTCTCCTGCCAGGAGTGAAATGATGTTATAATTCAAACAACAAAATGATCAGATAACTGAAATAGACCAGGGGCTCCTCTCTCGTAGCTCAGTTGGTAGAGCATCACACCCATATCACAGAGGTCACAAGTTCGAATCCTGTTGAAGCTCAAACTTCTTTATTCCAATTGCTTAAATTTAAATCACTGCAAACATCATTTCTCACTTTAATCTAAATCTGCAGTCAAAGTTCAAATATGAATTATTTCATATATTTAATACATCAAAAAGAAATGTCAAAAATACTCTCATTGTGCAGCTCATCTGCTTAACAGGAATTTCCAAAGAGGTGAATGGGGGGGGGGGGGGGGTGTCTTGAGGAAAAATCCCTTCTGTGGGGGAGGTATTGCTAATTTATGGAATTACACATTCAGTAAATTTGGCAGCTTGTAAAGTTGCTTGCTTCATCAAAAACCTGGTGATTCAGGTCCCTTGAATTCAAGTGACCAAAAGAACATTTTTGTACTAACCAGCTTTCTTGAGTTGCACTGGGTGCACTTGGTCCGTACAAAATAACCTAGGGCAAACATTCCCCAGTACGGCCCATGTGCTTGGTTAGAAAGAGGTCAGTATTGCACAGGACCACAACAACATTGTATTTAAAGCAATACATAGAAAAAAAAAAGTAACTTGGTAAAATTTACCTTGACTGAGGTCTGATACAAAGTCTGCTTCAGATGTTGGTAATGCTTGACTTCCTTGCGTTGCGTGATAACTAGTGACTCCATTGTGGGCTGCTGTGGTAAAATGAAGGCTGCAAAAAATTATAATTTATTTTAGCTATATTAGTATAAGTTCTGTCACCCACCTGTTCTGTTTCCTGGTGCATTTTATATGTCAGGCTGAACAGCTTTTCAACCTCCATGGTTGGAGGTAGTCAAGTTTTCTTACAGAGCTTTCACTCCTACAGTATCTACAGCCTTGCTAAGAAAATCATGAACACCTGAAATATTTCAGGAATGTTGGTTGTGTGGTGATGCATGAACAGTCACAGCAAAGTTCAGGACACTACAGGTAGCCCAAGCTTAATATATGAGCAGCTCTTTGTATGTTGACCTTTGTGTTGTTACGTGACTCGAGCGATTTGCATATTTATAAGGATTTGTATGGGGAAAATAACGATTGTTTCTGTAACCTTTGAAAATGTAGCAATTTTAATAAAAATCGTCTTACCTTACTTTACTTGTGTGGTCTTCGAGCCGATTTATGGCCATTCTATTAGTTTTACTGGAAACGGTTTTACTCGGTTTTACGGTTTTATTCTACCCGGAATTTGGAGGCGACTGGAGCTGCTGGAGTTAATTTAAGGCCGTTTTCCTTCGGCCACATCTGATTGGCTTTTTCTTTGTAACACAATAACATTCCATAAACATTTTCTGGTGTTCACGGTTTTCTTAGCTTCACTGATTTGTGGTTAGCTTTCACTCTGGTTGCTTGCAGTTAGCTCTTATTTGGTTGGTTAGTGGAAGTGCTCTATAAATTTACACTATAAATTGTGTATGTTTGACTACTGAGCACAGAGTATTTGGAAAACCTGTCTGGCTGCCAGGCATACATGTATATAGACACAGCATATTTTTTTTTAATAAATGTTTTTTTTAATCAGTGAAGACTGAGGGTAACACTAAAATACTACCTCAAAGTATCAGTCATTAAATAATTCAGTTGTTAAAAACTTTGATACTGTAGGGGTTTATTTGTGTACAAAATTTAATCCATTCATACAACAAGGCCAACCCCGCGCCCCGCATCAATGGACAAAAATGAACTTCATAATATATAAGTACATTATTTAAGCTTAGCTAGTTTTATACTCAAGGCCGCTGTTGCAGTTGCAAGGTACAAACCTGCCGTCTTCTCCGACAGTTGCCACAGCCAACTCACTGGAATCGCTAACGTGTTTCACGTCAACAGAATCGAAACTGGACAGAGTAAAGCCGGGTAAAGACGTCACAGTGGTGGTTCCATCAAGTGTTGGAGTTAGAACAGCTAGGCCAGAAGAACCAGGCACGGAGGTCACAGAAAAAGTAGCAAGTGAGGTGCTAGAGATTGCTTGTGAATCAAGCACTTGCGCCAGTGCGGTCGCAGTCGCGCAAGTTGTGCCATTTTCTAGCGATGTGTCGGCGTGTAAAGTCGGATTTTCTCCAAGGTCCATGACTGAATTCCGGGGGTTCTTGATTTTCCACAGGAAGTGATCGCTCGTTCGAATGTTTTTGACGGAAGTGATTGTCTGGACTATGTTTTAGAGGGGGGTTAGGTGTTTCTTCGTTCGGTTCATTCCCAGCAAAATGGCGGCCGCTTCTCAATAAAGCGAACCACCCTCGAAGGCCACGAGAACAATTACCAATTTCCCGGATGTTCAATCGTTGTTTCTTATATGAATGTTGTACCTCTTTCATGACCCGCCGCTGACCGACCAATTCAGGATCTCTCCTGGCTGATACCCGGGAACTTTGAAATTCCTTGGAAATTGAGCTAAAAGGTAAGCTAAACAACCACTTATCATGATAGTTATATAGTCACTAACTGACTTGAATAACGTTTTCATTTGTAATTCCAATATTACGTCTTCCGTTTTACAACAGCGACGATCCTCCTCTACGTGCAGAGGTCACTTCGATTCCAACCCGCGATCACTTATCAGGCGTCTCTTTTTGAAAAGAAGAAGGAAAAAAGTGAGATGATAAGTAGGGAGGAAGAGCATAATCGCAGGTCACTTTGACTTGAAGACTGTTTCAAAATAATGTAACCGTGCTGAATTGAAACCGTCGTCCATAATAGAACGCTAGCAATAGTACTTAGGGCCCGTTCATTATTTATGCGAGGGGTCGGGGGGGGGGGATGGGTGAGAAATTAACAATTTTCCTTTATTTTTCAATAACCCCTTTTAAAAGCTAAATTTTTTCAGGTCCCCTCAATTTTATAAGGGAAACATTTAAATACTCCCCCCCCCCACCACCAACCCCTCCAACTGAAAATATAAAATGGTAGAGGAGGAATAAACTAATGAACAGAAAATGAAAATCGTTAATTTTCTCAAATCTCTGTAACGTAAAATTTCTTAAGAGCTTTTAGTAAGTATGAATTATGAATATCACACTTTCTAATATGATATTTGTTACATAACTAAGTTACTACATATCTGACAAGGTTTCTGGTTGTAACTCTTCATTGGGGGGGGGGGGGGGGTCACACTCTTCCCATGGTGGCTAAACTGCACTGGTCTGGACAGTGAGGCCCAAAGAGCCAAATTTCTAGGGGGTCTGGGGGCATGCTCCCCTAGGCAAATTTTTTAAATAGTGATGTTGCGGAAAAGCGATTTCCTTCATTCTTGGCAAGTTTACTCACCAAAACCTTTGGAGAAGCAAAACATTAAGTATAGAGATTGTTATAATTCCACAACTGCGATTATGTTGACGACTGGTATTCGGCTTCAAGAAAGTATGTCTTAACAACGTTCGTGCAAAAATTTTGTACCATTGATTATTTTCTGAAACTCTCACCACTGTAAGATAATGAGTAACTGATGTCAGAAATGCAAAAAAAATTGGGGCTCACCGACTTCGTTTTGGAGATAACATACCCAGAAGAACACCCTAAATCTGAAAACTCGCGCCTCGTTAGCGTATACGGCTACAGTGTCTGTAAGCACAAACATATTGCAAAACATTTTTTGAAATGAACGTATCTCTGTCAAATGTTGTTTAAATGGACCCATAAAGTGAATTTATTCAATTGGTGTGGTTCCTTGAAGTAAAAATTCGCATTTAGGGACCACATTTCCACTCGCCTAACAAGCCGCAAGATGACAGGATTCGATGTCCTCTGGGCAGGAAACTTCAAAATTTTTAAACTTCCCACATTGATTTTTTGTTCATTTCTTGACAGTCTGCCGAGACTTGTAAATAAAATCAATTCATGGAAAAAAAAGTAGGGGTCACCGACCATTTAAGAGAGTAAACTACCAGCAAAGCTACGAAACGGCTTCTGGTCCTTTGTTTCTCCTCAGCGCGCGCGCTCGATGGATGACGTGGCGTGACGAATTCCGTGCGCAGTAACGATGCGCACAAACAATTAGCGCGAACGTCCTTAAATAAATTATTTTACCGGAAGTGGTAGTGTTTTTAAAGAATGATATTTTCGAAGAGTGATATATTTAAAGAGTGATATTTTCTCACCCATCCCCCTCCCATAAATAATGAACGGTCCCTTACCTTCTCGGCCAGGGTAATTTGTAGACCGCCAAATGCGCGGTTTTCTTGCGGCTAGCTTAACTTTGTTAGAACGGACAGCATTGTATTGTATTTGGCTCTTTGACCATCCCCTTTTTTTCGTTTATCGTCGAATGCGTTTCCTGATTCTAGGTTGCTCGGTTGTAAAAGAAAGAAAAGCCCTCCCCCCCCCCCCTCCAGAATGAAGTTGCAAAAGGAGTCGAATAGTAGGGGGGCAGCAACGGATAAAGAGTTTGTGTTTACACATTGTCCTCTCTACTGCCAAACCGGAAGCGAGAGGCGAACGACTTTGAGAAAGTCCATTTCCTCCCATTCGGGCGGAAAGCCTCTCTTATGGGAGATGGACATGCTTTCACTGTAGTCTCTGTTTGCTGAGTGGAATTTTTTTAAAAAAATATGAATCTCACGTAAAGTAACTTGGCCAAAACATTAGTTTTGATTTTGAGGCAAACCCAAGTCCTCTACGTTGCCTTTATTTGGGTCGTCTCCGCTCGACAGCTGCCATTGTTTGATTGTATGGCCATATGGTTAGTTTTTGCTTGCATTGCATTATGGATTTATTTGGTTCCTGAGGTAGGGCCTAGCTGCAGTAGCAGACAAAAATATAATAGGAATTGCCTCTGAGACAAAACGGCCGGTTAAAGCTGTCAATTTTTGTGGCACAACTGTGTTTTCGTACCTAAAGTACTAGTGTTTTATGAAAACCTATAAAATCTGACAGCCCTTGTGCGCCCTTGCTTTCGTTTTGCTATAGCCCACAAGTTACTATTTGAAACTGAGCCAATCGCTCATGGTAACATCAGGCCTTTGTTCCCAGGCGTCCCTTGTGGCTTACTCAACTGACAGTTGTGGCACTTTGTTTCTTTAGAACTCAAATTAGTCCCCTGGAAGACCAGCGAGTATCACCGGTTAAGAAACTTTAAGCACTGCAGCGTCCTAAGAATAAATGTAACATGGTTAAAAACCCCAACTGGCAGAAGGCAGACCAGTTGGCTATTTAAAAAGCGTGACTGAGGATTTGAAGTCGGGACTAACGAGAAACACTCAAATCCCGCGAGTGGCAGGATGGAGGGAATTCCCGGTACCCCCGGAATTACAACACCGGTGCCCTAAACCACTCGACCACGCTGCCTCCACTAGGTTCACGAAAAGGGACACTTATTCGAAATTACAAGTAAACTTAGAATTCTGAATTCATCACGAAAATGAAAATTAGTCTTATAGTTCTCCAATCGTGACCGATGACCAGCTGACACGAAATGCACTATTTCGACTGTTTAATTAATTTTGCGGATTGTGTCCAGTTTTTTTTGCGGCCAGTTTGAAGATTTGTCGAATTCGGCCGACACGTGTGACACATGAGTGATGACAGGAAATTTGTCTAAACAGAACATGTACATTTTCAATCGAGTTTTCATTTTTACCTTTTCTGTTACTTTGCAATAATGGAGAAATGTATTTTAATGGAAACTGGAAAGCGGGTGAAAGATTTTATGATTCATGCATAACCTTGAGTCAGGAAGATGGAAATAATGGTTTGGAAAAAGTCACAAAACAAATTAAAATGTGTGCGACCCTGTTTACACTAGAACGTACTCGTTATGGTGCTTCATTTATCGTTTATCCGCTTTTGTCAATTGGACATTTTGAGCCAATTTTGGGAGGACATGTGTCACACAAAAGATCCTAGTTGACGACCTCGCTCTGAGTCGGACTAGGCGAGAGTGCTTCACAGCAGCAAACTTCAAAGCGTGGCGGCAAGTGAGATTCGATATTTGGTCGAGAAAAGTGACTTTAATTATCGCGAAAACAGTAAGAAATTTCCACGAACTTCTTTTGGAAATTGAATAATTAACAATTCCATGACTCCGCGTTGGAATTAGCCCAATTGACATTTCCCATCTGCATTGGGCGTCATCACAGGGGCCCATACAAGCGTTGACTGTTGCTTCAACGCAAAACCCTCCAAATCGCTCAAATTCACCATTTTGGGCCGAGGAACGATAAAATACAATACCTGAGGTAAGTTCACGTTTATTTCAACAGAAAAAAATAAACATTACTCGAAATAAGTTTTCGATAGTAGGACACTTTCAATATTCCTATACATTTCTTTATATTTTGAAGATACTGAAAGACGCCCTGCTTGTATGGGCTCCCTGTGTCTTTATCGACGAACACCTTTCGTCGTCGGATCACATCGTCTACATTGCCAAAAGATATCTTCGGGACTTTCTGCAGCTGGCTTAAAACTAGTTAGACCTTTTGTCCCTAGAGATGCTTTAATTGCAATTTTAAATCGTTGATTCTTCCATATTACTGTGATGTAGCTTTTCCTAAAGTCGGTCGGACAGACTTGATCGGGCAGTTTAGATCATCACTCAAAGTGACTGGGCAACCAGATCTGCCGACATTTTGAGAATGCTTCAGTGGGACACTATTGGAGTTCGACTTAAACATCACATTGCTATCACAATGCCTAAAATTTTGCATAATAAAGCTCCGGAGTACCTCACTGGGGTATTTAACCTGATCCACGATAGTACCGTTTACAATCTCAGAGACTCTCGTTACAATTTGGCTCTACAGAAACCAAACACTGATAGTTTGAAAAGGAGCATTTCATATCGTGGGGCCCAAATTTTGAATTCTCTTCCAAATTTGACCAAAGTACATCAAGATCAGTCTCAGTCTCCAAAATAGCAACTAGTTCATGCCATTTTTATTTCATTCACTCAAAAATTTAACATTTTCAATTCTATTCTGAGTAGATTTTTGCCTAATTAAGTTAATTCTCTTGATACTGTTATTCATTTCTTGTAATTGTGGCAAAATAAAATGGTTGTTGTTGTTGAATAAAGATAGTTTTGGTGGGTCACTGCATGGCACTGAGCTTTTACATATCTGCAAAGGCGTCTTCTTTCAGCTTGTGGTTGCGTGTTCCTTTGCCCAGAGAGAGTTTTTACTAAAAGCGCTGAAAGAATGGTCACCGACCAACAGACGTTAGGTGGAGTCATTAATTTAAGGAGCTCTATCAAAAATGACACCTTTTGAAAAGTTTTGCTCATCACGCAATGCATCGATCACACTGGACGCGCGCGCTTGGGGAATTGTTCGCTCAAAATGACGAATTCAACAACGCGACCAAGCCCGCAATTAAGGCTACGTTTACTCGGGACCGGACCGGAACCGTTCCGAACCGAACCGGACCGGATCGGCTCCTGTTTGCTTGGAACCGTTTGGAACCGATCCGGGTGTTTACACGGGTTCTTTATGGAACTGGTCCGGCACGGATCCAAAACTTGACCTTCAAAACAACAGGTCCAGTTTTGGATCCGTTTGGATCGTTCCGGACCGGTTCCAAAACGGTGCCGTGTAAACATTTGGATCCGTCTGGAACTGGTCCCGTGTAAACAAAGCCTAAATTGCATGGAAAAACTTCGGTTGCGACGAAGTCCAGTTTATGGACGAAACTAAATCAGGAACAGCGGCAAAGCGAAATATCATTAAACCATTAACCGCTAATTAACCGACAAAAATGACAAATCGCTGATCGCTCAGACGCAACTCGCAAGTTGCTTAGTAAACTAAGGGGGGAGCAGGGATGGCGCAGTGGTGAGGGCGCTCGCCTCCCACCAATGTGACCCGGGTTCGATTCCTGGACCCGGCGTCATATGTGGGTTGAGTTTGTTGTTGGTTCTCGTCCTTGCTCCGAGGGTTTTTCTCCGGGTTCTCCGGTTTTCCCTCCCTCCTCCCTCCACAAAAACCAACACTTCTAAATTCCAATTCGATCGGGAATCCGAGGGCCACAAGTTGTAATGCGCAGTTGATCATCTCGTCATGGAATCTGCGCAATATAAATTTGCAATTATATATATAAACTAAATGTGGCGTAGTGCACGCGTGGAAATTACACGAGGCGAAATTAAAAAAAAAAACCTCGCTGGGGAGGGGACGCGAAACCCCAAAAGCGACTTTATAGAACCTGAAAACAACTCGTATAACTTTTAAAAATGCGTTGTGAGCCCGACTTTTAATTTATAAAATGGAAGTGCTTAATCCGGCTATAGAACAGATGATTAATTTTCCACTTAGTGCAAACAGTTTCTTCCTTTTTCAGTCTTATTCATTTCTGTACTTTTTCTGATTCGTTTCCTGGGTTGTCTCAGTAAAACGCTACTCGAGTGGTCGAGTAGTACTGTTAGAGTGATGGTCGTCTTCTGCAGTGTCCCACTGAACCTTTTACATCTCGATAGCGACCGAATCATGTAAGGGGACAATAACGTGTCGACTTGCGAAAGATGCACACTATACAGACCCCAGTTGTTTTAAGGCTAGATGACATTATCCACCGGATAAGTCACAATCCAGTGGGAAACGTAGCTTATTTTGTCACCACTTAACCTCGGGACTGACACTGATTATCCGGTGAATGTGTACGTAGCGTTATCCACCCATTGTACAAACACCACATTCATTGTTTTTAATTCTCTTTCAGAGTAGCAAAGGGGAAAAAGACACAGAGTCACAGGTAGGTAAAAATATTTTTATTTGAACTATTTAAAGTTATAATATAGATAGGACTCTGCGCGCGCTCTGATTGGTCAAAACCCATGTTTTATCAGAGTATAAAACAGAAAAAGTGTGTTTTATTGTTTTTCGTCAGCTTTACTCTAGCGAAAATTGGCAAGGGATGGCGGCGAACATTTTCTATGAAGCAATTCTGGATAAAATTCTGAGTCAAGCTGCAGAGATTGTCGAAGAAGCTTCTATTAAAGTTCGAGAGGATAGTAGTAGAAGCGAAATTAAATGGCTTCAGTTTATCGATCGCGAGTGTTGTTGTTTTTACTCGCGGCGTATAAAATCTATATCATAAAGCAAATGAAGAAGCCTAAGCCATGTATTATACTGTCATAAAACACCCCGGACATTTGAGAACACTCGAGAAATGTGGAAAACACTCCCCTGCGGCTCGTGTTTTCTACATTTCCCTCGTGTTCTCAAATACCCGTCGTGTTTGACGGTATAATACATGGCTTAGGCTTCATTATTTGTTAATTATATATATTTGTTACATTTTATCTGAAAATTATAGGAGAAAAACGTTTGTTAGTTTCTTATTATCCTCCATCGTCTTCTTGTCGCAATTTTGCACTGTGTACATTCTGTCTTTTCCCGCTTTTCACCTTCTGTTGTCTTCGTCTCTGACTGGCTGCCAAGTGTCGTATCCGCTCCCTTTGTGCTAAAAACATAAGAAAGTGAAATTGAAATGAGGAACGGCCGCATTGCGATGGACTGCAATCTCATACAGGGAATGAAAACGCGATAAGCTCCGGTTTGATGGGCCACTAGACTCGTATGCTGATTTCAACTTATCTACGGCCAAGGCACCCATCGATCTTACTTCTCTAACTAATAGGGTCTCGCTGTGGGTTTTAAACCCTGAACCTGTTTAGAAAAAGCTGAAATATCCTTAAATATCTACCCAATACAGGGCAACGACTATATAGCTTTGTCCGTTACATCAGGGCCCGAAATTAACGCTCGCAAACTAGCAAAATGCGAGTGCTTTTTGGGATTTGCAAGTGAAAAATATATCCACTATCTAGCGAACATTTGCGAGTAAGAATCATCCCTCTTTTCAAAAAAAAAATTCATGAAAGCTGTTCGAATTCAACTTAATGTCAAGAAATTAGACTGGAAAAAGTACGAACAAACTTTTTTATTTACCTTTTCAGCTCATTACTTCAAAAGTATCAATAAGAATTTTAATTTTTACATAAATTTGCTAGTTGGCTCACCATTTTTGCAAATAGGAAAAACTGTCACTAGTAAAACTTTGCCAGTGGGCTATAAAGTTAAACTCGAGCCCTGCGTAAGAAGCTCCAAATTGTTTAGAAAGATGTCTAAAATGTCTTAGAAAGTTACTCCAAGGTTACCCCAGCATTAAATTTGCGATGCAGTACCCCTTTATACACCTGGCTGAAGAGAAACAGTATGAGAGTAAAGTGTCTTGCCCAAGAACACAACGTTGTGCCACGGCTCAAGCATTAACCCGCACCGTTCGATTTAGCTACCCATTTGGACACCGTGCCTCCCATTTCTTCAGAGAGGCTTTATTTTTCCCTCTGTTACGTTCTGGTCGCATAAAGTCATTTGTCGTTCGCGTCTTAATCAATCTTCCTTAATATAACCTCTGCACCCTTGCTGTAACCTTGAAACTTTTCTCTTGAATATCTTAAGTCAATTTAATCTTCTAATTAAATTTGTTATTGTCAGCTATTAATATTGTCTTCTTGCTGTTTCCAACAGTAAAATAACAATATAATTAACTAGTTTGGTTGGCTATACTTTGCACCGTATACTATCTCGATGGAGTCCCTCTTTAAAAAGGTCACACGAAAGATATAAGAGAATTTATTAAAGGTTGCATAAAAAAAAATGAAAGTGTGTAGAGTTGCAACGCTAAATAAAAATTCTTAGCCTTTCGTTTCGTTTTTTTTTTAATTTGTAATTAGAAATGCAAAAACGTCGATGTGCAAGCGAGATAATAAAAGTACGCTTTTATCGCCCCGCCCGTCGCCACTCTGAGCGGAGACGACACTCCGGTTGCCAATAGACAAGGCTTGTTTTATTCATCCAAGTGATATTGGATTGCTGACATTTCTAGTGTTTTCTTTAGCTTCAGGCTCTCGTTATAGCGTAACGTCAAATCAGGAATATTTCAGCTAAACAAAGTTGTTCAGTTTACCTTCCCTTGCACACTAAAGAAGCGGATATTACTGATGCCATTAAAACTTTATGTTCTCCGGGTAAATCCTTTCTCTAAGCACATCTTCTGCGACCACGTCTAAGTGGATTCTTTAATTACATGAATTGTTGCCAATGTGACTCAAGTTTACAAAGAGGGAAAAAAGTGAAAGTGCGATGCCTTAGAGATATTGGATCTTATGGGTACTGCAAGTACTTCATGCACCAAATGTTTTTAGCGATTTCAGAAGAGATAAGGGCAGTTGTTAATCGGAAACAGTCTTAAGAACGAGTCAAGTAAATAGAGCATATTTTAACCAAAATAGAGTTAAACAAAGTAACCTAGAACATTATAAAAGTCGTTATTTGTGGCTCTTAAAGGCGAATCATTTTAATTGATAAATTAAGGCATATAATTTCCAATTTCAGGCCTGAACGAGAGAAATTATTCATTAATGAGATTGGAATTTGACGTTTTTTAAAACAATAGCACTCTAAGGAGTGCTTACACGCCGGAGTGTCTTTAAGACAAGAGAGCACCGTTCTCACGCATCCAGCGTCGTTGAGAAACTTAACCAATATTGTATCCATTGAACAAAACTGCTTTTACTATTTCGCAAATAATATGCGCGCCAACTGCACAGAAAAAGAGCGATAATAATCAAGCAAGGAAACACTTAACTTGCTTTTTGGGGCTCTTGAAATGTTTTTGGTTAACCAGTAGGAACAACAAGTTTACACATTCCATTAAAATTCTTAACTTAACAAATAACGCATTAATCGTACAAGCGGAGTGAATAGGGCAATGGTAGCTGTCTTTCCGTCTCTGTTCTATTCGAACTCCCAAGAAATTCAAATGAACGAACAAAACATGACTATCAATTGATGCTAATGTGCTCTAAATTGGGATGACATATTTTTGTAATTTCATTTACTCCAGAATCCGTTCTATTTTTGAAAAGAATTCAATGTGTCGTTTCCTTTGGGTCCAAATAATTGTGTCCTATCTTGAACTTCATCTCTGACTGAATTGCAAAACAAATTGATGTGGTCACGTCTTCGATTTTTTTGCCCACGATTTGAAACTATTGTGTAAGACTTTGCAATATGGCGATTCATATACATGTTCTCCCTTTTTCGTTGAAAAGGTAAACATTGCATTGGGTTCATACTAGAAAATTGTGGCTGCTCAATACGTGCGTTCCGTTTTTTCTTTCGATCCGCCCCTCTCTTTGTTTTTCGTCTAAGAGCGTAGTGAGATACATTCTTCCTTTGATTTATATCGAAAAGAAGCATGCGATCTAAACTTCGAAGACCCACTCTGGTAAATTCTAAACGCGAAAGTGTGCAGAATATTCAGAATTTGAGTTTTTTTTTGAGATACAGTTTTTGCTGCTTTTGTACATGTCTGGAACGTGGTGGTCCGAGATGAAATTAAGTGTGCTTTGAACAGTGTGTTTCAGCTGAGAAGAATGGGGGTTTATTTAACCTATAAAAACAGAGATAGTATGAATCTGCGGTTTCCTCTCTTAGTAAAATTCATTAACTGAATTCCACAAACCAACATGTATTACAAGTAGAAATGCAAGCAAATCGTGATAGTTTTGAGGAGGATCTTGTTAAATGGATACATTAGGTTGTAGATGAACAAATTTCGCCATTGACTGAATTCGAGAGGAAAATGAGGTCTCATTTTGATTCAGTTGAAATCTCCTTCTTTTATGTATTTTCGTTTTGTTTAAGTTTGATTCCGCGTGCTGGTTAGCACTTCTTTTAAAATACCCGCTGATTGGTAAAACCACAATACGTTTCCGAGATTTTCAAATGAAAATGATATCACGGAAGAAATCAGTGTGGTTTTCAAGTCACTGGAAAGTATATAAATGCCAAACTTATGTCGTAGCAGTGAGTACATTTTCCGGCGCAATGCTATAACATAGAAGAAACGCACTTTCTCCAACCAAAACTCTTTTTGTTGATTTACGATTTTGATAATGTTCTTAAGATTTTCTCGCTGCAGATTCGATTTATTCACCACAAAATGATAGAATATGGGCTTTAAACGAGTCAGTGTTTTACTTTACAAAATATTACGGGCAGAAAAATGTTTAAAAACCGGCTGTATCAATACAGGCACAATAAAGTTTTGCAATATGCAAGCGATTTAACCTGATAAAATAAGCTTGGGTCATTTCTCGCTGTGATTAACTGTTCGATACATTGAAGGACCAGCCAGCTCATTATATTGCAATTAGGTCTCAAACGCGTTAACTTTTTGCCATTTTTTGTATGTTTTGGTTGTGTAGGTTTTTTTAAGTAAAAAGCAGACAAAGTATTCTTCCCTACAAAACTTATAGACCACTGGAGTTGTCTTTTCTCGTTTCGTTGAAATTTTGTTGAAATTTCTGTACCAGGAGTAAGATGTAGTGAATTCTGTGAAAATGACAGATGGCCATCTCACCGAACGCAACAGAGGAAACGACTTTCTTTTGTGTTGGCAAAGGAAATGTTGTACTTTGATAAATGAAATTTATCGCATCTTTATTTATCCGCAATTTGCGAGCGTTTAGACTATTGAAAGCCTAAAGACGTGTAATGAAAGCAGGGTGATTTGCTAGCTGTTAACAAGAGAAAGATCAGTTGAACGCGTGCAAGCTGAACAAGGCGAACGGCATGGAACAACAGGGACGAGTAATTCAGCAAATTAAACAATGAACATGACATTCAACGGCTAACAAAGGCTTCACTAAAAAATGAACAAAGACAAAATGAGGAATCCATGTCCGTGTAAGCTCAAAATAAAAAGATGAGATAGAAAACTACAGTAAAAAATAAATGTATTTGAACAGCAGTGCAGGATTGAGTTAAAAGACTCAGTATTAAGCTTAAGTTTACACCGAATGAAACGTATTGCCTTAGAAGATAAGCATCTTCGAGAGAGCAATTTTATATTTTACTGATCCGTATTTTGTATAATGACCAGAAAAAAGATCGCGTACAATAGAGATGATAAATCTCTTTAGATGTCTCGTTTAAAAAGTAGATTATAAAATCCTCGAAAAAATCCACTAAAGCCTTAGTTTTGAATGCTGTCAATCTTGAAAGCATTATAACGAGTGACAAATTGAACTGGTATCCTTTTACTAAACCTGTGTGCTTGAAAAATGCAATAAGTGTGTGCCGAATCACACCATTAGTACATAGCCTCTTTGTTCTGTTTCTTGATTTGTGATTCACTTCTAAATAAACGAATTTAAGACCATATTTCTGATGGCAGGAAAATAAAACAATTAAATACGTAATTTATTCCTGAAGTTCACCTATGTTTAACTTTTTGCATGACATTTTGCGGAATGTTAAAGCCGAATGTGAACTGCATGTTCGTAGTCCGATCCACTAATCCCTACATTCCTTTTACCATCCACATAGCGAGTAAGATGGATCTTTTAAGACAGCAATGAAACTTGGGGTCTGAAAAATTTAGCTGACCATTTTAGCAATAATTCATCGAATGTTTTGAGTTGGTTTTGTGCTGCTAGTATGCTCTGCAAAGTTAAGAAAAACAGTCTTGACCCCTCGAATACGTGTCTCAGGTAGTTCGGTGCTTTCCCTCATGAATTACGGGGCTTCCTGAGCCTTAAACGACCGTACAAGTAACACTGAACATATATATACTTATATAAAAGTAATTTGTAAGCTTAATTCATTACTACGATGTTATTCAAACAACGTATTTAGATATACGACCAAGCCGTGAAACTGGAAGTCAGGTAATATATTGTGGCTGATGCGAAAAATCACGAAATTGCTAATAAACCTTCCTTGAGAATACGTGTTAATTGTTTGATAATATAACATAATTCTTGTATCGTAGTTAGACTCCCCCTATGTTTACGCTAACTTTTATTCTGCGACTTATATAGTTTAAAACAATTCCTCGTTTTTTTTCTTGTCTCCAGTTAAAAGAAATTTTGTTCGGTCTGGTGACGATTGCCGTCACACCACTAATGGGGCCTGTATACAGAGCAGAATCACGGAATGAAATGCTACATTTAGCTTTGGTTAACAAAGCAAATTTAAACACATGGAGCGTTGTCCGATTTGGGTAATTGTTACTGTTGAAACGTTGTCCGAAATTGCCACCCAGTTATTTGCATGTATGCATTTTTATGCAAAAGTTCTTGCTCTTATAAAATTCATGCAGATTAAACATGAAGTTGGATTCAAGATTGAGGCGTGTCCAAAAGACTCCAAAGAGACTATTGAACTTATGAAATTCCTTTATAAAAGACTAACTTTTGCCCAATAAATGCCATTTCCCAGTCATCGAGTATACGTAGAAATGTCGGTCAATGTACTTAGCCGTGGCTATTAAAGGCTCAACTGTTTGCCACGACCGCAATTGTGATCATGCATTCATTCTGAACTTTCCAAAATGTCAACAACACGTACGAAGTTCACGCTTCTCAAAAGATAGCCTCCTCACACACTCTCGCACAAGCCTGAAAATAAAAGCTATCATTGGATATTATTGCACTTGAAATCCTTGTTGTGTTCTATTAATTAAACATACCTGAAATGTACCTTCACTTTTCTCGCTAGAGGACGAAAAGCCTAGTGCCTCGAGGCGAAAAATTGTACGCACAGTTTAACCACCGATTAAAAACTCGACCAGAGATGTTTTAATCGACATTTACAGCAATATAGTGATATTGAGTCATTGGAAAGTTACTTGAAATAGACGCAGTAGTTTACAAAAACTGTATCGGTCTTTTGATTGCTTTTAAGGTGCAGAAGTTATATAATCTCTCTTTTGGACCGACGTTTCAGAAATTGGAGTTGGTTCTCGGTCTACAACCATGGCGTATAATTATGTTTGTAGATCTATATTTAATAAAAATGCTTTTGTACTCACCCCAGTGCTCAAAAGTTTAGTGTTAGCTCTAACTTTCGTTATTTTAATATTGGAGGAATTCAGATAGATCAGTGTGACTTTGTTGTAAACTTGGGTTGTGCCGGATATGACTGATAGCACAAAACATATCCGTATTTCAGATTCTTGGAGGGCAAAGCCCTGTTGAAAGGACAATTTCACACTTCGCGAAACTGTCGATAAATAAAATCATTACTCATACCTGAATTTCGGTGATAGCATAATAATTTTGGCAACAAAACTTTACTTAATTTCATGAGGTTTATTATGTAAGTGCCTTGCACATATTCCGCAACCTCATTAATTCCACTGGTCGTGGGTTCTCACGGTCCAGAAATCCGTTCTTGAAAATAACTTCATCTTGAAAACAAAATTATAGTCTTGATTTATTCAAGCTGCAAGCCAGCCAGTTATCTGGAGACTCAACTATAATATTGTTTATTTGTTTTTAAAAGTCTAAAATCGTCGATTAAACATTTTTTAAAATTTATTTTTTTTAATCTCAGTTGTTTCCAATCATGCAGTACGGGCCTTATAGGGTCCTTCTTTCTCGACTTGGAAGATAAATCATATGATTTAAACAACAACAACAATTTATTTATTAACAGATTATATGGAGGTTAGAAGGACTTCAGTTTTTATGTCATATAATGGAAATAGATATTCTGTGATGTCTTGGAAACATGATGTTAATAAATTTCACAGTTTTAAAATTATTTTAGTGTGTGTTTGTGTGTGTGTGTGCCTTTTTGGTACATAGTAGTTGTGTTTTATAGTGAGAATCTGTCCACCTCGAGTTGGGCGTTCTCTGCAGTGCATTCTATTAACGTCACGAATCTTAGCAGAGAGCTAAGGCTTTTCACCAGATTGTTCCATGGCACAACGCTCAGCTTATTCACTGTTTAACAGTTTGGAATTTCTGTTTCAAGAATGCAAGCTATGAGTTCCCTTCATAGCAATGCGTGATGCTCAAAGCCCGAGATCCTGCCCACTTAGCAGGGTCAATGATTTTGACCCCATTTGGATGACTTAGCGAATAGGAAACTATATTCATGGTTGCTGTCGTCATTCACCTCAAATTAATCAGCAAAAGAACCTTTTGTAAGAATCTCTAGCTATTTTTATCACTACTTCAGCTCGTTTTAGAGTAATCTACCAACGCAGAGCTATATTTCGTAGTGTTTAAACCGCAATTTATGCGTGTGAACTAAAATAAATCAGCGATGAATTACAATCTCATTAGTTACCTCAAATCGTGGTGTCCATTCAAGTTAAGTCGATTCGCAAGTCATCCGTGTAAGTGGATTTGCTGACAGCTTTCACACGAGCGTCTTTTGAAAACAACCTCGAACACAAAGGAAATGAATTGTAGTGTCAAGATATCCGGAATTGTTGCATTTGGTTTAGTTTATTTTCTTCTTGTGGGGTCATTACATTTCAGCTCACAAGCATACGTCTTGTCTTAAGCTGCGAAAACTCATCGGCCCTAGTGAAAAGGATTTATAGCCATTCTCCGCCTTCGACTTTCAACCTGACAATGGCTAATTTGTTGTATATACAAAATCCACTGGGTGCTTTTATTGTAAACTGCTGATTAAATTAACGAAAAATCCCTTTTGTTTCGGATAAGCTGAAGAGTACCGTTGACAGATTCACTAGAGACAAATCCTTTCACCAAGACTAGCCACTGAGCGAACGTTGCGTAGAAAGATAGTTTAAATGAACCATCTCGAGCCTGGAGCGTAATGCATTTGCATGAGGCACGTTCACAGGAAAGGCAGAAATTAGAATTTATTCTTTTCCATTTCGTGCAGACACAAAAGTTTTGAGTCGAACTATTGTTCTCTTTGCTGATAATGTCTTCTCAGGAGAGCGTTTTCGACACCTTGCTTGTCAACCTGTCGTCATTAATCATTCGCTAAGACTAAGAGCGTTATGTAAATAAGGCTGGTTCTTTCTGCTGCTTGTTTTGCTTGTGGGGGCGCGAGTTTTCCATTACCTAAACCGACCAGTAGAAAAGGCTAAAACAAATCTCATTTCCATTTGTTACAATGAAAGCGTGTTGACGTGTGATAAATTTCGGAAGCCACGCAAACGTTATCTATTTCTCTTTTAATTCCGTGACACCTGTTGTCAATGTTTGCTGAACTCGGTCACGATGGAAACTGTTATTTTCAGGTGAAGCCTTCTTTGATCGCTTTAAGCCCAAAGCAATGCTGGGCCAACGCGGTGCAAAAACTGTGATAAGAATGTAAGCCCTTGACTTTGAGCCAAACAATGCCCGTTTTTATTCTTACGTTCCACAAATGGTCGACGCAGGCTGCATGGCCGTCGTTGAAGGGCTTAATTGTCAACGGCATAATAACGCTCCACCCATTTTTTAACAGCGAATAATGCTTGGCTTTTTATAGTCTGCTTGAATGAATTCACAATATAATTAGATTTAGACTTCAAGAGCTAGCAAATTACAGATTAAAAGTGACTTCTCCCATGAGGATAGTCATTAACTATTAATTGAGCCTCGAAATGTACGTAACACAGGAAATACATAAATTCACGAAAACAATGGGCCCACTAAAAGACCGTGTCCACATCACTACGTAGGGGTATAAATACGCGCGCGGAAACGAAATCTGCCAGTCAGATGCGTCGAGGATGAAAGTTTAAACACCTCGCCACAACTAGCAAGTTTTGAAATGAGTATCGAAGGAGCCATGAGTACATTTGGCTTGCCACCGTTCGACATTGGCCAAGAGTTTAGTATTCCACCTCATCTGCGCCACAACCCGGAAAATTTTAACCCTCGTTTTGCCAACGCTCGTTTTCACAACGGCATCTCGAACATTTTTAGAGCAGGAGATTTCGCTAGTAAGAACGTCAACGAGGATGGCGGACGGCACATGAACATCAGCAATGGAATAGAAGGCATTTCTGAGATGGAGGACAACGAGCTGCCCATTTCTGCCGCAATGACTGAACATTATTTAACTTCGGGGACGACGACGCTTGGTTGCACACAACAACAACACAGCGCGCTTCACTCCACCGTCCCTCCACTACAGTCAGCTCCTTTTTTCTCTGATACCGTGACGTCCGAAGCGGACTCTTATGCAAGAGACATGCCTTTCCCGAGTCCGATGGATCCGTTTAGTATAAAGAACGAGCCTGAGCCTCGATTTCACCTAAATCCAACTTCTGCTATCTCAAGCATATCGAGTGCGCTACAACCGAACAAACCGAACATTATGAGGTCGATTTATGGCCCCAACTTAAATCCTTCTTTCCCCGATCCAGCCGCGCAGTCGATGTACACCTACATCCATCAAACGCCGGTAAGCGACGAATCAAAAGCGCCACAGTTTTACCGACCGTTTCCCGGTTTCCCGCCGTTTGATCCGCCAGAATCCATTCAAGATAATCACGGCTTTTCAAAGCCAGAAGACAGCAGAATATTCCCCCCGGTTCCCAGCAGCCACAGGCCTCAAATTATCGAGCGGCAAAAGTCACAAGTTCCCAACCGGCCGGACGCCCACGACGTCGAAGATGTAGACGATGCAAACCGGTGTAAAAACACTGTGGAAGGCACCAAAACATCTGTAAGAAGACTAAAGAAATGGTATAAGGACAAGTATGGCAAATCTATTGACATGAACACAGTTACCCGTCAGATGGCCATGGAAATGTTGAAAGACTTCTTTCTCGAGATTCGCGACACGCGGCCGGGAAAAGAGGGTAACGAATATGAGCCCGTGACTCTTACTACATACAGAAATGGACTGAGGAGATATTTCCTCGAAAGAAAATGTCCTCCAGCCGTAGAGAATTTCGATTTGGCTGATAGAGAATTTGACGTGGTCAACTACGGACTGGTGTCAAAGAGAAACGAGCTGAAGCGCAAAGGGAAAGGAAACCACCCGAACGTGGTCGAAAGCATCACCGAAGAGCAGTTAGAGAGAATGTGGGCCTCTGGAGCTATCGGAGTGCATGCACCGAGGCCTTTGCTGCGCCTCCAGTGGTGGATTAACACTGTCAGTCATGGCATTAGAGGACGCATGGCCCATCATGACCTGAGCATCGACGACTTTCGCATCTCCCGCGGCCCCGACGGCAAGATAATCATCGACCACATGAAAGCTGGCTCGAACAAGAGGCCAAGAGCGGACGACGAGAAAGACAACCCGAGAAGCAAGAAAAAGTGCAAGGCACGAGTGGCAGCCACCGATGGAAGCGAACGAGACCCCGTTCGTGCATTCGAGGTGTATCTGCGTCACCGTCCACCTGGTATCTCGTCGTTTTATCTCACCCCGAAGCATAAGCCTAAGGGAGATATCTGGTTCAACAAGGTACCGATGGGAAAGAATTCCATTGGCAGAATCATGCGGGAGATCAAGGCAATTGCCGGGATCGGATAATACAGAACACTTTTCAAGGAATACAGTCTCGCTGGCTGAGAAAAAACTTATTTAAAAGACATCAGTACCTGCTGCTTCAAAGGCAGCGCTAGGAACATTTCTTCTGAGAAAGAAAAGACCATAACAAAGGTCGCCAACCTCGCCGCGGAGAAACGAGACTGGCAAAGAGATGGTTTCAAACCATTTACCGTTAATCGAAGAACTGATAGACTTGTAAGTAAACGAAACAAATGCTTCTGTTCTTTAAAAGAAAAATCTTTAAACGTTTACATTACGAAGAGATGACAAAGTTTTATGCTATTAAGAGTAAAAAAATCGACTATTTGCGATATATATATAAAAGAAGGTTTTTGGTATATGATTGGGAAAAAAGTTTATTTAGTAATGTTCATGAAATGCCTGGGACTCAAGCACAGTGCTTATGGGGATTTCAAATCAGTTGCAAGCATTTAAACCATAAGTATTTAATATATATAAATCAATCGTAACCAGTTAATGCTTGCTTCAGTTCGCATTTGATCCATTTATTGAAGGACAAAAGCCATCGAATCTCGTGAGAATACACATAAATATTATCATTTAGCCTTCTGAAATACGGCCAAATCGGCTGGCTTTGAAAAGTTGAGTAAGTTAAGATTTAAACCTTTTAGAATATGGCTTTAAGTCTTCTTAACGCCCTATCTTTACTATCGATAAGAGATTTCGTTTAGAAGCCAAAGAAATTTTTAATTGTATGAATGCATGATTCTTTTCTTGGCGTTCGTTGTGTTCTTATTTACCCTCAGAGAGTTCATTAAGGGCTTCTTCAATGCATAGACGCCAACAGCAGTTGATCTCACATTCTTTTTTAAACAATTGCTTTGTAAGGAAATATATATAATATAAAAAGAAGTAACAGAGAACTTCCAAAAGGCCAACACGATAAGCTGTGAAAAAAGGCGTTTCTTCACACGTAGAACATCACAATCTACAAAAGAGATTTCAAAAGTTGAAAGATGACAAAATGTGCTAGCTTATAACGATTTATTGTAAGGAATATATTTTTATCAAAATAGGCAAAGAGTGTTCAAATTTTGTTCATTTGGGTCGTTTCGTACCGTCGCCGGTTCAAACGCGAGATGCTCATTAGCTGTAGTTGAAATTTTAGGTAGAATTACATTCCATTGTAAATAAATTTACACTTGCTTTTATTGGTTTGTCGTAATTTTTTAATGTGCTCGTGAGAGCGTTTTATTAGCCGTGAAAAGTAAAACGTGAGTGAACGGAAGAGAGGTGGAACAAATTGTAGAACACAAATGTATTTAGATAACATTTCATCATTGTTTAATAAAGAGATGGGACATGACTAGCTTTGTTTTACTATGTGAGATTAAGCGTATCTTCGTTTGAATCACTTTATTGTTTAGCTAAGTAAAGGCCTCTGGAAGGGCTCTAAACAACATCATATTATCTCAGAAGGGGATTAAGAAGTGTGCTTTTTCCCCTTCTTCCTGTGTCGTTTAGCACCATTTTGCTAAAATAATTTAAATCTTAAAGCCTTTATGTACCCGTCGAAGAAACGGATTCATTTTTGTAAGATATTCACATTTTCATTTAGTTTGAACAAATTGAAACCTAACGAAGCATCAGCTTCGTAACTGATAGTTTTTCCAGTGAAATTTAGTTTGCAAAATATGTTTCAAATTTAAATTTTGGAAAGCAAATGCACTGGGACTGCACTGGTTTCTTTAAATTTTATTTGCTAGTTATTTCCATTTTAAAACCGTCTATCCCTTTCTCGTTATGGAATTTATGTTCTCGTGCATCTTGTGGGCGTTTTCAAAACTAATTTTTTGAAAGTTTACCCTCCAGGAACTGTTGACGCATTGTAATGTCTATTTTAGGTTTATTTATGGTTACCATGTAAATTACCATCGGGTTTTCGTTGTTACAAGAAGCTAATTTCTTTTATGACAAACTTCCTAACGTAGACATTAGTCTACAAAGGAAAGCAATGCAGCTTTTAGTTGAAAGGTAATTTATTGAATTGAATTGCCAGCAATTTTGAGGAGCTTTCGTGAGTTGCTATGATGTTGTTTTGACTCTTACGACAACCACACGGCAACAGTTTCGTGACTGCTAAATTGCCCCTTCCGTCAACACACAACACCTTTGACGCATGTCAAACTTAACTTCTTGATGGAAAACGGCGCGCGCAACAAAGCAAGCCGAAAGATCTTCTACCACTTGGACGAACGAAACTAATTCCAATATCGTCTCGATTCCCGTGGTAAAATTCCGGTTCTTTTTCTCGAGCAACTGCACAACTTTTCTGGACAAGTAATTTTGCGGTTGCCGTGTTAGGGAAGTTGCGGAGTAAGGGGTAAATTGTTTCAAGAGGGTGATTACCACTCAGATTACGATAATAATAGCCAGCCGTAGACCAATATAACGGTCACACGGTTGAAGTTTTTGCGGGCACAGTCGCCGGCATGTCTTATAATTGCTTCCTCGAAATGCACTGCTCGTTACGTGACTTGACGGAATCCTAGCTCACACCTTTGTGGACCCCCGCCCATATCAGTGCAATTAAACGACGGCAGTAGAAAAGGGGAATTCACTTATTAGAATAACAAACAAATGCACAAGGGCAATCTGATGGGATTTTTTTTTTCGGCAAGTTGAGAGAAGTACTTAAATGACGAATAAAGCTTAAGTTTTTCGTATGATGTTCCCGCCCATTGGCGCGACAGCCCCCTATGCAAAGAAAATTCTAGTTGTAGAAAACTCGAGATTTGGTAGTTAAAGTATGCTTTCTATCACTGAGAAAACGAGACCATCTGACCGAAAATATTCTCGAAAACATGTTTTCTTTTGATTTTTCTCACGCAAAAAAAGTCGTGATGTACAACAAAGGTCGTGCGTCGAGGCTATAGACAATGCTTCTCCTAATGGGTCGTTAAAGCGTAGGGCAATAAGTTGCGGCGACACATCCACGCAATAAAAATCTTGGCGTCTAGTATGGTCAAGATGTCTCGGTCCTTAAAGAAAGCACAGAAAATGCAATACACACACGCTGGACTTTGATTCGTGAATACTGTCCCCATAACAACCCTTAAAACAAAAAGTTATTTTGGTGCCGAAACTGGGTTTTATCTTGATAACAAGAAAAGAAGTCCTGCTTATGACGTTCAAAAAAATTAGAGAGACATTATACCGACGGAAATTCTTAAACAAGATAAAAGTTATTGGCATTTATTCAACGTCGAATTTGTGATTCGTTCTCAGTTTTCAGGTCTGGCTACGGTTTGGCTCGATCGAACTGTGACAAACATTGTTCAACGGTAGCAAAGCTGAGCATGTTGCTTGCTATTTGACAATCTTGTTTTTCAATAAAATCACCCTCAGATAACTGTTATTGGGAGTACTGAAAGCTTTGAATCAAAGAAATTCTAAAATGGGTTTAGACTGCATTAATGGGTTTAGACTGCATCCATCGTGAAAGTTACAGAGAACTTCAAGCCAGCCGAAATGATAATGAGTATATTAATAGATGTATCCTGTTTCAACCCTTTGAAGTGTACATAACAGTTAAGGCGTCTCCCCGGCTTGCACATGGCTTATGGTAGAGTATATCTTATGGTTATTTCCCTCCTTCTTTGCAGTCATTTTGAAATTTGCTGCTTCTTAAGGGCCCCCTGTGAAAGCTCGCAATTCAGTCAGCCCTTGGATGCAAAGCTGAACAGATGTTACTCGAAACATCAAATGGCGATATGTGGCAGATTGGCGCGGTGTTTAATCTATCTACACCGTGTTTATACTTGCTATATGTGTTTCCGAATGTGTATCTCTGGGTTCCTCTTAAATTCAAGACTTTACCGACGGCTATGTTAGCCACTTCAAAAGATTTCGGGTTAATAATCTTATGGGGTTGTGCTATATGCCGTGTTTGTAAATGTGTATGGGTGTTATTTCGTCTATATTCAAAGCCTTGTTTCTACACTAGCCACTATGAAAAAACTGTGCGCTTGCAATCTTTAGATAATCTATTGACGTAAGTCGACGGATAATGGTTCTCCAACTACAACGAGACCCTACAAGTCACTTTAAACTTGTTAAATACGACTGAGATGATTTGGCTTTGATGACCACGGCATCCTGAGTCACACACACAGCAATTTGTAACCCCAGCCACCGTAGCAATACCATTTAGGAAGCAATAGTACATGTGCCGATTTTTGTCATACAGTGGTTAGCTCTCTAGTTAAACAAACGTTTTTTTTTTTACTATTAGGTACGTGTTCCATCAACAATATTTTACCTCCAGCGGAATCTTCTCTCGAAGTAAATGAGTGAATAATATTGCTACTGCGTTAGTCTGTATAATGCTATATATAGCTTAAGCGCGTATAGAGGCTCGCCTCTTCGAGATTCTTGTCTGGGATTTAAGATGCAGGTCAAATAAATAGCCACGCAAGAGGTGCTTATTAATGTTGCAATCGAGTCTAACAGACTCCGCAAAGAAAAGCAAACAGCACAGCAAGATAAGATAAGAGATTGGGCTTTCTATACACGCGTTACGCAAATCTATACCCTATTCTGTCTGAAGCCTAGAAAGTAAAGCTCAGTTTTTTATATTGGGAGATGCTGTGCAACAGATAAGTCAAATCATAATTAATTGCAAAATATTTCGAACGAGCGTTTTACTCAGAGAAATAGACTTAAGCTATAGGTTGGGAGGGAGAGAGAAGTAATTATTCAACTGCAATGTATTTTTCAATACATTTTCGGCCTATGATTCTTTTATACGAAAAAATGACATCATCGAAAAGTACAATAGCCAACCTTTACTATTTTAGATTGTAAAAGTTTCACTTTTGCTGGCTCAGAGTTCTGGGATGTAAGTTATTTATTGCTCTGTCGGTTGCTATTTTTGCTAGTTTATCAACCAGAGTTATTTTAAGTCACTCGTATATACCTGAAGTCAGTGGATATTTCGATTATTTTTAGGCTTTGACATTGCTATCATTGAACTGATTAAATTAAGATACAAATTAATTGTAAGTCGAACCTCGGACATTTGCCGTAAATCGAGTTTCTCTTGTGGTGAAAGCTGTGTGTGACACTGTATTTGCGTCAAAGATAGCTGCTCTATGTAATAATGCACAGTTATGTAGCCTTCCCTTGGAGTTTAAAGGGTAAAAACTTAAACTGCTAGGGAACTGCACACTCAGGAATAATGAACTAAAATTCTGTCGACGTAACGAAGGTCCAGTCATGCCTATTTATCCCCATCGCGCCAATTTAATTCCCTTAAACCGGCGGGAAGCTTTTGTGGACGATATTAAGAGCCATGGACGAATGTACGTGAGGATTCACTCAGAATGATTCGAACAATTTGCTCAGGAGCAGAGGCTATAAATCACGTTAACATTTCAAGTGAATTTAACAACTTGCTTATCGCCCGAGAAACCACACTCGTTAATATCGTATATGTCTTCGATCTTTACACAAGGAAACGAAGTGAGCTTCAAACACCGAAATATCAAATAAATAAAGTATTAACTCGCTAATGTTCCATTATTTCCGTCATTCTAAACGTTACTCTTACATCTGTGTTTGGAGATGGTGACATATTGAGCTGTATATGCCTTGTCTTTTAATGTCTGCTCTCGCATATATATCCGGTATGAAATATAAGTAAAGTGGAGTGTTTATTGTGGATTGAAAGAAGAAAGTAAGCAGCAAGCAATACTACTATTACATATTGCCAGTTGTCGAACTAAATTGTTAGTGTCCGTTTTAACAATCGCTGAAGGATAGTTTCCAAGGGTTTATGGACAGGCAATTTTCGCCTCCCCGCCGATGGATTATTTGCGCTTTGAATACCTGTTTTGTCGAAGAGATCAGACAAACAGCATCTCTTGCTGCGACGATACTTATGTGCTACTGTGTTTAGTAAATTTTCGATATCAACAGTGTGTGCTGTAGAGCTAACCTTCTTGTAATACCCTGTTGCGTAGACAGATTTTGACCCACTAAATTTTTTTGTTATCGCTTTAATTGTTTGATTATGGGACTCGGTTGCCCTCTGCTTCTAACAGCATTAACCGAAGAAACTAACCGCCTTCTAGGTATGATTTTATTGCAAGTCAATTTCTGATGTTCGAGTTCGTCTCAGCTGCTGCATAATCTAGTAGGAAAAGGGTTGTTATTAATTTATTCGCACTTACATGATGGAACTTCCGGTAGCGGAGTGGACCCTTGCCGAAACAATCATTTAACCATGCTTCGTTGGGCTTTGTTTACGTTTTGTTCGCACGCGAACGGAATTAAGGCAGTTCTATTTTGACAAAATTCACATGGCCTTGCCAATCACGTCTTAATTCACTAACAAGCATTTTTTCAAGGGAGTTTTGCTGCTGCTTTTTGAGGCGTTCTCGCAATAATTATAGCGTTACTGTGAACGCAAAGTTGCGTAGCCGATACGGTGGGTGAGCTTTTCGCTCCAAGCAAAACAGCGCAAAATTTAAGGCTGCTTTAACTGGCTCGAACTTATGACGCGATTGGGTCGAGTGGTGCTTAAGTGAAAGAAGGCGTGATAGGCTGTAATGAAAAATTATACGATTAGTTCACCAGATGCATTTCCTGAATGGACCAATTACAGGTCTATTATGACTGGGCTTTTAGTGGACCTTCGCGGAAAGTGTACATCACGCAACGGCATATGGTTATATTAAAGTCGTCATTTGTTTGTCTGAACCGAATTCCGGCTCTTTGTATCATATGAAACAGTCCTCCTTTCAAATTCGAGGCAGCGTGGAACTGGTTATTGAGTGTTACCTGCCGCCTCTTCCTCCATAACAAAATTCCAACTATTGTCATCCCATTTGGTTGACGTAATGACCACCAAACACATTAGGCCAATTTGCAGTCCTTTTTGCTCGCAAACTGATCTAATTATCTCTGTTTGTCGGTTTGAAGCACGAAAATGGTTACTTTGCATGAGAATGTAATAGATGTCGTTGCTTTTAACGTTGCAAACTTTCTAGTTTATTTAGCTAACAGACCTTGGTTCCTAACCGTTTTCCAATAACAAATTGTCTTGCGAATTCTAATGACAAGGCAGCCTGGTTTTATCTCGTTTTTAACGACAAGGTTGAACGAACTTTGCACTTAGATCCAAGATACGCTTGTAATTGTTTGAGCAAAATTTGCCTCTAGCGTTTTACGAATCAAATTGTATACCAAAATTTCAAAGATCCATAGATAACTGACAGCAATCAATGAGAACATATTCAAATATGTTGACATAACGTGTTTCTAGACGAGTTTTCTGTTCACGAAAAGACCCTCATTAAAAAGTCATAAAAATTACAAAGGCCAATTTGACAAACCAAATTGGTTCCGTGCAAAATTCCATGCACTTTTTGTTCGGAGGGCTTTTCTACTTTGTTATAATAATCTAGCGGATAATTCATCGGCGAAATAGCAAGCCACTGTTTTGAAAAAGTAGACGGAGATTCCATTTCCTGACTAATCTACAGCTTAAGCGGGCTTCATTTCAGACAGGAAATTGTTATTCCTTATTGTTCGTGGAAACCATTACTACCACTGTTTTAATCACCCAGTGACTATTCTAGCCATAGCGTGCAGTGACGAACATAATTTTGCTGAGTAATGGTGACAGGTTCGTTGGGGCTAACAAACATTGCATTTACAATTAATAACACCAACGTTTGGCGTTATGGAATCGACAACGTTGGGCTTGTAACGCACTCGCACACCCTCTCTATCTATTATTCCTTACAGTAACTTTTTAAAAACTCTTCAATGAAAGAGCAATACAAAACACGTGAAACTTGACGTGTCCAGCTAAGCGGATCGAAACGTGCACTTGTTTTCTGCTTTTGTCTTTGTTGCCAGGGTTTCACATTTTTGACGTAAACTAGTACTTGACAAGTCAAGTAAATTCAGCTGCTTGCATAATTTAACGTAATTATAAAGAGTTTTCCAACACCTCCCAGCGAAACTTGTACATCTTAGATCCTTGTAAATGCTTGAGATTCCCCTCTTAAATTCAATAATCCTGCCTTAATCCTGCAGCTTTCTGAGTAAAACTATAAAACTGAGTATAGCGAGTCAGCTCTAAATTGCCTTTCGACTTGAAAAGAATGTATAATTTATTGACCAGTGTTATTTTTTGTATGTGAATAATTCTCAACCTTTTAGCCCAGGCGGTAAATTTGACTCTAAAATTGGTAAAGGATTGCTGATTTATCGGACGCCCGCGAGCAGACAGGAAAAATTTGTCTCAAAGCAAAAACTTCAAAGAAATCCGGTCTGCTGTGTTCTGCCGCAAACGGGAACTCCCTCAGATACACATACAATTTTAAATTACTTAACGATTAAGCGAGACATGCAAGGTTTTATTTTGTATTTAAATTTTTGGTGATGCATTAATTAATTTCAATTTCGAACTAATGTTGTAAAACCATTCATGGAGGCTTGCAAACAATGGATATGTATTATATGGACAACAGAAAAGCAGTTATTTACATTTCTTTTTAGCAGTCCTTTTAACCACCCATTGGCACCATCAGATTTTTCTCCTTTTTCAACTGAGTATTCAAGAATTTCCGCATTCGCTGGGCGAAAATTATTTGATGCTTTTCTTTCAACCCTTCCATCTCTATATTTCTCATATTTCTTTTCAGAAATTACTTAATTCAAAATCATAAAGTTAAAAAAAACTGATCACAATAGCATCTATTATCATACGTCTTCAGTTGATAGTTAATCAGGCTTTCAGCATTAACCATACTAGCAATGTTTTGAGATCAATTAGATTGTGGCAATCTTTTTTTTTTCCTATTTGTCTCTGAATACTTTTGTTGATACACTATTGAAATAAATAAGGAATGCAGAAAAACATTAAAGTTATGTGCTCTTTAATTTCATTACATCTTGTTTTCAACAGGTTACTCGATCGGTTAAAAGAAATAAGGTTTTGAGCCCACAAAGTGGTAGAACGAAATACAACTGAACACAAATACTGACGGCTCGAGTACATAGATGTGTTACCCTCCCTGTTTTTTAGCTGCACAACAATTTAAAACCCGTTAAGACCTTTACTATTCTATTTCTTGTATTCTCAATATCTAGGCAAATTCACAGAAAGGCAACAGGAGAAAACAAAACCCTTAACTAAGGACATGCATGTTAATTCAAGTAAATTCAGCATCGACTCAAAATGACACCAGACAGGTTAGCCCATGAAATTCTACCACAGTCGAACCTCTCCAGTCAGTCACCTCCTCAACATAGAACATCGTTTTCTAAATGGACAGCTTCCTTGGTCCTGGGAGGGCTCAATTCTTACAAACTCTACCTGTATAATCAGGCACTTCATTTGGTCCCGGAATCAGCGTTGAAAACAGTTGTATCCGTCTCTATCTCAGTCTATAATAAGATACTCTGGTATTTCCACATTCTGACCGTAGTGGCATAGCTTTTAATAGAGAACCATTTCAAGAGACAATTATAGCATCTTAGTACAAATTCTTAAAGGAGCTTTCTCACGGATGACATGTTGAAAGCTTTAGCCTAAATTTCTCATGTTTCTCAATTAGTATCCTTTTCAATCTTCCTCATTCAAAAGTCATTCTTCTTAATTCTCCTGAGTTCTTTGGTGTTTTTCTACCTTGGTGGACTATTATTTCAAGCACAGGCGTACAGGCCGGGGGGGGGGGGAGGGCAGCCTCAGCCTGGCAGCCCTCCCAAATTTTGGGTAACTCAGTAAAAGAAATTTGAGCAAGGCAACTTAGGGGAATAATATTCATCCCCCACCCCACCCCGGCAAAAGTTGCTCGTGTGCCTATGATTTCAAGGTTTCCTTACCTTAATACATTATCAAAGATGACTTTATTCGTGATAACTAAGCCCCTTTAAAGGATTGCTACAAACCACGTATAAAGACAAATATTTCATGTCAGTAAGAAAAACTGAAGGTAATATTAAAGACTGCGAACCTCTTCCGCCAATCGACAAGCAAACGCTTCCAATATTTACTGAGAATAAATTGATTCTTGCAGAGGGTGATCAAGTAGTCATTTTGGGTTTTTCAATATCTAAGTGTAGAAATTGTGCTTCAATTGGCTGAAAAGTTTAAACCACAAACAAGAGCCTGGCGGTAATTACTTTTTTTCCCAAACGCAGCCAAATAATTGAGATAACAGAAACACGCCAATTGGAAAGTCGATTGCCTTTTTAGGAATTGTTGCAGTATCACAACTTCTCTTTAGGTTGACTCAACAGATCTTATCTCGAATCATTTAGTCCTATATCGGCCCCTTGAACTTTCAGCTAGAACTAAATGACTATTTTAGGATCAAAGGGTATAATAAGGGATAGGTTTCGCTTCCTTTGTGCTTGCTTAATAGCCTTTCATTGTTGTGGTCTTTCTACGCTTTTCGGCTAATGAGCTAAGCACTTGAGATGTTCTATTTCTGTTTTGTTGTTTAACTAGCCTTGTTGCTATGTTTTTGTTATCGTTAAGGACTTTATCACTTGCATCTTCCGTGGGGCCACGGTGGTTTCAAACAATTACTTTTTTCATAATTGTGCAAATTGGGGTTCTCTTTGAACATTCCTGAGCATAAAATAACTCATTGCAAAAGCGATTCGAAATGTCCATGTCCAATATTTGTTACTCGTTTAGTTTTAGGATCCGCAAGTTTATCTTATAAGAGAACACGGAGCTTCGCTTGAAAAGAATTCCGCCCTTTGCATCATTTGTGGCTGTTGGTATTCGACTAGTACAGCACAGTGAGTTCATTTTCAAGAGAAACTGAGGTCGGTGCATAATTCACACCACTAGTGATACTATGTCGATGGCAAACAGTATATATTATATTTTAAGGTTTGCTAAAGACGTTAAACTGGTAAATAAAATAATGTTAACCATACGGATAAGAGAGGTGACGTGCGTGGAACAACGAAAATAGCACAAGTGTTTGGAGTTGTCTTTTTTTTCTGGTTCTATTTGAGTTATGTTTTAAATGCTTATGTATTAGGGAAGTTTTCAATCAAAATTTTAGATCTGAAAACATAGAAAGTTGTTTTCAAGCCTCATCTCACATTTAGAAAGCTGATTTATGTTTCTTCCCTGCTTTAGAATCTATACAATCTCCATTACTTTGCCAAATAACCCGTCTAATTTATTTCTGTAAATTTACATTCCGTAAAATATCTTCCAGTCAGTTTATATATCGTTAAGTAACGTCATATTTTGGTCGTGGCCTTGAATCGGTCTACTATAACCCCAGTTGTAAACAGAAGTAATATTCTTATCTCAGTTTTCTCAATGAATGACCGTAGCGGCTTTCGCTCGAGAGAATCTCTGATTGATGCATGACTTACATAGTAGCATGTTGTCCAAATTCTTATAGCAAAACAGAATGAAAGCTAAGTTTAAAGCAAGCATTGTAGTGTTCCTTGAATAGTTATTCTTTTAGGAACTGTGTTCTGTAGTAATATTTCAGTAATTATATTGTTTTAATTGTTCAAAAACAACTTCCATATTCTCTCACTGAAATCTGACTTTCCACTGACAAGAGTTCATTGCCATACAATGGTTGTTTTAATTGAAATTTCGTTTAGAACCATGTCGCCTTACTTTGCATCCGTTAAAATCTTGCAGACCTGATTGAAACGTTTTAAATAACATACTGTTAAACTGAGCAAATTTCTTAAAAGTTATAATGATACTATATTTTTAATGCCATCGTTTGGGAAACAAATGCACATGTTATTTATTAGCTTCATAATAAAAAAATTTTGTCTTGGAATGTCACATTTTACTAAAAGCTTCATTGTCTCAAAAAATCCTAACCAAAACAATAGGCAAAGTTTGATACGAGACGACCTAAACTAGATAACCTGTAAAAAAATATAAAAAATACCTAGCAACGGATTGCAACTACTGATGTGGCGTTCGACATCGTGAAATGTTAAAATGAATTAATTTTGCAAATTGTTTTTGCAAAGGTCTTAGGATGCTCACACAATTCAAACTCACTTATCTGAAATATTTTGTTGTGGAAATATTCCACATTAGATTCCCCTACAAATCACTGCCTGTATGTTTCTTGCTAGCGACAGGTCGTTGTGTAGAGAGCATTACTATTCTTTGGCCATTGCTTATTTATACTTTGAGCAATGGGTGTAGTTATCATTTTGTTTACACTTCGTGCTAAAATAGTCAGTTACCGGTTGGAATAAATCACAAGTAAAGCTTTGCCTTGAAGTGATCTGGTATTTGTGCGTTACCCTACTTTCTGCATGGTTTTGATGTCGTTCTCTCTTGGGTCTACCTGTTCCCTTCATCCTTTGTAAAATTTAGTTTCTGGATATTCTTAAACTTTAACTGCCCTTAAAGGCAAATAAAGCTAAGTCCTTTTCAGGCGGTCCTAGTATCTTGCAACATTGTTGGGCCTCGTGACATGTGTGGGGGTAAATTTTGAGTTTGGTCCACCATTCCCAAAAATAATTCCAACAATTCCTCCCATCGGTGCTTGATTGGGCTAATTTTGTAAAACAATAGTTGATTTTTAAGCCGTGCACTGAACTATACTCAACTATCAAGATCTTTGGGCAATGAGCTATAAAACGTATCCCATGATCGACTTTTCCTTGAATATTGACTGAATCCAACTTAACCTCCTTCTAAAGAGTTTTCCGACTTTGTAGGTGTGCCAATGTAAATAAAATTAAAAATACATTACAAATGAACAAAAAAACTGTCAATAAGACCAAAGTTTCTTCCGTGGGATTATAGTTTCATCTAGTTATCGTCAGTTGCGATACAAAAAATGCTTTCTTTGGCTGTTACAAAATCTGTATAGAAGAAGGACACTTTTAACTTTTAGTGGCCCCAGTTACCAGTCTGTAGAGAGTATTTTACGGAAAGTTCTTTGAAGTAATTAGATACAAAGTTAACGAAGGAATGTCTGAAAGCCGGTGGATAAATAATTCGCATTTTGTCAGGCGAATACAACACCATGCTTTTTGACAACCATTCCTAAAACAGAAATATTGCAGTGCGTGCACATTTCCCTAAAATCTGTTGTTCTCCATGAAAGTCAGACTCGGTTTGTGAATTTACAAAGCCGATTTCGAGATTTTACTAGACTATTTTGAAACCTACCAAGGAAATGGGCATTTTAGGTTTCAAGAATGGTTATTTTTTATGACTGGATTCTCACACAAACACATTAACATTTGAAGTGTTTGCCACCCATAACAAGATGGCGAATTCATGGTCTAGTGTTATCTGATAAGAAATTATACTTTCACTATCATGTATCAGGAACTATGTGTACCAGTTTGGGACTTCCCGTAAGACCCTCTTTATGACTGTTTCTTTTTTTAAAAAAGGTTATTCGACATTTTCATCTCAAGTACGCACTAGTTGCCGAGTTAAAAATTGAAAAAAACTATATTCCAAAAAAAAAATGAAAAATAGTTGAAAGTACTTAAATAAATTGTCATGCACTAAGTGTGAAAGTGATAAAGTCATAAGCACTGAATATTCAAGAAATATATTTACCGGAAATACTATTAAAATAATCCTTAGTAACTCTTTAAAATAGTTTTGCCTTCAGAATCAAATTTTTACCGTTAGGTTGACTTCGTCAATAAAGAAAATGACCAATTAGTGTATTTTAAAACAATAAAAAATCAAGAGAAGTCATGTTTCCTCTTTGTCTTCAAAATAAGTTAACTCTTAAAATTATCAAATTCTTTATTTATTAAATATCAGTTCGAAATCTAGCAAGCAGATCATGAGAATAAAGGAATTGATCACCAAGAGAAATATTTTGATATAAATAGCCAAATTCTCCCAAATTGTATTTAATAAACGCGTGGAACAAGTAGGGAGACATTTTGTGGAAATCAAGAAATTCCAAATCACTTGTATTGGCCAGAAATACAAAGCACTTCAAATGGCTCTCACAGGTGGCTGCTCTGAGTCTGGCCTTGGCACAATGAACAATGCCCGGATATTTGTCATCATTAATTTTGAATAAGGACACGGGACGAAATTACTAATTACCGCGTGGAATATCGATCTATTTTTAAGGCAACACACAAAGCTTACTCCTTGCACAGTGTACAATTTTCGAGAAATTGCAGGCAGAAGTAAACGCATTCCAAGAAGGCTGGTCTTTGAGAACAATGTGATGTAAACGGAAGATTTTGCAATTATGTAGCTTTGTCCCATGTTGCTGATGTGGACAAAGGACCAAAATAATCATGACACGGACTTTCGTGACATGGTTAGAAATCATCAAAATAGAGCCATTTACGCTAATTGCAGTTCTCAGTCAATTGTACAAAAGTTTAGCAAGAGACTCTTCTCAGTGGGTGATGGCACTTAAGGGCTCTTTTCTTCGAAAAGTGATCGATTAAAGGCAGCAAAGGCTTTTGTGCCTCTAAGCAAGAGTTATGGCTTAGTACTTATGCACTTAAAATGATCATTAAGCTTTAAAATGATGCTAACTTCAACACGCAATTTATTTTCTTTCATTGAAGTGCCGTGTTACTGATTAAGGCAGTGGGGGGACTACGTTCTTAGAAGCGAACGCACCAAAGCTTTCCATTAGTTCAACGTATGTAGCACACGATGCCATTTTTCAAATCGATTCTAATTTAAAAAGCCGGAAACGAGTTATGCTTTGTCGTGACTTGTTTTCCTCAACTGACCTTTACTGCATGTTTTATTGTTGGACGATGATTTGAGAGTGGTTTCATTGAGTTTCTCTCACACACATAATTAAAAATATGCTGCTAGCGGTTTTCTTGATCTAAAGCTTCCAGGATTCATTTTTTAGTTTCTCTTCGTCGATCCAACACCTTTCAGTTCCTTCACTGCATATTGCATTGTAGACTGTTTTCTTTTTCTAAGAGTAAAGTGATAGAAAGATTTATGTTGTATCTGGAGGTTAGCCGTTTTATATATTTTAAGTTCGCAGTGAAAGGTGAACATAACATTCAATTAAACGAGCATCTTTAACCTTGCAGGCTTGTGCCCTTGTCACATCTAAATTTCTGGTAAAATGGGGGCAATCATCCTGCGAAAATAACCGTGGGCATGGCAATAATCTTCTCATAAAAAATTAGAGAACACTGTCGTGAATAGCAAGACTAAAGTTTGTGTCGTATCAAAGAGAAGGAATTTTCTGGGCTTTGATAAACCGGGTAGTACTAAAACTAAAAAAGGGGACAAGAAACGGCAAACTGAACCTCCTATCAGACCACATAGTGGCTATGGTTAATCACACACCCACATAATGGTTTGTTTTCAATCCCACCAGTTTTATATATCAATCTCTACCTGTCCATTTAAAGGAAGGGAAAGGCTGGTAGGTCAGGGCGCATAAGAAATAGGAGAGCAAAGGATTGGCGAAGGTAAGGGATGGGAAGGATGGGGAGAGTTGAATGATGAAAGGAGGAAAAGGATGAAAGGATGGGAGCAGGGAAAGGATAAGAAGGGAGAAGATAGGAGGGGTAAAGGATGGGAAGAGGGGGCGGAGGGGAGGCTGGCAGGGGTAAAGGACTGTCAAAATAATTGTACAAACTTTATCAGCTAGCGCCGAAGGCCCGCGCGAGCAGAGCCCCATAGCTTAGAAGTTTTAGTAACCCATCGAGCTGAAAAATTGTGGTTATTGATATCACGTGACTTCCCGTCCGTACGACCGTACGTACGTACGCACGGATTAGCCCTGGGAACGAGTTTTGTGACAACCCGCGTTTTTTGGCGGGAAATCCATTCGTAATGCAAAACGAAGCATTGAGTTAAAATTTCCAAAACGACAGTAGAGTCAACGAATTTATTCAGGTATTTTTTGAAGTTCAAAACTTTGGAAATATAGTTAGTACCCTTATCTCTTTATGTCAATGTCGGCAAACGGGAGTAGAGTAAATTCATTTTTGAGGAGACAATATTTAAGCGAACTGCGACGTGAAAGAGAATGAGAGAGAGCAAGGGAAAACAGGCGGAAACCTTGTTTGAGGTGAGAAATAGTCCACATATTTAGTTACAAAAATGCATCCTTCTAGTTTTTTTATTGGTATTGATTTATTCGGACACTGCATGATCTGTTTTTGTTGCATGAATTGCGAGACTTCCCAAACTGCGAAATGCATCATCTAGCGAGAACTAGTTGCCGCTGCGAAATACAAATTGAATTCAAACAAATTTATTTGCAAGTCCTTTTTTCAATGAATAATTCGCAGAGACGTAGAGATGAATTTGTGCACTGTAACTTGTTCGAACTGTACACGTGGGAGTGTACAGTATGGCGATTCTATATTATGTTGTAGTGCCGTTCCAGTACTTAAAATAGTTTGGTCGTTTGTTTTGCAAAATGGAAGCATAGAATTATTTAAAAGAATAGTGGGGGAGATCCCCTTAAGCTTGCCTAAATCTATATATTATGTGAACTTCGGATTTTTTATTTCAGTTACTATATAAGTTACCTAACTTTTATTTCACTTACTATATAAGTTACCTAACTTTAGGTAAAAACGGCTACAAAACAGAGTACTTAAAGAACGGAGCACGAGATTCTGGAAGGTCGTTAAGGAGGAAACACGATCAACCTACCCTGGTCCGCGTCGCGGCTCTTTGAATGAGAAGTATAAAAATACAAAACCTCTGGAACCAGGTTACGATCTACCTAGACATGTAGGAGATAGGAAACAGTAAAAAAAGTGCCACGCCTTTGTAGTGCAAGTAGCGTCCGGAATAGGTGAAATTACCAAGAACACACAGCTCGTACATATTAATAACGCAACGCTTTATTTTTCCAAGTGTACTGGGTGGCTTGAAAATTTCTCTCGAGAGTGTTTAGGATCATCTGAAATACTGCTTTACACAAGCGCAGCTTTGACGCTCGTTTCATGCTCAACAAAAGGGCGGTTTGGCTGGAATACAGATGCACTGAATGATCTAGCTACGTGACGGTGCATCTCGACGCTGATCGAAGGCGGGTCATCTCTGATAAAGTCTTATCTCTTCAATAAGAGGTAATTGCACATGAAATATAATAACTGAAAGTCAAACAACTAATGTCAATATAGCTTATAGCGGGGATGACTGAAGACAAAATAAATGCTGGGCGGGATAACCTGAAAAAATGAATGCATTTATTGCAGACTGAGAAGGAAATGTCAGACTTCTTGGGATTAGTTGGCTACAGTTGGCTTATAAATGAATAGTACGTGACATAAAATGTCTGTAGCCGTGCGCGCGTGAATGACTTGTTATCAGAGATAAGTTAATTAACTTCTTTTTATCTGTGCCTATGAAACGACTGGCATGTGAGCAGGTAAAGACGTGCCAAACTACATGGAAGTCGTTGATAGCTTGGCGCGGCCTACACATTTGGCAAGAAAATGTTGACGCCCTTTGATGCAATAAAATTTTCCGTCTGTTCAAATGCTTTGCTTTTAATGCTGTAAATCATTCTCGCAAGCTTCACAGAACAAGATCTAGATTACTGCATATTTTGAGGTTGTTCGTCTGCCAATGCACGTTTAGACCCTGCCAGCGAAGATAGAAATTTAGCCCGCTCGACCTTTCAGAGCCAGTAGCCCCTTTCCCTAAATTTAATCTCTAAACTCGGGCTGAAGAAACAAAAACGAAGATATGTGGCAGCAAATATGGTTTTTATGTCCTACTTCCAATTAAATCTTGTTGTGAATTTGCTCCTTTCGTGAACTGGGCATTGTGCAGGAGACGCTGTTGGCACGCGCTTATTTTTTGCTGCCGTGAAATACAAAGAGCCTTTAAAGACACAAATATGAAGACTTTTTGCACTACTACAAAAAGTTTGAGCATTTTGTCTCTGTAATCCATTGGCCGTTCCTTTCTTTGTGCTTGATTGCTTGGTGAGCTCAAACCAAATTGCTACCAAAAATTGCATTCTGTTTATACCTAGTACTACTTTCATCTTGGAACACTAATTGAGACAAAATTCTCAACCTTTTCAGAGACTAGCACATCATGGGCGTAGCCAGAATTTTTCAAAGGGGGGTCACACCCAGGGTACTCACCAGATTGTCATTTCGACAAATTATGCACAACATACTTGCTACCCAAATAAGTCTAAATCGCGACGGTTTTTCAGATAGTGATGTGTGTCCCCTTTGCCACAACGAGCAACAAACCTCAATCCAGTTGTATCAAAACAGCTTCTTTCTGGCAAACCTTTCATGTTTGGTCGTATGAAAAAACTTGTGAAAGCCTTCTATTAAATCAAGGTAAAATACTTTACGGCTTTTTTGAAAACACAGCACATCGGCAGGCATTGAACTATTGAATTATTTTAGCGAAATACCACATTTTTTGTACGAATGGTCATGAAGTTGAAATATTCTTCCAAAGGTATATATGGTCGCCGTTTTTGTAAAACGCTAATGCAGTTAAATACTGTATTTGTAAACAATAAATGTAACGTAAGTAGCGTATGGAGCTCTAAATAGTTTAAATGTTTGTTAAATAAAAAAAAAGGATTGTCATCTCGACATCCACATTGTGTTTCACTTGTTTACTTAAAAAAAGTCTCACAAAGTTTTACTATCCGTTTGAAGTTGCAAAAGTAATTTAAAAGAGGCTAGTAGTCTATCACTTTTTATCTGTTCGGTGTTCGGCTCTATTTCTTCTATAAAGACCCTCTTGTAATTAATTTCATGACATGACAATGTAGGAATAACGATGGCTCAGTGATGGTTGTCTAAGGGGCTGAAGACTTTAGTGGATCTCAATCGAAATAATTTAAATACAGTAGACTTAACGTTTCTTCGGATGTGTTTGGAGTGCTTTAATTTCAAATCACTCCTAGTCTTTTTTGGCCATTCTCGTCTCAAGAGAAAGCAAGTAGCTCTGGGGATGAGAATGTATTTTACTCTTCTCTGTTAATAATGCTGTGCATGCGCAATGACGCGGCTTAGTAGCCCCGCCTTGAACAAAGAGGGCTTGCAAAAGCGTCACTGTACGTTGATAACGTTTGCATGCGGATGAAATTTATTGCATCTGGGAATGTTTGTTCACGTTTGTTCAGTTTGTTAGTCAATTGAATCATCATTGAGTCTGGGCATATGGTGTGGGAAGGCGGCAACCACACGATGAGTTACAGTTGAAAGCCGATCTCCTTGTTAACAGCCTATTTTAGCCGTTCCACGTTGATGACTGTTTCAGATGAAGTTGCCTTTTATTGTCTTAGTGGCAGACCTGGTGTTTATAAAAGCAAAACAAAAGTGAATCCAAGAATGATCCGACATGTCGTTTGTTGTGGGACCTTGTGGGGGTTTTCGTATTTACTGTTTTAATAACTTCCATTCAATTTTCTCACTGAACAAATAGCTTGTATTATACGTCTTCCCCTTCAGGGTCTTCAACTATCTTATATTGATAAGACTATCTCCGAATCCCGATCTTTTACAACTGCTAAACGCATTAAGGTTTATCAAAGTTTCACGGAAGTCCTTAAGAACAGAAATGATGATTTATTAGACCTTGCCGTAAAGATTAGATATTGCAGGAGATGTTAAATTCTAAACTCCTAGTTTTCAACACTACAAACTGGGTACTTTCACCATATTCATACCAGAACAAACCTTTCATTATCAGCGAATTTAGTAATCAATGCTTATTTTGGCCGTAATTTCCCAGGTTTCACAAATGCTTTGGGGTTGGAATTATGATTAGTTTGACTAACATATAATGTGTTTTGACTGAGTATTTGCCGGTATTCGTCTGCGAAACAGCTGAAAAAGTGAATCTTTTATCGCTGATGTGTGCATTTTGCAGAAGAAAACATCGTTGAATTTAAAATATCATGTTGAAAACAGCAAGATAAATGCAAATGAGAACTTAAAGGGCTCCAGTCAGCCTCCGCCATTTCCGATGCCATCGAAATTATGTAATTGTATGGTGAAGCGTAATCTTATTGCATTGCTTTAAGTTGTGTTACTGGAAGTTTTTAAATTACTTTTAGCAAGTTTCTTAGTGATCTCTTTCGTTTCGACACGCTCCGCATAAGATATAATTCTGAAACTTTCGCATGTAAACAACAACAAAGGTGTGGCTGACTAGGGCCCTTTAAGTGCTTTCGGCTGTTAAAGGAGATCTGTCAGAAAAGACACACGTTTGAAAGTTTAACCAAAATTTTTCACGTTTTCTAGTTACAATTTTAATTGTGGAAGCCATCCTGGTTTCTCCTGAATCTATTGTTCAACTATGCTATAAAGATTTCCTGTGATTTGAAGCCGGTTTTATTTCTTAACCAGAGGTAGTAGTAGTGATAAACACAATAGTAAGGTCTGCGTTTAGCACGACGCAAACTACACCATTGCGTCTCTTCCCACCATAAAGAGAAATGCACGTTTTGTTCACATCAGTGATAAACACAGGTGAAAGAATCTCTTCAATTCAAAGCCTTTTAATTAAACTCATAATGACACTTCTCCTGAAGTCGCCTGTCTATTTTTTGTTAGTTTTCCGGTGTGTATCACTTTCATATCTATTTACGGACGGGCAACCTTGTGGGAAGCAGAAGTAATCACACTGCAGTTTTTAAATACTCAAGTGGTAGATGACAACTATTTACATCCGTATAATGGCAAAGTTCTTTCTTTTCATTTATTCTGTTGTGTTTAGTGAAGTATTAACGAACTTTTGAGTGTGGCTTTTAAGTATGTGGATGAGCAGTTGCAAGCTCCGAAAGATAAGTGTAATTTTGCTTTTAGGTAAATCTCATTCGCTTTTTGGCGAAGAGTGGCGGAGATCGAGCCTTAATCACTTTGTAACAAATAAAATAGTTTGTTAGGACCACTCGGAGCTGCATATTGTTGTCTGCAGGTACCAAAATATTCCTTGAACAAATTCTAAAAGAAATTTAAGCTAAGAAAACAGTTTAGAAAACAAACGAAAGCAAACTCTTAACAAAACAAAAACAAACCTTGTGCACTTTTTTCTAAAAGAAAAGCGTTTTCAAATTAGAGATTTATGTAATTGTCTTTATCCGTGGATCTTACGTCATGTAAAAAAGGGCGGTTGTTCGAAATGTCCACGTTTCGGTACTTCATTGCTAAACTTGAAACATCACGATGGCTTCATTCCATTTTTGGTGAAATGTGTGACTAATCGGCTAACCACATAACCTAAAATTGCAACTGATCTTTCTGCAGCAGTCTTTATGAGATTATTTACCATGTGCATTTAGCTATTTGTTGCCAAGACAACGTGAACCGAGGACTGTCTAACTTAACTGACTTAACTCTTTTTCTCTCGACTTTTTGTGTTAGAGAGAATTGCTGGAAACGTGGAAGAATTCCGGTTCCCTCTGCAGACGTGACGATCGGTCTACCTGATGAACAACCGCCCTGGAGCCGGAGGCGTTAATTAATTGCTTGGGGGGAGTTAACGAAATTAATTAATGACATTTCTTTTGCAGCCTGAGAAAAGGGTGAAATTAGACAATATGGGATATATTCGTCTTAAGTGACATTTTATATAAAAAAGGCATGGAAATTCTTTTTCACTCTATCTGGTAGGCGAAGATATGCCAAATATATATTTAGTCTTTGTTATCATACCAGAAAACCGAAACCAATTACGCAGAAATAAAAACAAATTGGCAAGACCTTGAGCAAAATGCACGCACGCACGAAATCGTGATAACCGTTAATCTGATTTCATTGAGATTCACTTAAACCTTAATATTCTTATCCGTTGAACATAATTACTCTGTAAGGGCAGAGGTTGAGGAATTTTTTTCAATGCAATCGCCGTATATCTCCCTCATTTTGTTCTGCGTTTGTTAACGGCCATAACAACTCCCGCATTCTTTAAGACGTGATGATAGCATGATCTCCCTTACTTTATCACTTAGGTCTCAAGATAACATCGGACTAACTTTGAACACGACACGGTTGCGACTTGTTTTCGGAATTCCTGTTGGTCGAGGAAAGGTCTGATTGTCTAAAGCCTTTTACAGCTGTAATACAAGTTTTATTTATAAAATATCAGGTTAAACTCACATGTCAGCTCACGCTCTCGGTACGTAAACATATTTATTTCACAGTTTTTTCAAGGGAGCAGAGTTAACAAGATTTCCACGAGCCTTGCAGTAACGCCCGGCAGTAACGTCAAGAAACAGAAAATGGAGCTTTCATCACTTTTCAAAGACTTTATCCTGATTAATTAGAAAACGTGTAAAGCTTTGCTGACTTTGATTTGTTGATTTCTAATATCTTTTCAAGCATGCATGGTCCCTGATATGGTTATTATTAAAAAATTACTTAGGATTTTGTTTCAGAGTAACTTTTCACTGGAAACGCTAATGAAACTTCGAGACCACAGTATTGCATACATAAATTTCCAGCTCTCCCTAAAGCCCTGCAGGTGCTAGATCATTTTGCTCGAAGACTGGGCTGATGTGACCATTTTTAATCTAAAACACGGTTCTTGCATGTCAACGACTGATTTCGCAATTACATATAAAGATAAAAATTGATACTATAACGTTTGAGCGGAACGCGCTATTTGACGGAGCTACGCAGCTGAATGCTCCCTCCATCTTCATTAGTACAAAGTATTCCAAGATACTGTTAAAAATCTCATAAATATATACATATAAGATTACAACTGAGGCCGAAGATTATTAAATGCAAAAACCTCCACTCTGCCCTTTACAAAATTGGTTCCAACTCTATTCTGCCTTTAACTGAATTTGAGGGAGCCATACTGGTCATGCCGAATTAAAGCCGGTCAACAGTACTCCAAAATTCAGATAGATACATATAAGACTACAACTGAGGCCGAAGATTATTAAATGCAAAACCTCCACTCTGCCCTTTACAAAATTGGTTCCAACTCTATTCTGCCTTTAACTGAATTTGAGGGAGCCATACTGGTCATGCCGAATTAAAGCCGGTCAACAGTACTCCAAAATTCAGATAGATACATATAAGACTACAACTGAGGCCGAAGATTATTAAATGCAAAACCTCCACTCTGCCCTTTACAAAATTGGTTCCAACTCTATTCTGCCTTTAACTGAATTTGAGGGAGCCATACTGGTCATGCCGAATTAAAGCCAGTAAACAGTGCTCCAAAATTCAGTTCTCGGAGTCCAAAAGTTAAGGCAAATAGCTAATGAAAGTTAATTGTTAGCTGCTGGAGTGCCTTTTATCTTAAATCTTAAGCCGTGACAACCCTAACTAAAATCTTTCAAATTGCCGAAAGGTTTCTGTTGTTCGGCGGAAGGCTCAAAAGACCTCAATCCAGAGATCACTCGTTCTCCTCGAATAGATTTCTTTCATGTTGAGAGAATGAAATGATCTTTTATACAACATCGCTGACATGACCTGCAGCTGAAATTGAATTGGTGAAAAGACTGATGCTAGCTCGCGTTTAAATCCCGTAAAGTACATAATCGAAGTGTTAAAGACTGTCAAATTATTTCAACGTCAAACTGGAATGATTATCAGCTATCGCATTTTCCTTCGTTGTTGAGTTGGGCAATGCGATGGTTTTAGCCTGCGCAACGTTTTTAACTATCTTATCCCTTCGCATGGTACTTTTGGCTTTCTGTTGCTTCTACGTGTTCAGAATTTCCAGTGGGGGTCAGTTCCGAAGCGCCTTAGCATTAATGGAATGAGTAAATAAGCAAGTGCTATCTAACTGACACCGGATGCTCAAAGAATCACAATCTGACTAGAACAAATAGTCAACGAAAAAGAAAGCTGTAAAGACTTTGAATCGAAATGAGGCCTGTAATGACAGAAATACCGGAGGTGACAAATCATTTATCAGGGCAAAATAAAAGCATGTCAATTAATGCTGCGAAACAGTCACTTGAACCACGACAATTCCTGACGGAACTGAAATCGTCGCTCTTTTCAGAACTTAAAAAAACTAATACGAAAGAGTATTTAACGCTTAATTATTTATCCAAAAATGACTTCAAACAAAGCGCTTAAATGATAATTAGAAAGTGCAAATTAGGTTTTCCTTTACGAGTAGCGCTGGCCAAACGAGCCATTAGTTAACTAGCCATTTCCAGTTTTGGCATCTTGTCAAAATGTTTCTCACTTCGAAGGTTTTCTACCATGCCTTATTGCTTCAAAACATATTCAGTTGATCGAGGAGCCAACAGCCATTACTCTTTCAGCTACAATGCCTCGTATATGGTGTCTAAGAAATCGCTTAACTTTCCAGCAGCCGAAATAATAGTGTTTTTTAATCTTGCCTTTCGCAAGAACTTTCAGCTCTCATCCACTACCTCAGAAGAATCTTGATCAACCGCAGATGGTGTCTTAAACGAGTATATTTTCGTTAATTGTCGTGCTAACCGAGCGTGAGTCTTTCTCGCTTTTCCCTCGATCCTCGCGCATCGCCGCAGCACCTTCTTGTAACTTTGCCTGAAGTAGTCGTCGCATGCACCGTACAGGTACGGATTTAAACAGCTGTTAAGCCAAATACAGAAATGCGAATACTTCATGAGTATGCTGAAGTACGGATTGTTCGCTCCGGAGCCGTAATCTAACCAGAAAAACAGTACATGATTCGGCAGGTAACACAGTGCAAAACTCACGATCAAAACGATCAGTAGACGAATGAATTTCTTGTGGTTTGTTTTAGTTCTGGAAGTGGTAGATTTTCTGCCCTCGAGACCTTCATCTCTGCGATTCAAGACCGTGGCCATTTTACCGTAGGCAACCCCGATTATGACTAGAGGGAGGAGGTATTCGGCCACAAAGAGGTACAAGGTGTACCCTTCTTTTAGAATTACGTGGTATTCACCCCAGAACTCGTCACAGCTAAATTTGTTGTCTTCAGCCTGTACTTTCCGATTCACGTCCATTACAATAATTAGTGGCAAGGCGGACATAAAAGCGCACAACCAAACCAGTGCGAGAAGCAACTTGACCTTCCCGAGGGTCAATCTGGCTTTCATTGGATAAACAATGCCCATGAAACGTTGGAGTGTCAGGGACGTTAGACTGAAGATCGACGCACCCTGGCATAGCAAACTCAAGGCTGGAATAAGCTTACAAACAGCCGTGGAACCGAAAAAGCCAAATGGATATTTACCTTCCTCGTAATAGAGTAAGATGAAGGGCATACACAACGTACCAACCGCCATGTCGGCAATAGACAAACTCATTAGAAACAATCCGTAGTAGTAGTTTCTGAAACTTCGCAACTTGCGAGTTTTCCTCACTGCCACGCACACGAGAATGTTCCCTGCCATGTTGAGCAGCAAAATTAGAATAGATAGTGTCAGACGAATCACTAGCGAGGCGTAAGGCTCGGGGACTTCCAATCTGGTAGGAACCTCTGACGAGGGCGTCATTGCAAAAGCAACCACAGAGTTTTCCCACGTTGCGTTGGTAGCGAACTGAGAAGGTTCAGCTGAGGTCATTATGTGGACCGAATAAGCGAGTCAGTTCTCTGGCGTTTTGATCACCACACAGTACTTTCATCAAATAAATCTTGAAGCCGCACTAATCTCTCGAACGCAGCTGAACAAATTGAAACTGTCGGATCCGCTGCTGTTTCAACACGATATGAGTGATATTAACTTGCACTTGGCGGTGAAATCTGACTCAGTTGGGGCGCACGATTTGATCGACTCCCTGTTATCTGGCGCATCAAGTCAATATTCAAGTCTGTCGCCCTCACAATGTCGCGATTGACAGAAGTGCAACGAGACGTGAGAGATTTACTTTCATGACAGGTTTAGCCGCGATGATATGACTTAAAGAATAATTAGCGCAGAGATCTACCGCAGAATTAGAAAAGCCATTTGTACAATGAGATCCAATATGGAGAAGAAGTGCAATTTGAATGATGTTAGCACTAACAATAACGAGCAGAAAATGAAGGTCAACAAACTCGGTTCACTTTTAAGGAAACATGTCAGCCCTTGTACGTTGGCCACCGTGAGCAAAGTAAATACTAGCTAGGGAGGGGTGGCTTGACTGCTGACTAAATTAACGCCAAATTTTAGTTTCAGTCAACGCTGTGCTTTTGTATAAGAACATCAGTTAGATTTTTACACTAAAATGAAAGTGGCACTGTCTCATTTTAGGCTGAGATCTCGCTGGAATGTTTTCCCTTTCCTGGTAGTGTTACATACAGTAGAATGGTAAGGTGGAATGATGGTAATTTAAGAAGACCCCTCTTTGAACTGGAGATAGATAAGCATATTTACAAAACAAATTCTAAGGAGCCAAGATTCCCTGTTATCCGGTTTTTATTTCGTCACTTTCTAAGTAACAGTAAATGGCGATATCTTTCCGCCTTTTTGCAAATTCCTTTCACTAAATTACCAGCAGTTACGTTCACATATGTATTAACATCGATCGCGGCCTTCAAAAGCATGTTAATCTGCAACGTATTAGAAGGATTCGCTCATATTTACTTTTTTATTAGCCCTTGCGTATATGCTTTCTATCATGGCGTTTTAATTATCTGCACGGTAGTTTTATAATACTTCATTATGCTGCAAAGTGTAATAGTTAACGTTCAGGAATATTATTGCCTGACAATAAGTAGTAATATATCGTGGAAAGCGACAAAGTTTGTAATATTTCATTATGGATTTCTTACTGAAGCCATAAACGACATATACATTTGAACGAATTGACAACTTAGAGACATTTTCGTTTAAAGAAACAGTTATTTGGAATATGTATCGTGAGAAAACATTCCGGTGAATTTCCGAATGTACTTCTGCTCTCTTAGCCAGGTGAACGGTTCCTTTGATTTGAATCACGTGATTTCATGCGAAAGCAATACATTTAAAAACACAATTGATGTTATCACTGAAAGAAAAAGTGATGTTTTGTGTTTGGTTTGGTCAATGTTTTGCCTTTACGGTATTCGGCTGGTGACATGCGTAAACCAAATATCTAGATAACATTCGAGCGATCTTATCATTCAGTGCTTCACTCCTCGTAAGTCAGAGTTTCCACACGCTTTTCCAAACTATTTGGCAAGGGAATGTTAATATATATTGATATATGCATTGTGTCTCGTGTTACGTAAGTATTGTGCAATCGTTTCATGAGGTTTCCCGCAACTTTTCAAGAGGATTGGAATAAATGAAAATCACGATAATAGCCGTTTCATGTTTGACGACTTTTAACCTGTCCTTGTGCCTATCACAATAGAATCTGGTACAAATGAACTATCTTAATTTTTTAGTTTAAAAGCTTTTCATGGTACCAACATAGTTAGAAATAGATTGAACGTAATTAGGAATCGCAGTGTAATACCTGATTTATTTTGGACATAGAAAGGAGAATTAATTCCAAAGTAGAAATTTCCTGTTAATAAAACCTTTTACTAAATTGTTTCGATTCTTAATTATATAATATCCAAAAAATTCATTTGTATGTCACTAAATAAAGCATTTATTACTTACTGGTAAAGAGATGAGCACCAATTTTGATAGCTGCAACATAAATACAAGCGAAAATACAATGCAGCACGAAACGAAGTGTGGCATTTTTGGACTGTTTTACAATCAAACTCGCACGAAAGCGAAGCCATCTCTATGACGTGTTTCGTTTGTTTGTTTATTTATTTATTTTTTTTTTACTTGAGGCTTATATAACATCAACTGGTAAAATTTGACCTTTTCTTCATCACTTAGATCTTTCCCTAGTTTCTGGCAGTGGCTCTGACCAAAAACCTAATAACCTCAAAATTATTTCAAATAAAGTGTACGGCTAGGCTCTTTGATCTCAATATCTACATTAACACAGCGTTTATGCTTGTGTGTTAAAATAATGTGTACATAAAAAAGTATGGATATTTTAGGCTTCACAAAGCCTTTTACTTTCGCTTTTTTATAACAATTTTCTTTTACCTAAGCCCTGTTGATGGATGCTAGTCAATTGTTATGAATAATATTTGCATAAAAGTTATCAACTGACTGCTTAAAAACTGAGTAAAATATGTTACTCGATACGTCATGTCAAGGTTATTTCTTCGTAACTTTTGAGACACCATAATGAAAGCACTGCAAATATTTAAACAAAATTCTTTAATAAAGGAAGCCAGTCTCCGAAAAAGAAAATCTTTACATTATGCGCAGCCCGAGAAAGAAGATTAGCAGATAATACCAAGTCTTAAATTAAAACCTTCTTACAGTCTAAATTTTTGGCTCGACACATGTTTGGTAAATTTCTTATGTTCGTATTATATTAAAGCAAATTTAGGCCATACCAAGGTTCTTAAAATAGGTTCTTATATTTTTAAATGAATTTCATCTGAATATACGATATATATTATAAATATCATCTCATAATACAGTATAAATCATTTATTTGTACCATAGAGCAATGCCTATAGGCAGTTCAGTACAGGTACAGTATATGTCCTTAACAAAACATAACAATGTTTGATATTTTACATTTAATATTTTGTGTTTCTCACAGAGTTGGAGATGGTCAGAAAGTTTTCTTTGATACTGTAGTAGAGTAGAGTATTTGCAAATACTTGGGGAATAGACCAATTTCGATATTTTAAAATTCAGCCTAAAACAATAGACCTCAGCACGAGGCTCGGGGTATTAACTATAGAGTTTGTGGGATTTATTCCCCGGAGCCTCGTAGTGATGTCTATTGTTTTAGGCTGAATATTAAAATATCGAAATTGGTCTATTATTTGAATGGCAAACACAGTCAATAGACATACAACATGGTACTTAAGCTTATAAGAAAAAATAAGTTATGTCAGGTTACTTTTAAATAGATGATGATCTTAATTCAGCAGTTTCTACCTGTACACTTTTACAGCAACCCCACTGATAAAAAATAACTTAAATATTTAGGCTTAATAGTTTCTTATATGGAGGCGGCTTAAAATGAAAATTTTAGCCTAACAGGTTCTTAAAACCCATGTTCTTATACGCGGCCTATTACTGTACTTGCAAAGACTTGTAAGAATTTTCGTTGAACGGTTAGCTAATAGTACTGTAGAAAGAGAAAGAACTTCTTCCGGCAAAGAAAAGACTTGAAGCCAATTCCACGATCTGATGCATGGAGATGTTATTTATTCAGCTGGGAAATGAGAAGTACTCCGAAAAGTTACACAGAAGCCAGAATCACGGTAATCCGTACGTGTCCGCGTTTGTAGCTTTGCAGGACACTGAGCTATGTGAGTCTGTCTCCTCGAGCAGGGTAACCGTTCTAATCAGTAAATGCCGAGTTTGAATAATAACATAATCTGAATAAGAATTGAGAAAATCAGGCAAATCTTTGGAGCATGAAAGATACAGAGTGCATCACCAAGGAAGGAAACAGTATACAGCAACCCACAGTTGCAAGAATCGCTGCATCTATTGCCCCACGCACCCCCGATTTTTTGCCGTGATATTTTTCTGCCAGACGTGAAACTTGCGGTGCGTTTCTTTAAAAAGAATCCAAGATTGGATTTTTGAATCTGTAAACGGATTTTGCGTTTCTTTAATGAACATATTAATCCAAGATCACTCGGATGATTTTGCATCAAAGGAAGAATCCTTGACCATAGTGGATTATTCGACTCCTTTGATGCACCATGATCCGAGTGATCTTGGATTAACCTGTTCATTTAAGAAACGCAAAATCCGTTTTCGGATTTAAGAATTCAATCTTGGCTTTTTGTTTTAAAGAAACGCACCCTTGGATCCAAATCAAAACAACCAAAATTCGCCGGCTGATGACCCAGTCATTACTTTTTTGGGTGCAAAGTTTCTATCCCAGAGTTAGATGCACCTTATATGAGTAGCGGAATCTTTGCTCAGCTCCGAGTTAACGCAGTTCTATTCAAATCATGAAGCTCGCTAAGATTTCTTCGAAGTTTCTCTGTTTGACCGCGCATTCTTTGAAAATCATCCTGTGTCCGAACAACGAACTCTCTAATCTCCTTCAAATCGTTTTCGCATTGGGTCAAGTGGTCGTCCAGAGCTTTCCTTTCCTCGTCAACAGTTTTCAAAAGTTTATCAGGAAGCTTTCCACCTTCGAACTTCTTTACTGCGTCCATGAACTCCCGCGACCTGCTCCTAAGCAACGGTGCGGGTTTTTGCTTGGTCGCTGGGGATCCTGGCGTCTTTCTAACTGGTATTTGCGAGATGCCTTCCCTTGGGCTGTTTCTTGAACCGATCACGGGGCTACCTCTTGGACTGGCCCTTGGACTTGACTCTTTAGACGTAGGGGCAGAAGGGAGCTTTCGGGGCTGCGAGAAGAAGCTCATCGTAGCTGCAGGTGCCGTGTACCAAGAAATTATCAACCGAATATCTGCGCGAACGTGAGGTGGTTTTGGTTTACTAGCTTTTCTCTGTTGAGCAAACAGAAGATCTAACTGTCACAGTGCGTGAAGCGATAAACAAACCTGAAATTGCTTGTCTACAGTATGCATGTACCGTCTAGCTCGACCAAGAGAACATGTCGCTAAATCTTGAATTGTGTGCTTTCTCGTTGGCGGTCAAAGCCTTTGTCAAACAAACTGCTGTTTAAGTTATTACTGTTTGCTCTACAAAACGTACATCGCCATTACTAACGTTGACACCTTGAAATCGACTGTATTCACGGTTCTCTTGAATAATTGAAAGACAATTTCAAGAACTTACCATACACCCAAAAGATCATGTGGGACGCTTTGCAAATGCACGTGAAGACACGTGTTGGTTTCAGTATGCGGTATTATAATATTAAATTGTAAACTTCTTTGATTGCGGGCGACATGTAAATGAAGGCAATAACTTTTCTTTCAGATGATACACTTGATTGCTTATTGAATAACGTATTAATTGGAGGACTGTTAGCATAAGTAATGCTAAGTAACTGAGAGCATCTTGGACCGATGGTGACGAGAATAAAGATGATATAAAAAATCTAATCATACAGGGCAGTTGCGTTAATCGGTACACCAAATTTATGCCCTTTTACGCAAGTGAATCCGGAAAAAAGTAAGAATCAGGTGGCTATTTTGCTTTGTCGATGTGCTCTTTAACACATGCACAGTAAATGGGCGGCCAGGGCAGACGCCGCCACTGCGCAATGCGCAAGTCACCGAGTGACCAAGTTCTGGGAAGCGGCCAAAAAAAGTATAGAAATAACACTCCTAGCTGTGCTTCGTCTACGACTTGGCAATTCGCTATTTAACACTTAGTTTATTGTCCTTTATAAAGTCGATAAGGCCTTTCCCGGATCTATTCCCCACCGAGCAGCCTGCTCAAAGTCGATCAAACCTTAGCGGGGCCGGATCGAGCCATATAAATCGGGTCTATGGATACAGTTAGCGCTCATTTTTTTAATAAAGGAATTGACTTTATTTTTCAGTTTTTTGTTGTCTTTTCTTATTATTCTTTGCAACCGCTTCCAGGTCACTATTCTGATCGCTTTTCCCGACGGCACTTTTGATTTGTCGAAGTGCAAACGGCAATATCCTGTCGAACGGAGACTGGGAGCTAAAGCGATGGGATTTCTGGGTAATCACGTCTGGTCACGCAAAAGTATTTAAAGGTGAGCTATCAAGTCTAGATAGACCTTACTCAACTGGCATTTTGTACAGAAGTGTTTAAATATTAGTAATTTATTGTAGCGAAGCAATCTGCTTTGCTTATTGAAAAAACTGAGGGATTGTGCAGTGGAGCCCTTTGTTGACAATGAAGGCGATTCGTGTTTTATCCTTTGGCGGACCTGAGGTGCTGAAACTTGTTTCGGATGTGCCAGTTCCTAGTGTTTCAAGTGGACAGGTGGGAGGCTCGTACACTTCTACTAGTCTATCACAAGTGACTTAGCAACAGTACAAGCGAAAAAGTAGTTCGTTGACAGGTCAGAGCGTTACTATTTAAAACAAATAAATTGCTCACGGTAGGTAAAGATGAGGAGGGGTGGGCTGGGGGGGGGGGGGGGGGGAGAGTGAGTGGCCTCTTGGGATCTTGGATGTTTTCCGGTGGAGGTAGCGTGGAACCAGAATTTACGTTCTCTAACATGAGTGTAGTATTCTTTTAGTTACGTGTAGTGGTCAGGTCCTTTTTTGGGCAGTGGGTGGGGGTGGGGGGGTGGTGGGGGTGAGGGTAGGAGTGCTACTATTTGGGAATGAAAATTGAAGGTGAATGTCTAACACCACTTTGCCGATTGAGCATATCTGATCTTGGCCCATGAGACATCATGGTACAAAACCTGCAGTGCTGGAGGGCAGACTTATTATTTTTCCTGCATTGGGATTTCAACTAGTCAAGTTTGTCTTTTCTTTGTTCTGGATTTTCCAGTGCGGGAATGATAATAAGCTTGCCCTCCAGGATGGCATAATTTGTACCATGAGACTGTTTGTTACAAGAGGCCTATCTACATTATAACTAAATACCCTAAGAAATAAAACCAGGAGAAATATAAGTGGCTGTGGTATCCTGGCAGCATCTCTGCTCTAGCTCCAGCTAGCAATGTGGGCATATTTTTTTTTTCGTTTTTTTGGCATGAGCTCTGGATGATCCTTGGTTTGCCTGTTAGTCAGAAGGAACCCCAAGGGAGAGCCGGGATGATGGGACCTCCAAACTGGTCTTTACTTTCCATTGTATGTGTGCTTCTTAGGTACTGGTTAAAATTAAAGCAGCCGGTGTAAATCCCGTCGACACTTATATCCGAAGTGGAACTTATGCCAGAAAGCCAACACTTCCCTACACACCAGGGTCTGATGGTGCTGGAGTGGTTCACAGTGTGGGTGATGACGTTAAAAATGTTAGAGTGAGTTACAAGATATTGCCAAGCATTTGAGATAAAAGAAGGTTAAGTAAATAGGTCATACTACAGTTGTGTGCTTAGTTACCTAACCTTTCAGTAGAAGTGCTCAAAAACAAACCTTGCTAAATTGATATACAAATGCTAAGTTCTTATGGTGACTAGTTGCTGGTCTGAATCGACTGAATCATGTCAAGGTTACCGCAAACTGGCCTCATTTTCAAACTGAGGCCTGTTTACAGAACTGTAAGATGGTCCATTCATATTACACTATATATCCCATCCACACGTGCAACGTGAAATTTACAACTTGTAGTATGTGGCCATACTTAGTATGAGGAAAATTACTCACTTCTTGTTCTGACTGAAGACCACATTTTTGGGCCTCAGAAATACAAACACACTTGAATCCTTTAAAGAGGATGGAGGGTCCTTCCGAATATTGATTGTCATGGAAGAAAGTGTTTGTCTTGTTGCATGTTAAGTTTGTAGCATTAAAACCTAGAATTAATGCAACCCTAAAATGTAAATGGTTTTAAATTATTAGTTGTACTGAAATTTTAATATTACAATAAATTTAATGTCGTTATTATTCATTGTCAAACAAACTAACATTTTTCACCAGGAAGGAGACCGTGTTTTTGTATGTGGCAGCTTAACAGGAACATATGCAGAATTTGCTTTGTGTAATGCTAGCAGCATTCATCTTCTGCCAGACAATGTTTCCTTCTGTCAAGGAGCAGCCATTTATGTACCTTATTGTACTGCTTATAGGGCATTATGCCAAAGGTGAGCATATATTGGCAGTGATTAAACCTTAACTACACTGGTATGTTTCGTAAAGAAAAATGGGAGATTATTTCTGCACTGAGTAACTATTTAATACAATGACTCCTTGCATGTACCGGTAGATGTACCAAACTTGTATTTTTGTCTGAAAAATTTTGTATGATCTTGTGGTCAATCTTGAAACCTTTGTGATAAGTATTGGGTTTCAACAAACCACTGTTGTCATGGGTCCGATGGGACATGGAAGCAAGATATTATAATGCCAATAAGCATGAATGACTTGGATTATTTTACATGCAGGCTACATGCCAAGGCAGGGGAGACAGTACTGGTCCATGGAGCTAGTGGGGGAGTATGTACAATGCATTATTTTTTGTAGTTATAAATTAAATGTTCAATCAAGTAATCATGCTTAATTCAATTGGGTAATAATACATGTGCAAAGAACTATATTTTGATTGCAAATCAAATTATTACATAATTTTAGAATTGTATAGGACATGGATGTGCAGAGTCTCGTGCGTGATGAAGTGCAAATAAGTATAGGTAATCACATGAGGCCAAGTACTATTAAGGATTAATTGCATGAGAGTTTTCAAAATTTTCCAAAATTGGCCGAGTCGCGAAGCGACGAGGGCAATTTGGAAAATTTTGAAAACTCAAGTGCAATTTATCCTTAATAGTACGAGGTCTCATGGGATTACTTGTTTATCAATAAAGGGCAAAATTTATACGAAGGAAAATCACGCGCGCAGTCTATTTTTATCTGGGAAGCCTGTTTAGCGCTACGGCAATTAACGGATTAGCCAATCATTAACAGGTAATCATGCCCTCTCTTGATTACTAAAAATGCCCTCGATTAAGAAAAAATGCCCTCTCTCTCAACCAATCAGCGCTCAGTAATTTTGCCCTTTATTGATAAAGGATATAAGGAAACAATTTTATTTCAAGAAATAAATAACGTGGTGTAGCTTGCAAGTGATGTATGTAATCATGCCACAACTTCTGATTTGGTAACTTCCAAGATATTGCCTCATGGGTTCTTACTTGATGAATGAGGCAAGCCTGATTCCAATCTTCTTTAACTGATGTTTTCAACACGTGAAGATGATTTTCCTCTTCCTCCACATCCTGTTCTCTATCATACTGAGCAAGGTTGGCAGGTTCAGTCCCTACCCTTCACTGGGGTAATTAATGTTTTACTAATGTGGAGTTTCAATGGCTGTTAAAAAATAACTGTGGCCAAAAGATCCTAAAATGGGAATGCTTTATTTTTTTGACCCACCAAACAAAGCTCAACCAAAGCAAAACACACATACTAACTGTAAGTAAACAAAGCCTAAGATGGTATTTTGGGATGATTCATGGGAAAATAAACAAGTTTGTTTGTTCCTGTGGTCAAGATACTGGAATTTTTGTTTTAATGGCTAGTACAGTATTTTTATTATGATTAAAATAATATGAAACTGGAATTAACATCACTACAAAAAAACCTTTATTTACTTTGACTGTCTGTACTCTTTAGGTTGGCTTAGCAACAGTACAACTAGCCAAGGCTTATGGAATGAATGTGTTAGGAACAGCAGGAACAGCTGAAGGTGAAAAAGCCGTAAAACAAGCTGGAGCTTCACAAGTGTTCAATCACAGACAAGAGGGATATGTTCAAAGTATTTTGGTACTGAGTTGAATCATTTTTGACATAATGTAGTGAATACAGCTAGCAATAAAACTAAAAACTAGTGCATTGCTATTGTACGGATAATGCATTAAATAACTAATTTTAGAAAAACGAATAGTGGCCCGATTTTGGGGAGATGCATCATGTGCAATTTTGCATGTTGGACCTGTAGGTGATCACTAAATTTTGTTCATAACATCATGTATCAGTTGTATTCATTCACAAATACTGCAGTCGTTTTTTATGTTAACTTTTGATCTAGAAATAGAACTAATTACATCTATGAAGTTGATATTTCTTGTTTTTTTTTTTCCATTTTCTACAGGATGCAACTGCTGGTCATGGTGCAGATGTCATTGTGGAGATGCTAGCAAATGCTAGTTTATCAAAAGATCTCAAGCTCGTGGCAAACAAGGGACGCATAGGGGTATGCCTGTCTTACACTAGCGTTGTTAATTTGGGAAATTGGTGATCTTACTCTTTGGGTACAATCAACAACAACCGGCATTTGTACCAAGAGAAATTTACACCTTGGTTGGTTGAGTTGTGCAAAAAGGATCTGGTCTAATTATTTGTTTGTTAACCCTGAGCTGTTAACTCCAAGGGCCCCTGTATGTAGATGTATGACTCTAGCAATTAAGCATTGCAATTTTCCAGGTTGTTGGTAACAGAGGAACGATTGAAATCAATCCAAGAGAAACCATGGCTAAGGAGTCCAGCATTGTTGGTGTTATGTTAGTTCAAGCTAATGAGGTATGAAATGATTGATTGATACTTTTATATGAAATGAATGGAATTAAAGGTTTACTAGTTTCATTTTGATCTCCACAGGATCATAATTATTTACACTGTGAGATCTTAAATTTGATCTTTAACGTTGTCTTATTCAGTCTGTACTTTAGGTTATCGTTAAGAGCCTACATGTGTACAGGATAGTTAAGTTATAATATTGATAATATTGGTTGTCTTTCATATTGGATCTCACTCTCTCTCCGCCTGTAATTAAATTTGTATCATCTCTTGTTTATATTATCATGAGAAATTATGTTTATAATTTTATAGAGGTTTTGCACTGGGCTAATTTCCATATATAGACCTCACAAAAATGTCAGGAGATTTGAATTTTTAACCCAAACTTGGCACAGATGTGTAGTAATATTAAACATAAAGCAGTACAAGTGGGTTTTATGATGACAACTATTTTAATTTATAATGAAATGATTGCATACGCAAATAATTTCGTTACATTGTTTGCATTCGTCATCAATATGTCTAATATCAAAATAATTATACAAAAATGTTTTGAACAGGTTTAATGTGCACCAGTGTTTGATTGCTTTTTCCTACAAAACTCAAAACTTTGATTAAAGTCTCAAAATTAATCGTTTGATTTAGTGGCGGCCATATGCATCTTGGATGGCAGGAATTGCCATCCAAGGATTCCAACAAAAGAAATTAATAAACATGAATTTTTACTTTCTTTGTTTGTGTCCTCTAGGCCTCGTAATACTAAATAGGTTATTAAATATTTTAATAAAAGCATCGAGGTCTGATGTTTAATAGATGAGCAAAAAAATAAAACTTATTTCTCCATTTTTGTTTTAATACTTTCACTTCTTACAGGGCGAACAACAAGAAATTAATTCTGCAATAACAGCTGGGCTTCAGGCAGGTTTCCTGAGTCCAATAGTTGGTCATGAATATCAGTTGGGCCAAGCTTCAGATGCACATAGGGATATTATAGAAGGCAAAGGGGCAAAAGGAAAGTTGGTCTTGCTGATTTAGGATCGATATGACAAACAACTCGGTGAAAAAATTTTACAAAACGGGTTTGCATTTATTTCAAAACACTGGCATATATTTAGTGAATGGTACAAATAAAAAGGCAAAGAATTGATAGAGGTTTTTGTAAATAATACGTAAAATGCTGTCACCGGCAGTGGACGGGAATGCCACTGGAAGCTGTTAAATTGCCATGAAGTTGTGAAAATTGTAATCTGATGATGGCTTCTGAGTGTATGTGTTATGGCATTGCAGAGAATTATAAATACGTCGTTTTGTAAGTGACTGTAAATTCAAAACAATCTGTGCCTGGTACACACTGCCAGTTAAGGTTAACTAGTGGTTAAAATGTTCATTATGTTATCATGTTTGCGTACATTCAAAGTACAATATTTTATATAAAGTATTGCTAAACAAACTAGCCCATATTTGGCAAATAAAAATTATACAACAAGTCAAATAGCAACAATTCTAACTTGAATGTAACGTAACTTTCTAATGCAGAAAAATGTAAATATACATACTAGTTTTTATTCATGAACAAATTTAGGCCCAAGCTCTAGATACCAGTGTGTTGTTTATTTTTATTAGCTTCTTTGAAAACGTTTGAATATAGTTGACATGCAACCTGCTCTACAATCGTTGTTGTAATGGGTATAGATTATCAAAAACAATTACACTAATCTGTTGGCTTTAATTTGCTGTTGACTACCTTATTGTATGAAATTTTCGCGATACTTTAATTTTGTGAATGTCGCGATTTTGAAAAAAAATCGCGAAATTAAAGTGTCGCGAAAAATAGATGTCGCGAAAATAATTGATGACGCAAAAATAAAGTGATACTTACTGACGGTGACCATCATAAATAAAACATTAGTTTTTGCACAAATTTAAGCCTTGGGCACCGTTCTTAGGATGTTCTTAACTGTTTGCTTTTCTTTGTAATAAATGTGATTGTATAAAAGAGGATATAAAAAATGTGAATCGCTTCTGAGAACTGGGAACTGTTTCGCTGTTACTGTTCACATAATAAGCTCGTTTTACTTTTGTTAGTGTTGTTTCTGAGAAAAATCGTTTCATTGTGATTTAAGAAACGTTTAACACTTTGTGAAGGAAATAGTCTTACTAGCATATAATGTTGCTAAAATTGCAAAATTAGTGTCGCGAAATAAGCGATCTCCGAAATCGCGAAATAAGCTATATGCATTTGAATTAAATTACACCAACATTTCTCCCAATTATTTTCAGTGAAATAAAATATAAAAAGCACTTACAATATGTCTGCAAAATTTTGCATCTTCCTTAAATGTACCCTATGCATCACTGCAGTGTATCTATGCATCACTGCAGTGTATCGAGTAAACAACAGTTTTTTTAGAAAAATTACTATGATATCATGTACAAAACCTTCATGTGGACTCGTCCAAAAAAGTACATTCAGTTAAATCGTATGTCAAAGTAGCCTGCGAATACACCGTCATCTTCACTCCTGACTCGAAGGGTGTTTCGCAAAACGCCCTTTGGGTCGGGAGGGAAGACGATGGCTGTATTCGCAAGCTAATGCTAAAGTATTTATTGCTAAATGTTATTTCAATTTTGCGTTGTTCTTGTATTTTCAAAATTCCCTTCTTTTTGTGTAAAACTGACAATATTGTTCATGTAGTTATAAATTTATCGCTATGGGTTGTTTCAAAAAGAATTTCCAAATCTGTACATACTAACAATTATGTAAACTGTGATCTTTTAGTTGTTAAAGGCGCAGTATCACGCTATTTTTAGTAACACATCGAGAATCCAAGGTACGCTTTTTGGTTAATAGAAGCTGCATGATAATGGAAAAAAAATAGTTTGAAAGACTATCGCAATGTTTATAGATGTTTTTGAGGGCGGATGGCCGAAATCAAGATTGATGCCAACTTGAAAACGTTCGGCCAGCCTGCAAGTTTTACCATGATTGCAACTCATATGAAATCAGTACTAACATATTTTGCCTCGTCCTTCTCTGCTTTATTCACTTGATGTTATAAAATGAGTGATTTATAAATGATTTGAGTATTGACGAGGAGTTAGAAGTTTAAATTTGGCTAATTCTGATCCAAAATAGTTATAAACTCTGTGATACTTCCCCTTTAATTGGTAATTGTACTGTACCTTAATCCTTGCATAACTATTTAATTTTCTGTAGCTCGAGCCACAAGTTCTTTGGTTTATGGTGATTAAATGTTACCCTCATTATATAAATAATGATTGATTGATTCATTGATCGATCGATCGACAATTGGTTGATTGACTGATTGGTTGGTTGGTTGGTTGATTGATTGACTGACTGATTGATTGATTGATTGATTGATTGATTGATTGATTGATTGATTGATTGATTGATTGGCACTGAATTGAGAAACTTTTGCCTTTTCTGTTTTCTCTTGTGGATGTACACCTTTATCAAATTTCTTTCTTTATATTTTTCTTGTCGGAATATTAGTACAATTATTTTCCACAATCATAAATGGTATATACAGGTCACTTACATATCACACATTACAGTTTGGCTCCTGTATGGGTGGCAAGTTAACCGTACAGGCCTGATTTTGTCAGTTTGAAATACAACTTGCGGCTTTTATGCATCTGTACAAAAAAGCTTTTCTGTGCTGTCAGAAATAGTGCAACAGTGATTAATTAATATTACTTAATTTATTTGATTTGTTTTTTGCTACTTTCCCTTAAATCTGTATTCACACTTAAAATACCTGTTCCAATAAATTTATTTCATGGCTTGAGAATATTTAACGTCTTGCTGATGCAATATGTTTACGTATAAGCAAGACAATGTCTGGTCGATTTACGTTTGGACCGTTAAGTTTGTTTATTAGGTCACCAACAGTTCTGCCGTACTGTGTGTCCAGTATTTCCAACAGTTCTTTAGTCGGACTTTCCACATGTCTTTTATATGCAGTTTCCAGGTACTTGAGAGTATCTCTGTCAATCTCAAAGGCCCTACCGACTGTTTGCCAGCCATATTCACCCTTGTGGCACACATCCAGTTTCACTATAAGTTTGTTTTCCAGATCTAGAGATATGTCTGACAAAGCTAGACCTGCAGTGTAGAAAACAACTGAATAATTATATAAACTCAAAGTGCCGGATAGATTGATTTTATGTTAACTGTGAAACAACCTCAAGCAATTAGTACTATAACCAAAACTAAACCAATGCAGCACCCAGCTAAATGTTTAGCAACTATTTCATGGTTAAAGTAAAACCACTCTACTTCTAAGATAGAAACTGGTGAGAGATGACTAACTGGTATGCAGGGTCAGGTAGGCCTCAAATCAAGTGAAGAATCTCCATTATTGGCTTGTGGGCTGACTCACGTCATGTAGTAAGATTAAAGGTAGGCCTCATTAGAGGCTAATTTGTGTTGCTGCTCTTGCATTTGATATAGCTCTCACTAATATTTCTCCTTGTGCAATATTCTTTAATTTTTTGGCTTTTTCATATTTCTGATAATTTAATTTGCAGTGGAATCCCAGTGACATATTATGAAAAGCTGGAATTAATTCATTTAATGGTGATATTTTAATTTGGAATATGATAACATTTAGTTTTCAAAAGAATTAAATGCATTTCGCTTACTTTCGACATCACCAGTATCTGGACCTTGCTCAGAGGTGTCAGCCATGTTGTCCCCGACATGGGAGTTTTCCTGGGAGTCACATTCTAAAAATGTCGAAACAGCAATTTAACATTAAACGAAAATACAATATACGTGTAGGATATTACATGGGCACGCGGAGATGTGAATTTTATCTTTGAGTGCTGATAGTATTGTAATCTGAGATTTTTCTTGGTCATTTTGTCTCATCACTCCCTTATAAACAAAGCTTATTATGATTTAAAACAAGATTTAATATTTATTTTACACACTCCCACTGGCATATTGAATCAAATGCCATACACCAATGCTTCTCCTTACGTTTCCCACAATACTTTGAAATTAAGGCCATAATACTTCTTGGAGACACTAAAGCACTATGGTGTGAAAGGCCGAGTAAACTAGCTAAAAAAACATTAGGCAACTTGCATTCTCTACTTGCACAAATCCCATAATACACCTCTTTTACCCCAAAAATTTTGCATATAAATCATTGTTCTCCTGGGACATGAAGATGTCCCAAGGGAAATCTAAAACAATGCCTATGGGGGTAGAAGCGGTGTATTATGGGATTGTGCAAGTAGAGAATTGGTGGTGAACAACATGATTATGCTTTCATCGTTGTCCTCAGACACCACTTACTCGCACTTGAGCCCAGGATCTCTGATGAGAAAATTATAAGTGATCAAGTTTGTCCTTAGCTGTCTTACCTTTCTTAAATAGACTGGATTCTTCGTCATCTCCAATATATACTCTTACGCAGCATGTGACAGTGCAGCTGCGTCCTGACGTCAGTTGCGTGGATCGCTTTTTCCAGAGCACGGCTATCACGATTATAATCAGCAACCCAACTGTAACGCCCATGAGTGCAATTAAAGTTATCAAATATTCTTTGAAATTGCTTGAAGTTGATGGCAACGTTGGTTTCAGGACACTGTAATCAGGAACAGTGTCCAACCCCTCCTGTGATTTGCTGTGGGTAGTAACTAAACTATTTGTACCATCACCATCCACAGCAACGGTGGTAGGGGGATTTAAAGTATCATCTTCAAGAGTAGTACTTTCTTTTTCATCCACTTGATCCGCATGGTTGTAAGTATCTGCACTTTCATTAACCTCTCGTCTAAATTTTGTTTTCTGTAATACGGCGTTTTCAATTACCAATTTCCTTGCAACTTCTGAGTTATCACTCGGATAAACACTTCTATTCGTTATCCTCACTTGATTTGTATTTTTTCTCGGTGTTGTAAACATTTTTGGAACGTTCTCCAACTTTAAATTTGGAGCATGGATCTTCTCGTTCTCCATTTGCCCGGTGCAATTTGTTCTTTTGCATTGTTTCAAATATATACACTCCAGCTCAGCAAAGAGCTTCATCCCACAGCATGTAGAACACTTCTTACAAGAGTGCAGTGTATAGTCTACTTGATAGTACCCCCGAGGGCATTCGACGACTTCGCCGCACTGTGTATTCTTCTCTGAAGTACACTGGCTTATGGTCCGTCTAAGGCCACATGTTTGGCATTGCCTACAACTTTCTGCCCCATATCCCACTTTGTAAGTGTCAGATGGACATGCCCTACACTCCATTGAGATTTCTGATTGCGCTGTTCTGCTGCCACATGGTGGTATGAGCTGTTGTCCCGGTGGACAGTCTGTACAGGGTTGGCACCTGATGGTTGCATTCTTGTCATCCAGGATCTTGTATGATGAAGCTGGGCATGGGCTAAAGCCATCTGGATACGCGTCTTGATCTTGGGGTAACATCCAGAGGCACCACAGCTGTACGATAAAGAAACCACGTCGACCCGGAGTTACACTCCAATCAGGTCACTACATGCTACAAGGTGATTTGAAAGGCCGGTGAAAACTTCTTGTACAGATATAGACGTTCGATATAGTTCGTGAGATAATTTACATGAGGATCTAAATATGTTAATCAGACATATAATATTCGCTGTGGCTATATGCCCGGCTGCCGGGCATATAGCCACAGCGTATAATATTCATGGTACAAATAAATACAAATTGCGAAACCGTTCCAGTATAGATTTACTGAATAAAGTGAGGAGAGGAGATTGAATTAATTCATTCCTTTTACTGAATTAAAGGTCGCTATTTTAAGAACGAGATAAAAATGAGATATAAAAGCTGAAATAAAAAAATGGTATGGCAGGGTAGTCGACCTTTTCTAATCGCTGATTGCAAACTTACGCAGATTTGTCTTACATATTATACTTAACAGATATAAGGCATAAGAAGAGGTAGTCACTTACAAACCAAATAAGGAAGAGTACTATAACAGCCAACCGGATTGCTGAACGAAGCTTTGCAGGCCACCAAATAGAACGCTTCCCCTCAGGAACTTTGATCACAATAGGATTTCGATGGAAGACAACTGGATTGCTTGACGGAAGTAGCGCCTAAAGAAGAAAGAGAAACACTCTTGAATTGATTGTAACTACACCACCTCGACTTGCACATTTATGGTTTTAAAACATTTCATCGATAACAGTTCCTTAACCCCCTTTTAAAATATGCAATAACAATATTATGCCCATTTGACACCTTAATTGCACACTTCATTTTGTCTGAGAAGTGTACGTCGAAGAAACGTATCTTATCATATCAAGTTTTTGGCCTGATCTATGTAATATATAGCCCTACCTCTTACAAAAGTCATACAATATTATTCTAGACACAAGTGATTTTGGTTTATTTCACTTTAGCCGCTCATAAACGAAAAATCCGTTCGGCATAACGATAGATTCTCGTGTTTACAGTTGTGTAAATGTTTACGCTCTGGTCCGCCTCTGGTGAACCGGGCCATGGCCTCGACATGATTTTCAAATTCTCTCAATTTCGAATTCTGTCTTCACTTAAAGCCATAGTCTAAATACAAATAATGTATTTTTATTTATACCAGAAAAAATATTTATTGGATACATTCACCAAAAAACGATGTCACTGACGTCACGGTCCACGATATTGAGCTGCTGTTGAATGAGTCATAAAGCGATCAAAAGGCAAACGTAAAAGGCAACATGTCCTGAATTCTCAAATTTAAATCTACCGAGTATGAATCCATGCTGCCTGATATTTCCACTGAATTGCAGATTGTAGGCAAACATATATAAATTGAATTATTGTCTATTAAAAACATTAAATGACTGCAATCTATCGACTCTAAACAATATCCTTGATCGAACGCTCGTGCGTATATATAAAATCCATATATAATTGAGCTTAAATATTCAACTTCATCGGCGGGAAACGCATAGACGGCAAAGTTATATCTTATTTGCCGACAAATAAAGTGCAATACCTTGTGATGCCTTTCCATCTTGGCGGTTTTCAAAACGGGCTTCAAAGTTGCAAATCTAACATTCCTTCGTGTCCTCCAGTTCCGAGAATCGAAAGCAGTCCCAGATCCCGCCCTGAATATGGTGGGGATTCTGGGGATTCCCCGTGGTATCGTAGCAACCTCCTTCAATCGTTGAAAGTAGAACTGGAGGGGCAGCGAATAAATACAGGAATGGATCCGAGCGCCTAATGTACTGGGAACGAGTATGGTTACCTAAATTAGACTACAAAATCACCCAGGTTAGCCCACTATAGCACTGCGGTTAGTTTACTATAAGCACTCAGGTTAGCCTACTGTAGCACTCCGGTTAGCCTACTCTCAAGAATAGTTTGGGTAACACGATAAATTCTTAAAATGTTTTAGGGTTCAGAAACCGGATCTCGGTGGTCTAGTGGTAAAGTGGATCGCCCGTGATCCCAGTGACCAGGGTTCGACTCTACTCGGTGTTCTTGTCTTTTTCTCGTTATTAGCCAAAAAATCAAAGTTTAAAAAGTCTCGGATCGATTCCTGTATTTAGTCGCACGGAGGGGCAGCGACTAAATACAGGACGGACAGCGACTAAGTACAGGAATGGATCTGAGGGCTTGACAACACATTCCATCCCCCGTGACCCAACTGTTAGTAAATCACAGGCCAGTGTCTTTTAAAAGCGCGTTATCCGGGGTAAAGAACGTAAGCGATGACTCAGTTCACGCAATATTATGTATTGAAAAGTGGCCTTACAATTAAAGGGCGTGGTCGGATGGCGCGGTTACAAAAACTTCAAGTTGTTTACAGTTTTGAGCCGTTTGGTTTTTGAAAACAAGCGACAACTTGCATCAACTTCATGTTAAGAGGAACTAGTCCGGGTTGGTTCAACTTTAAGGTGGCGCCATAGCGTGTGCGCACTGCTGATGCAAGCATTTGAGATCCGCGCGCGAGCTGTCGCAAGCTCAGGCAAAACTAATTAATAATGGTAATAGGACTGAGTGGAGTCCAATTCGGTCTGTAATCATACGAGTGATTAACCTTGAAAAAAGCTTTTAATAGCAATTCTTAAAATATGATAATTCCAATTTCCGAAAAATATACAGAATAGCCTGAGTCATTTTTGGGAAAGCCCCAGCTGTGAAGAGTAAGTTTTTGTTGCTATAGTGATTTTAATCAATGTGGTGATTGGTGGATTTAGCTGACAGGAATTAAAATGATTGGCTTATGTAACTGTCCGATTACAGGTGTCCGATTACAAAACAAGGGGAAAAACTCTAGATATACTGTATCGCCTTCAAGGAACAATTTAATATATGTTTCATTATCAAATCACGCATTTCCAGTCGACATTGATTCAGCTTGTTACTAGTATGCAGTGATCTCGAGGCCACAATATATGTTCAATAAGTTCACGTTTCCGTCGATTATTTATTTTTCTGCAATGGGAATTGGTTTATATTCCTGTTATAGGAAGAAAGTGATTGCTAGTCCCAGAAAAAGGGTAAAAAAATATAGGTCACCGTACTCGTTTACGAGAAAACGACGATTTATCTCCTTCACGAGCAAAGCCGTAAATAAAACGCCGCAGTTTTCTTTAGGTACGCGCGCTGATGACGCAATACAGGGGAATGACCTTAAGCAATCCGGATAGCCTACAAGAGCACTCCGATTAGCCTACTAAGCACTGCGGTTATGCGGTTAGCTCTCAAGAATGATAAGGGTAACACGATAAATTCTTAAAAATTTCGGTGTTCGGCAGCCGGGCCTCGGTAGTGTAGTGGTTGGTGGGAATAGATGGTGATATGAGTGACTCGGGATCGATTCCACCTCTGTGGTTTTATAATTGACGTTGTTTTTTCTCTTTATTAGACGAAAAAAATCAAAGTCTAAAAAAAATCGAAGTGCCCCGGAGCCATTCCTGCATTTAACGCCATGTGTGAATAAGGTCTATTGTAAGGGTTGGTACATTATAATATCGACCTGCCGGAGGTTTTCTTGTACGAGACGTCTTACATTGCCATACATGAGGTATGAATCACACTTACCTTCTATTTCTTAAGGTAAAAAAACATTTCCCCAAGAAGTCTCGATCCCGGGACGATAGATTAGCAAGAGGGAATCCTCACCAGCGAGACCAGCTGCCAAATTTCCAATTTTTTGGGCTACAAGACGCTGACCCTATTTAATATGAAGGCTAACCGCAAGCAACCTAAAGCTAATTTAGTCTAACCGAAGTCCTATGTAGGCCAACCGAAGTGCTTAGAAGGTGGGTCGCCACGAAGTTCTTCGGAACGTCTCTCAGGATTGGCTGAGAAAATGATAAACAACAGTAACAATGGACCCTAGCCCTAAAACAATAGAGCTTCGTGCTAATGAGATCCAATGAAATTAAAGTTTCTGAAGGGCTTCGTGACAACTGAGAAGGGTAACCGGAGTTCTTTGTAGGCTTACTGAAGCGCATAGTTGGCTACTCGGAGTGCTTAGTAGGCTAACCGGAGTGCTATATAGCTAGGGTGCTACCCAGGCTAACCGAGCGCTAGTATTCATAATTATGCTATGTGGTATAATTCATCACCAGGTGTCCACCTCCGGTATGTCGATATTCTATTGTTCTGACCTATTGTAAGGCCATGGCCTTCGAATCTAGAGAACGGGGAAAGAGAAAGCTATTCATTTGCAAGCAAATCAATTGTTGCTACTTATTCGTTAAGCCCCATGTACATGGGTATGTTTAACAAAAGACACCTTTAATTTATTTAAGTTTCTAATATGAACAAAGTTTAATATTTATGTAACCAAAATAACTATTTACACTGAAATGCAGTGTATTTACATAATTCTCTAGAGTCAGATTGAGGTAGAATAGACAATTGATATTTTTACTGTAATTTATTCGCTGCTTTTATGTACCGTCTTACGCGGGAGGCGACATCAGGGAGTTTTACTTTACGACTCTTCATTACATTCACGAGATCAGAAACTGTTTTGTCCTTGGATATTCCGAGTATTGATAAAAGCTTACTGGTAGGGCTACCATTATCTCTCTTGTACTCAAGCTTTAAGTATTCTAGATCATCAGCGGCAATCTTGAATGCAGCGCCAACTTTTTGCCAGCCATAAAGGTGCTCACCCTTGCGGTGTATATCCAGTTCCTTTATTAGTAGGTATTCTAGATCAGGGGGTATGTCGGACAGCTTGAGGTCTGAAAGATTAGCAATCACATGTGCGTAAAAATATTGCTTTTCCAAATTCTTAACTTGAGCTTAAGCATGCAGGACCCATGCATTCAACCTGATACACCTTATTCCAAAACGGCCACTGATTTATGCACATAAAAATTGCCCCTTGTTGCCTCGTTCAAAATAAAATATTCTTTTGATTCTCTACTTGCACAATCCCATAATACACCGCTTCTACCCCCAAAAAAATTGCATAGGCATTGTTTTAGATTTCCCTTGGGACATCTTCATGTCCCAGGAGAAATTGTAAACAATAATTATGCAAAATTTTGGGGGGTAAAAGAGGTGTATTACGGGATTTGTGCAACTAGAGAATTTTTGATCTTAAAAAACGAGGCAACAAGGGCTAATTTGAATACCAGCAAAATAATATTAAGATGGTAGCCATTTTGGAATGAGGTTTATAATTACCAAGAAATGAAACAAGACAGTTTTAAATAAGTTAAGTCTAAGAATAAGTTCAATTTGTGAAGGGGTGGCTGCGAGGAAGGGGAATAATAATACTTTTATAGTTACAGACTTTTGACATCGATAACAAATGAATATAGTTTGCAACCAGTACAATGTAATTTCTGACTTACGTTTTACATCAGCAGTAGTGACTCCATGAGATGCGTTTGTCCCATAAATGCAGTCCACGTTTTCATTAACGTACGTTATTTCTGTACAAAGTAAATTCAACCTGTTAACTACTAAATTAAACGAAACGTCGAAGTCTTGAGACAATCATGAGAACGTTGCGATCATAAAATTCAGGTACAGGCATGGAGAGGAAAGGTGGGAAATTGAAGGGGAAGACTTTTCATTGCAGCATGCTCAGATTATTTCCAACCCCCCTTCAGCTAATTTTGGTACAGACTCTCTAACCTTCCTTATTAGAATGCAGTCTTCTGAAGCTTCGCAACCCTTTCCTGGCCTTTTTTGGGATTTTTCTCACAAACGGCTACAAAGAAGACTAATTAGGATGAATGCATTCGATAAAATAACTCTTACCGTCATCTTCTCGTTCTGGCAATTCTGTGTCTTTCAACCCATGGTAGCCTCTGCGTTTCTTGTTCCAAGTGTTAGCGTGAGAGTTGCGTTTCATACTAAACAAAATCCATACCAGTGCTGTCCCAAGCGAAAGCCATGCCAGCGATGTTCCAAGAAAACCTCCCAGCACACAACTGAAGTTTATGTCTTGAAGCCCCGCTGTGATATTAGATGATCTTTTATTTATCTGTTCTGGAATCGGTAGCGGTTCTGTGAACTTTCCCGACCAGCTCTTTGACTCTATAGAAGGACTTGCTACAGGTTGAGGGATAGTCCGTTTACTTTTTGGAAATTTTGGACTAACACGTCTTTGTCTCCACTGGTTCACAGCATTCGAGGGGGTGTATCTTGTCGGTGGCGGTCGTGGAGTGGTGTCCTTTTCTTGAACAAAATCTTGTGTGGAACCTCTAGAACTCAGGGACTCCTTATTAAAGTCTGCCATTTCTGATTGATTTGTGTCTTCATGTTCCTCTGTATCATATATGTCACGTAGATCCAGAGATGACCAGGCAAGGAAATTTTCATTTTCGGGCCCTGGCGAATGAGTTTTCTGATGAAGTTCGGATCTGAATGCCTTCTTCCGTTTGCTTTTCGTTGGTTCCTTCGAAGGGATTGGCGCGCACGTGATAACGGTGTTGAAAGCCAATATGCTACCACATGGCGGCGAAAGCGTCGTGCCTGTGCTACAAATAGGACAAGGCTGACATATGACCGTCTTACTGTCATTAGGGACTAAAATTTGGTTCCCTGAACACGTCGTGTTACTAGTATCAGTGTTCAATCTCCACCACCACCAGTGCCATAACGCTTCATGCTGTCACAATAACGAGATGGAAAGAAAAGGTAATTACTTACGGTGCAAAAGAAGGTATTTTTATAACTTATAATTTTTATAAATTATATTTTTATAATTATCACGACGATCTTGGCAGTTAGAATTACCAAGATTCATACTCTTCGGAGCTTCTGAAATTCCAGGGCCTTTAATTTTGCAGGACCTTTTCATGAGTTATTCGCAACATAAATTTGGCCATTTTCTTGCAAATCTTCAATTAAACGCTTTGGCCATCCCCCTTTTCTTCTCCGTTTAGCGTCATCCGACCGACCCAGATTTTCGCGTTTTTTAAAAAAAGTTATGATTAAGGCAATGAAGTCAATGAAATATAATTTCAAACAATTGTCCCTTTAATCTGAAACAGAGGCAATATTTTTGCCATTCAGATTTTCAGGTTTTACTTTAACTACAGAAAACACTCACTCCCGTTTGAGTTAATTAACCACGACGCCGACCTTTCCTTCCTCCATTGCCGCCATGTTGACTTGTAGCCGGGCTCCACGGATATTACGCATTCTCGTCCCCAGAGCCGCTTGTCCCTGAAACTAAGCGACGTCTCAAAGACAGATTCAACGAACACAGACGCTCAGTCGACAAAACTAACATTAAATCCAAACCCACTACTGTTGCCGAACATTTTCTTTCTCATCCTAACCACTGTCACACTGACATGCAACTAATCCCACTTGAACTAATTCACTCCTCACGTGACTCAATCAGAAAAGCCAGAGAGTCCTTTTTAATAGATTTAGCGGGGACATTGGAGCCCCATGGACTGAATAGACGCGATGAATCTTAAAACTTGTAGCTAACGAAGAAATGTTTTATTCATATCAACTTATAATTCATGTTTGTTTTGTAGCTCTCAGTCTATTTTCATTTTTATTTTATATAGAAATTTCTATCTTTCTCTGGAATCATCTTGCATACGTAATTCCACCACGCCTATAAGTTTCGAAATACGTATTGCGACATCTCCATAATATATTGAAATTTCATGTCAAAAAAAATTAGTAACATCTAAACCTGAAGAAGGCTGGTCTGGCCAGCCGAAATATTGTTCAAAATATATCACGTTGTTTCAGCCTTGCAGAAGTCTTTGACTTATCATCGTTTTTTAATTTTTCAAGTTTGGCTGATTAGATCTCCTGCGAGATCCAACGTTCAATCAAGCAGGATCTTCGTACACGGTTTTTGCAGTCTATTGAGTTTGTCCCTCTTAGCCGGCTGGGCCTGTGCACGAGAAACAAGTGGCTCTGGGGACACACGATTTGATTCGCTTAAATGAAACAAAGGGAGTCCAATCACATCAGCCGTTTTAAACGTGCTAACGATAAGGATTTTAAAACGGCTGATGTGATTGGATTCCCTTTGTTTGATTTCAGCGAATCAAATCGTGTGTCCCGGAACAGAGGGGCATTTTGTCTGCGCATGTTCCGTAGAGAATACTTTGAGGAGAGTAACCGCTGATATGCGCCTGCATTGCACGTATTTAAAAATGGCGGAAGAAGTGAAATTCGCGGAAACTTTCCGCTATAAATTGACGTAGTCATTCTTCTTTTTCAATGTATGAATCGTGTAAAAGTGAGGGGAGGTCAGAAAATTGAGGTTGTATGGTGTGCTGGAGAAAATCGCTAGAGTCCGTTCCAGAAGGCACAAGTATAAACGGACCGGACTTCGAATCTTGGGGGAACTTCAGAATTCAGGGCCAATTCTTGTTATTTGTTTGTGGTTCACAAACACAAACAGGAATATCACATCATGCTAGTGCTGCATTAGATTATAACTGAGAAATTAAAGTACATTATTGTCCATGAACCTTTTGTGCTCTTTTGCAATTGCAAAAATAGAAATTAACAAAAGTTATTTTGCTTGTGTTTGTTGACATGAATCTAGGGAATCAAATCGTGTGTCCCCAGAGCCACTTGTTCCTCGTGCACAGGTCCAGCCGGCTAAGAGGCACAAGCGGCTCTGGGGACGAGAATGGGATATTACGCTGAGCCTCTTAGTTCCAGACTTCTCCATTTTTTTTTTTTTTTTTTGGGGGGGGGGGGCTTTTTTTTCCCTTTTCCGACCGACAAACCCATAATCAGGAAACGCATTTGACAATAAACGAAACAAAAGGGGATAACCTTTCTCCTTTCTCTAATGTAGGCAATGTTTTTAAAAAACTGTCCCGTGACTTTCGTGAAAACGTTCGTCGCTCGGACTTTTGCCGTGTTTACTATGTTTTGCCCCGACTTACTCCTCCTGGGTCCCTGAGGATCACAATGAGTCCGTGAAATATTGATCATTGTTAGCTAATTGTCTTCATTGCCACTATTTAAGCACTATTTACTTACTGCTGGTTTGGTATGAAATGTGTCAAATCAAATACTGGTTGTGGTTAACATTTGGAACGAGTTTCAATTTAGAGTAAAAACGATTTTAACAACTTCGTTCCCAGGGTCTCTCATCTTCCCGCTCTACCTCTCGCTCCGGGAGGGCGGGAAGATGTGAGACCCTGGGAACGAGGTTGCGATTTTAATTGGCCATTTCCGAGTTCGCTTGAGCCCCTATTTCAAGGCGAGTCTAAGTGCAATGTGTAATGAAAGTGAGTTTTCATTCACATGGAAAGCAAAACTAATTACCATCACAAAACTTTCGCACTTAGACTCGCTTTGTAACAGAGGCTCAAGGGAACTCGGAAATGGCCTATTCCAGGATCATAATTAATTTGAATGACAAGCCTAAAGCTCCACCTACCGATAGCAGCAGCACAAGGCAGATCGTAATAACAACAACTCTCCATTCAGGGATCGCCATTGATATAGTTAGCTGTCTTCCACAAACTTGATATCTGAGGTCAGCTAGTTGTCTTCCAAACGTTTGCAAACCTAGAAAGTTAGTCAACAATAGAGTACTAACGAGCATTTATGGTTTCAAAACGTTTACAATAACAGTGAAACCGCAAACTCAGGAATGTAGTTCCCAAGTTTCCAAGAAGTTTCAAAAAAGAGTCGGCAACGCAAAACGAAGGGTAAAACGAGGGTTCGTTATATAGCGAACTTGAGGGGAAACGACCAAAATGTTCGTTATATCGAGGTCATAGTTAATGATTTATTTGTAACGCAGGTGACTTCTGTCACGCAATTCGATGCAATTTTCGTCACCAGTAGATATATTTTCACTTTTGAGCAGATGCACAGCTTTTGTTTACAAAAGAACGACACTTTTCAGAGTGGCGATTTAAAAATGCTGCAACATAGAGGTTTTTGCTTTAATGTCTGTACCTCGAAAGCGAACAAGTTAACAAGAGACACAGAATTGAAGTTAATTGATGTCTAAACACTATAGTGCCGTTGACTGAAAGGTTGCTGTCTCTTTTAATACCACAAAAGGATTTGTTGACTGTTGATCTGGTCAGCGTTTATCTTCTGTCGCGTGTTGACATTGTAGTTCGTTCCTTGAGTGTGTTGCACGTGTCAAATTAAAAAAAACAGACCATAACAAGTTTGGCAGACTTTACGTTTGGGCTTCCGGATTAGGTTAAAATCGAAGAATTCGTTATATCGAGGTTCTATTCCATATATTTGACTGCAACTTTGGCCGGGACATAGAATATCGCATAGAATATCGCAAACGTCAGTTGTGTTACATAACCGACCAACCAATCAATATCATAACATAACAACTGTGACAGTGCGTAGGAACCGTCAAACGGTTTAAACTCAAATAAATTGGCGTAAATGAACAGCGAAAGGAAAAAAATTTAAAAGAAACTGTCTTGTTATTCGCGATATTTGTTGTGCTCACTAGCTAGCCAGCAAACGTAGAGGCTCAGCTCATGTGTCCTGTAATAATTAAGTGCTGTTCTTGTGCGCGAATATTGACGTCTGTGGAGCAAAGGCGCATGTTTGAGCTCTGTCCGAAATAAGCAAGGTTAAAAATGACGCACTGCTCTCTGAAAGTAAACGGTATTCCAACAATGGGTTAAATAAACGTACCTTTCTCCAGCTAAACAAACTTGGGATGGTGCCAGCTAGTAAATCCCAAAAACTTTAATTTCAATTGCACCAAGAACGCAACAACCCGGAGCCACTGATTTTAACTTCTGATTCAAGTGTGGCCAGCTAACTTTCTAGGTTAGCCTGTCATTGCTTCTGCCCACCTTGCAACATAAAACGAAAATAGGACGTTTCTACGCGGTACATTGGCGACGATTGCAAGTGAACGGCTTGCAGACCTCAAGTTATCTCGTCAAATGGAATCCAACCCGCAACTAATTAACATTTCCGCCAAACAATGCCCGCAGCTGAAAATATTAAATACACGGGGAATCCCCCACAACATTACTCGCGTGAATTTATCAACAAGCCTTTGAAATTTGCCTTAAGAAGTTTTGAAAATCTGTTGAAAATATTCAGTTTTTAGACGACGTTTAGCTTCCTTAAATTATTTACAAGGGTGATACTTATAATACAGAGTCAAAATGAATATATCACGTAAATCGTTAACTTAATTACAAAATTAATTAATTACAAAACAAGAACAGTCGAGTGCTGAGCGAAAAAGACGGACTAAGAAAACAGGGACTGCTCGTAGTCAAAACAAGGGAACAAATAAAACAAACCGTTTGTTGCTATGCATGCGTACACTCATCCTTGACTTTAACACAGACGTAGGGGCTTCCCCGACATTCCTGTCTATCTGTTACGTACAGTCCACCACTCATTTGCAATGCATATTTTCTTTTATTTTTCTTACACATAAGTACACTTTATTAATATACCTAATACTCTCAATACACCAAAAGAAATCACAAGAAACTACAAAATAGGGCTCTATCCTTTAGCTTCAAGTATTACAATTTTTTATAATAGCGGAGCTCCGGCGGACTGAAGGTCCGCCAAGCGGAGCCTATAGTCATATGGGAAAAAAACGAAACCCATGAGTTGATTTTCTCATGGTTATCATGGCTAGCGGTATTGCTCGTGGGCGCGTACGCACGACGACGGTGACGGAGTCGCGAAACATGGCGGCCATAAATAGCCATGCCTTGTCAACACTTTGTCAGCCTTATCAGCTTTCATCTCAGTGTTATAGAGCATCCATGTTATGGTCAAATGACAGCTGTCAAATCGAGGTATCCGCTGACCAGTATCACATGACCAGATCGCGGGCTCGGGTTAGAACTCATCGAGGTAACGTGTTTTTTGAAGTTGACCGCTGACCAAGCATTGGTTTTCTTCATTAATCGCGGGCTCAGGTCCGATTTTTTTTTCTGGCAGCATTTTTTTTAACACTTCATGGTCATTCTTAGCGGAAATTATACAATTGGAGTTGACGTTTTTATTTTTTATTAATTTCATAGAAAATATTAAGAACCGCTTTTAGGCTTGGCTAAATCTATATATTATAAAGTACACTACGTTATGATAATTGAGAGAGCAATATTTTTTTCTTTTGATTTGCTACATTAACTTTGTAATCAGTGTAATAGTGCTATCAATCAGTATATTATATTTTTTTATATTTATATTTATTTATTTATTTATTTGCAATGCTTATGATCATTCGCACGAAGAAAAAAAAAGCTTTTCAAGAAACATCCGACTAACCGATGTTTTTTGTGTGTAATTTTTATTCCGAGAGGTACCTGCATGGTATTTGCCATGCAAGGCATAACTTCATTTGCATACTCCATGACATGTTTATTTGATTCTTGGACGTATTGAAAAACACTCTTAATGGTTCATTTATTTAACACTTGAAAGAATAATATTTACCAGCTATTTCGGTTTGCAAAGCAAACCTTCTACAAAGGCTAAAAGGAAATATATTCATATATTCATTATTCGAAATCATTTTCTTTTAGCCCCCGTAGAAGGTTTGTTAAATTAAAAACGAAAAAGATTAACAACTCCATCCGCTGTGATGCACCCTCCCAACAGCCTCTTCTCTCTTGCCAACTGTGCAACAGCTAGCGTCGGTGACATGATGTCAATCAACTTGATTATATTCATCTATTTCTTTAACGGACCATGTTATAGACCTAGCAGTGAGTATTCATTTTTTCGATCCCTCCTGGCCTGTTATTGACTTAAATATACAGAGGCTGGCGAGGTAAACTAAACTACCTTTGCCGCAATTCTTACAAAATTAGCCTTTACTATTAAATATTTCTACAAAGCCATGTCGAGAAACATCCTGGAAACGGTAAGGAAATGTCTGTGTTTAAGGTTACTTCCCACCTTCACGGGTGTCCTTTGGGAAAAATTCGTACGCCCACGTCGTAGTCGCGCGCTGGTTTCAATAAAATCCTAACAAACTATACATCAGAAGAAAATGCTTATCGTTACACACTCGTCGTTCGCTCGGAAATGCGTCTTCTGCGAACGGATTTTTTGCCGAACATTTTACCAAGTTCCATTTTAATGTCCCGCTTAAATAGCGCGTAAGCGATGGGATTACCAGCAGAATAGACCAATTTCGATATTTTAATATTCAGCCTAAAACAATAGACATCACTGCGAGGCTCCGGGGAATAAATCCCACAAACTCTATAATTTATACCCCGGAGCCTCGTACTGAGGTCTATTGTTTTAGGTCGAATTTTAAAATATCGAAATTGGTCTATTGATAATAACAAGAAATCGCACCACATTGTATAAGTTTTGGTGCATGGCACATAAAGCCGTAAAATAGCAAAATGAACTGTAAACCTCGACCCCGTAACAAATCAGAAAAGTAGCGACCACACTTGTAATCACTTTTGTAGAAGAACGTGATCGAAGGCGTTTCGTATTTGGTCGGTTATAGCGTAGCTGCGAGTTTAATAGTGAGTCACTCCGGTAGTGTTTATGTGAAGTGACTACGACCCGCATGGTTGCCAAAAGTAGTACAACACAAGGGATAAACTCGAAAATAGCCGTCCAGATGATCACACTGACCTTAAAGTCCATGCGAATCAAATCCAAGCTGGCACAAATGGACGGAATAAAGTAAATTGACAATGGTATCATCCACGAAGCGATTGTCATCACTGTGGCACGTCTAGCGGTCATTAGTGACGGGTAGCGCAGAGGTCTGACAATGGCGATATAGTGGTCGAGAGTCATAGCGCAAAGATTAGAGACAGACGAGTAAATCATGAAGACTGCAATATCGTCTCTGATCATGGCATTGCACGAGGTGAGTAAAAAGTGACATATCGTGTGACCCGGATAGAAACATACGCCAACACAGAAGTCAGCGAAAGCGAGGGACAAGACAAATCTGTTAGCAGTGGTTTGAAGCCGACGGCGCGTTAGAACCAAATAAATAGTAAGACCGTTTCCAACAACAGCCAGCAAAGAAGGAAGCCATCCAACATGCCAGTACCAGCTGACCATGATAAAATAAACAACTTGTAGATGACAAACTGAATCATAAATTCACAAATGGTGATTCCGAATCTTGAAATCTATTTAAGCCACTGATCTACCCTTTTTGCGTAGTCTTATTTATGTGTTTTCTTAGCGACGTGTTATTTGCACTCGGCCGATATTTTGATTACATTAGTAATCACTGTTGCGTCTCCTTTAAAGTCTAAATTAAATTGAAGTTAGAAGCAAAAAATAATTAGCACGTTACCCGATTGGAATACATAACAGGAAACCGGATCATTTTTATTTCTTGGGAACAACAATAGTTTTGCAAACAATGACCTTTTTCACATATGTTATAAGCAATTTCCTAGACAGGTTAGGAATTTCATTTCCTCAAATTTCTCGTGTCCGTATAAATTTGAAACACAGTGGTTTCTCAAAAACGGTTTTTGGTAAGAAAACAACGAGGTGACTATATATTGTGCAACTTCCAGTTTACTGCGTTGATATCTTAGACAATTTTAATGCGGTGACATAAAAAAAATACATCATTATTGGAACTCCTCGGGTGGCAAAGTGAGATATTTAAATTGTAAAGCTCGATTACACCGAAACATTTCAAGACAATATTAAAAAAGTCACAAGCTCTTGTTTGAACGACTGTGCGTTACTACTCTAAAGAAACATATACAGGACAGAAAGTCATTTCAGATGTAAGAAATTCACATCGAACGCCTTAACCGTGACAGAGTTTTGGTCACTCGAACTAATTTGTTCGCATTAATTTTTCTGTTTAATTTTACTATATTTATTTCCCATATCAAAAGGGAAATACATATATACACCAAATGCTTAATGAGTAGCATACTTATGATCACACACAGATTTACTCAAAATATTCATCGCACGTGCGCGAAGAAAGTAAACAAGGATAGCAGCTTTTCAATTATTCGGCCTTATTTTCTAGCAACAGGAATGATTTAATCAGTATTGCAGGAAGCCGGTGGTTTAGTATAGCTTTTAGAATGCAACTGAAAGTACGTCTTTGATAATATTCTGAGATATGTATCTTGACGATTTTTTTTTAATCTCGAAGTTGTAGCCGCTCATAGAGTTTTGCTGATATATTCAGTCATATTCACGATCAAGGATCGTAATATAGTCTTTTCGTGTTATATTCCCACAAATTTAAATTTATAATCACAAAACTGTAGCAGAAAGGTGTGATAAGCTTCGGATGTCTACTTTTGTTTTGATTAGCATATTAATTACGTCATTATACAAACAATACAAACTTTAATGACACTCCCTAGATCCTCCGTTATATCTTTCATTAAAAAACATTATCAGGAAAAAAGATTTCCGTTCTTCGTGAAAGACCGTTTTACCAAAGAAATATATGCATGTGAGGCAATACACGTACTAAAATTATATTACATAAAGGAACGATCCAAAAGGGAAGTAGAAAGTGAAGATTAAAAATGAAACAGTCCTAACTATTAATCACACATTAAATGCGTTTTCAAAAAGAAATGCTTTAAGTTGTACAAACGTAACTAGAAAAAAGAAACAAAAATGTTGTCGCGAGCAATTCGGAAAAATTCATTCTTGTTCTACAAAGAAACTATGATCGAAGTTATTTTTGTCACACTTTTCTCCGGTGGCCGCGGTGAAGCCATTACAGCTACCTAGCTCAGATCTGTCCAGAATCACTGGCTTTGCTAGTCGTAAAATATTTCGTCTATAAATGTACTACATGGATGTTTAAACTACAGTTTAGAATTAACATAATGACTGAAAGAAACAATATGTTCTGAGCCGAATCCCTTTCTAGCAATTTATTCTCCACCAGCCCCTCCCCTTCAGGGCGATATGATTTATTCAATCACTTTCTTCCTGTGTCAGTTATCAATGCAATTACATGTATTAGTTTCCAGTATTCATTGCATTTTGATTTCTTGTTCGCTTTTTCAATGTCTTGTAAGTTTTTTTATTATCGGTACTCTGGAGCTTAACTTTCCTTTTTGTATTGCTTATTTGTTAAAAAATAATACTATTAAACCAGTAACAAATTGAACGATGTTTATATCATATAAGTGTGTTTTTTTAGTAGCGCTCGATTTCTAGCGTTGTTTTGTATATTTAATTCAGAAAACAAACGAAAATGTGCCAAGGTTAAGAAATATGAAATACAGCAACGGAATTTTAACTATTCTTGGCCAAATTTTTAAAACATCAAACGTAACTTTATTTCTTCAGTCATAATGCCACAGTTTTTCTGAATTTGTTGTACAGACGTCGAAGAATGCCACTGCGAATTGTATTCATGATTCTTTTCATTAATTCAGTATTGAAGAGCTCCTGTTTACAGTTAATAATATTGCATTTCTATTGTGAATTTTGATAAACTCGTTTTGAAAAATGTGCGGCAGCCTTCTAGCCACTGCCAGAAAAAAATATTATAACTCGCTACGGAAATTTGATGGAAATGGTTCTAATTGACTTTGAGAGAAGGCATTCACACTTGAACGGAATACGGTTTCAATTGCTTGTTACTGTAGTAGCGGAAATTTTAATACGTTTCCAACTGATCACGACGTTATTACTTCAAACCGACTTTTTTTTATTCACAAAAAGGTTTCCAGTGGCCTACATGACATGCAGCTGCAAAATCAATAATACGTTTGTATATTATCGCAATAGATCGTTATGCAGATTTGGCTTACAGAAACCCAGCGGAACTGATGAGCTGTTCTATTAATAAAAGATTAAACAGCAAGTGCTCGATGAAAAAATATGAAAAAAAAAACTATTCTTCTATCGTGAACCTCATTCACAAAAGAAGCAATTACATGATTTTACATTGGCTGACAAAAAGTCAATTTTACCAATTTAACAAGGGTAGCAGATGGCCCATACAGATTCAATCCCACAGAAATCTGGATCCGCACTTGTTCGTGTTAACTTGCTTCTGATGAAGCTACGTCAGTCGCTATGAGCGTTTGGTACTGGGCAACTGGATGGCTGCCTTCTCTGTTGGCTGTTGTTGGAAACGGCCTTGTTATTTATTTGATTCTTTCACGTCCCATTCTTCGAACCACTAACAACAGGTTTATCCTGTCCCTTGCTCTTGCTGACTTCTTTGTTGGCGTATGTGTCTATCCGGGACAAGCAATTTGTCAATTTTTACTCACCTCGTGCAATGCTATGATTAGAGACGACATTGCAGTGCTCATGATTTTCTCGTCCGTCTCTAATCTTTGCGTCATGACTCTCGATCGCTACATCGCAATTGTCAAACCTCTGCACTACATGTCACTGATGACCGCCAGGAAAGCAACAATGTTGACAGTTGTGGCGTGGTTAATTCCGCTGTCAACGTATTTTATTCCTGCTGTCTGTGTCAGCTTGGGTTTATTTAGCATGGACTTTGAAGTCAGTGTTATCGTCTGGACGACCATATTCGAATTAGCTCCTTGTGTTGGGCTCGTGCTAGCTACAACACATGCCGTTAGAACCTCGCGAAGACACTTCCGCCGCGACGCTCAACTCCATTCTCAAATACGTCATAACCGACCAAACTTTAAACCTCGTAGATCATCTTATTCCGCGACACTGATAGCAACGGTAGTCGCCATATTTCTGGCTTGCTACGCTGTAGAGGTATACAGCTCATTTTGCCACTTTACGAAATTGTGCGTCATGAACGCAGATTTGTACAGTGTAGTGCGCATTCTTATAATTTGCAATTCCGCCGCTAATCCCCTCGCCTACGCGTTTTTGAAGAGAGATATAAGGAGAGAACTTCGAATAATATTCTGCAGTCATTCGTTCAATAAAAGAAGGCCGAGTTCCACGAACAGAACAACCAGCAGGGTGTGACTTTCGTCATGTACGTGCAGCAATGGACATGCACGTATCTACCATGCAGAAGACATTGTTTATGTTTGGTATCACCCATTTTTTGAACTTGTTACCGATATCTGCGGACGACTCGAATAAAGTATAATTTGGGGAAAAGCATTTTTCTGCATCTACATATACGTAACAATATAAGTTAAGTCGGTAAAAATCATTTAAAGACATCAGACCGACTGTACGTAGAATAAAATATAACGATGGGTAAAAATAAGATTTAAAATAATCCATGTACAAATCAAAAGAATGTGCTTGGGGAATGATGAAGAGGTTGTATAAAATTATATAACAATATACAAGTGTAGAGAGTTTGCGATCAAGGAGATTTCTCGAAAAGATTGATCTTGTTCATGCAACTACTTAACTAAAGAGTGTCAATCTGCACTATCAATTTTACTGCAATCAATATTGCAGAATTTTGTCTTAGGGCTAAAATAATGAAAAAATAAAGACTCCAGGGCAAAAGTTGACAGTCTGTTGTTTTACAATTGAAGCGACTCCTTAATAGGTAATAAATTAAAAGGCCCGTAAGATTGTTAAACTTCTTTTTCACCATTCCTATATAGCTTCTTTGCGAACCTGACGAACAAAGAAATGATTAAACTAAGCATTTATGTGAAATGCTTAGTTTGGGTCATTTTGTATCAATAAAAAAAGAGAGGAGGTTGTATACCGGGTCCGATAGGTAAATTAACGTATATTTTTGGTTAAAGATTCTTTTTTATGTAAATGAATCCTTTATTACGTTGCTCCTTGCAACACAAACTCCATCTAAACATCCGGGCTGCTAATGAATAGAAATATACAAAATATGAAGAGGCACGTGCACTGCTTTTCTTTGATTTCCAAATCAAATGTCAATATTTTCAATTTTCATTTACACGTCTTTTTGAATGTCGAATTATTTTTTCAAAGTATACGCAATTGTAATTGAAGTGCGTCGAATATATTTCAGCGAATTATGCCAAAACGGTTTAACGTTCCTCATCTGAGCATCGTCTGAATAGATGTGTACAGACGAGCCGGTAGATCCAATACCCCAGCATAGTTTGATTGAAAAAAACACACAGCACAACCAACTAATAGTTTATTAGAGTTTATAGCTTTTGTCTCTAATTTACTCTGTCATTTACAGTCACTGTAATGACTGAATGGATAAAACACGATAAGCAAGGATAAATTAAATTAAACATGTCTCTCGCAGTCATAAGCTTGATTTTAAATGTCCTTTTTTGTGAGCATACATTTTTTTTTTCCTGTACTAAATTCTTTGTCAGGTTCTTCAGATATCGCTCACGAAAAGGGCAAAAACTCTCACGTTTCCTTCGCACTTTGAATTGATCGATCACAAAATTTTCTGTGTTTTTTGGCTTTCACGTCTTTGTTTTTATAAAGATGTTGCATATTTGATACAATATTAAGATATGTCCACATTCATTTATTTATTTAATCGTTTTTACTCAAATTCTTCAAACAATCATCGGATGAAAAAAAATTTCCAGGTCACTGTTTTAAAATTCCCGGGTAGAGCTGACGGTGACGTCACGATGGCCATGATGATGGGCCGCGCGATTGCCTGGCGATGAAAGTAAAGTTCGCCCCTCCCTCCTGGTCCCGGTTTTTGGCACATGAGAGTCAAAGTCCGCTTTCACGCTGACCAAAAGAAAAGCGGGCTCTCTCACGTTGAATGTTCAGTGTCAGCAATAGTGTTTCGGCAAGTGTCAGCAAATTCTTACTTGAATTCACCGAAGGTTTCCTTTGTTATTTTCGAAATGTCGTCTTACTTCGGCTCATTTTTGACTTTTGATACTTTAAAGTGAATCAACTAGTGCACGAAGTCGGCTAGAATCGTTTAAATTTGTTGACGGCCTCCCAAGCCGTGAGGAACTGAAGAGTTGCAAAGTTGACCAAACTTCATCATGCCCAACCGACTTCAAAGTGTACCCACAGGATTTGTCGTTGCTGCGGTAAGTTGGATAGGCTTGTTAATAATATATAGAAAAGGGTTAGCTTGAGAAATGAGTATTAACATCACCACAACGTTCCCATATATTCTTTCACTGAGTAAACAAAAATGTATAAAAAACAAACTTTCACCGAGTAGTTTTGAAGTTTTTAGCCTGAAAATGCCAACTATAGGGCATCTTTGACGTCTTTTGACGTTGTCATGGCAACAGAGTTTCTTTTTACTAATAAATACTCTACAACGTTGGACTAGGTATGTTTCATCAGCATCATCAGCCTAGCTGTAATAGAATGCCAAACATGGGCAGCTTTAATTTTAATTAAACTATTGTGATCCACCTTAAGTTCGACAAAAGCATGGCAGAAGCACAGTGTCTGAATGAAACTTTTGGATTATTAAAGCTCTGCAGTAAGTTCTACAAGCTCTGCTATGCTGTACAACTCTGGCATTCTTCAACATAATTCATAAAATTCATTACAGGAGTACATGGAGGATATTACATGGCTGTGCAAAGATACGGAATGTCTCTTCGAGTGTTGGAAGATATTTCACGGGGTAAGCGCAGCGAACAAGTGAAATTTGTTTCAACACGAGAAGAGAAATTTCATATCTCCAATGCCAGTGAACTTCCAAACCTTTTCACTTTTGCTGTGAAAGGCACCATTTATTACATAACCATAGTAACGGTGATATCTTCACATGACTGTGAAAATAACATGTTAGTAATAACCAAGGGTTAGGAAGTGCAGGTGGGGACAATGCATCACAATTGTGCTTTTGGTTAATAAAGTGTAACAGTGGCACATGCCGATTTTGTTTAGTAATGAAATATCTGCCTATCAGGGCTTCAATATTTGCCCATAAGTGTACAACCCTTCCCCTGCCCCACCTCCTTTTCCTTTGTATTTACCACCTATAATTTAGTATCCTGAAATAGAACGTGTAGGTTTTTACACTAGTGTTTTTACTCTCGTTCCATTGTTGTTTAGTGTTGGTAATTGCTTGTTGTTTTTCACGGTGTATACAAAATCATTCTAGGGTACAAATTGTGCGTATTCATTGAGTCAAGATGAATTGATGTAATGCAACAATTTATTTATGAACAGATTGGACAAAAGTTATGATCTTGCTACTCGCTTGAGGCAGAATGGGGCCGGATTCCAGGTTGACACCCTTGATTCATGAATGCGGCCCCTAGGGATGAGAATAGTGCCAAGCCTAGCGGCGACGATCATTTGCAATGCAAAGAGAATTTTTATGTCTTTCTTCTCAGTCAATAAGAATAATAATTAATTTGATAGAACAACATGTTAAAGTCACATGTACAGCTGTATTGCACTATTATGCAACAATGATCGTTAAGTAATGGTGCGTGACACGCGTGGGGGCTGTGGAAGGGGTATGGCTGTTTCAATTTATTGAACCCCCGCTTGTAGATGTCATGACTCGTGACCTGTCAACAAAGCAGCCATTCATTCATTCGTTCTTGGTTTTCTTCGCTGGATGGCCCATTCGATTTTGCATCCAACTGCAGTATCATTAAAGCTTGCACGAGCAGTAACAATACATAAAAGCCAGGGACTAACTGTCACAAAAGCATGAATTGATATTGCACCAAGCCAGAAAGAGCAGCAGGAATTGCATGTGTTACAACACCAAGGTCCAAAATATGTGTGATGCACTGGATCAAATTGTATTCTTTGCATGCCATACTGTACATTACATGCTTATTGGAAGAACATTGAAATGTACATGTACATGTAGCAAAAATCGAGTCAGAGGCCAACTACAAAGCTGCCGCACATGCGTTTGTGATGGCAACTTTGAGATTAGGATTACATGCAGGCCCCTCTTGTCGCCTGCAATTAAATAGACCAATTTCGATATTTTAAAATTCAGCCTAAAACAATAGACCTCAGCACGAGGCTCCGGGGTATAAATTGGAGAGTTTGTGGGATTTATTCCCCGGAGCCTCGTAGTGAAGTCTATTGTTTTAGTCTGAATATTAAAATATCGAAATTGGTCTATTATGTTAACTCCTGTACATGTGGGGGTTAATACCCTGGGCGTATACAACTATGTAAGTGGTTTTAGGAGGGCTTATCGACAGATGGGCTTACATCTGAGGGGGCTTATTTCGGAATCGAAAAACTACTTCAAAACGATCGAGCTAAAGTAGTGCTGATCAAAATACGTTCTGCATTTACTGGTTTTAATTAAGCTTCAACGCATCATAATAAATCAAATTATATCACTCAAAGCAAGAAAAGCTAGATAGGAGCTTATATCTGGAGAGGGGGGGGGGGGGGGGTGTGAGGTTAAGTGCCCGAACGCAAAACACTGACCACGGCCAAATTGTCAGAATGGAACTCCACACGTTGCGTTGTCCACCTGTGGCCCCATAAGGTGGCTGCAACAACCACTGGGAACAGTTCCTTGTATGCAATCGACAGGGGCTGCTGAGTGGAGGACCATTCACCCACAAACCATTCACGATCAAAGAAGGCACTTTTACCCAGAGCACCACCTGCATCTGACGAAACATGAAACTCGGGTAAAGGTGCCCACCGTGGGGACAGCAGAAAACTTAAACCATCTCACGCATGGAAAAATCCCACCTCCAAGAAAGGTCTAAATGGAAGTCTTGGTTGAGCCTAATTGGGTGGTCATCCCGTCGAAAGGCAGACAATCGATTTATCATGTGCCGCAGGAAGGTACGCCCCTGAGGAATGACCTTACAGGCATGCTGGAGATTGCCAATGAGAGATTCCAATTCCTTTTTAGTGGAGATACGATCAAACTTGTCACATGGAAGACGGGCCTGAAGCGTAAGCGAGTGCAACTCGATACCAAGCACAGTCAAACAAGTAGAGGGCCCCTCAAGTTTATTTGGATGAAGAGGAATACCCCATTCCCCAAACAGCTGAACACAAGTATCAACATTGGCCTGGCAAACAGGCGAGTTAGGAGGACCCAAAGTGTGAAAGTCGTCCAAATAGTGTAACAAAAAATCCAAGCCATAATTATGTTTAAGAATCCATTCTAGCAAATTTGCAATAGACGACGACTGACATGGAGGTTTGGAATAGGCAATAATGTAAAAGGTCCTGCAACACGGCCTTTCTCAAGTTCTGTGAGGAGGTACAGATTGATCACTGAAGGCTGAAGTGAAGCTGAAGGCATATTTTGATTTGCGGACTTTAAAGACACAGCCGAGGGGTTAAAACCAAGGCGGAAGCCATTGGTGAGCCCAGAGATCTCATAATCCACTTGGGTTTGGTCAAGGTGAAAACACAATTCTTGCCGAAGTTTCTCTTCATCAATTGGGGTGACTGTGGATGGAGGTACCAAATCTTGCTGCAAGGAACCCATGAAGGAAGAAGGAATGCAGGAGGCAGTCTGAACTGACATAAGAGGAGGCTTGGCGCATGGTAGTGAATCCTGTGTAGGAGGAACAACATTTACATATTTATTTAACATTAACAGGAACAGGAAAAGAAACAATTCAAGTAGAAAATGAACAAGGAGTATGTACATTATGAGTATGTACAACGTTCAGCTGGTGAGTAATCTCAGGTGATCCAGAGAGCTCTTAAACGCCGCTGGCATTTGCTCCGTGATAGGGTTGCAGACCTTGTACGCCGATCAGAGGGCTTTGAGTTCTGAAAGGGACATTTGGCACGGGGGTGCTCTCCTTCACATTTGTCACAGCAATGACGGTACCGGCATTGACCAAAGGGCCAGCGACAGGTGCCATCATTCCAAGATCTACAAAAATGGGATGAACGTGAGGTTGGAGAAGGGGTGATTGATGGCAGGCTAGGCTGAGGCTGCAACGACACACTAGTATGAAAATTGTACAAGTCCAGGTTCATACGAGACCAGTCCGTCAAACCTGACGTGGCTGCATCCTTGCAAAATGCAATGTTGTAATGCAACCAAGCCTTCCCAGAGAACTGGCAAGAAGTCTTGAGGATTAGAAGCTTATATTGGGTCATGTCCTGCCATCTGGAAGGGTGCTCACAGCAGAAGATCCAAGAGTACACAGTGACAGCCTCAACCCATGACATGATGTCAGTAATCTCTTGAACCCTTTTCTTGGAGGAACTGACAAGAAGCTTGCCATCCAGATAAGTATGGGGCTCAGTCATGCTTTAGTCAGAGAGCACATGGAAACGTGGTGCATGTGCACATCAAAAAACACCACTGACTGCGACGGAACGCAGATGCCCTTTGTTGTTAACTCCGTTAAATTGCATTTAACTGCATTTTATTAAAAACTGGATACAGCGTCTGACATGGTTTTGAGAAAATAGGTCCGCAATGTATACATGCGTTGCTTGAGAGTTTAATTGTTTTTATGGAGCATTAACATCACAGGAGATTTTTCAGTTAAAAAATCATCTGAGGCTTGGGCGACACTCGCGCTACATTGCATTATATCGAAGTGTGACATCCCATATGTGATATAATTATGATACTGTGGGAATCAAAAGGCCAGTGATAGTTGATATATGACATGTGGTATAAGAACGTGAATCATAAGGTCAAGTGTTTTGTTAAAGTCTCATGCAGGCATCCAAGGCCCGATCCACCTCTCGGATGGACATGGAAGGGTACATTTACTTGTATAAACGAAGGAAATGGCAAAACTGCAGTATGCACAAAAATAAAATAAAATACATGTAGGCACTGTACTCTCGTATACAAAGAGGTACATGTAAATAAATAAATAAATAATTCCAATGGTGCTATAATATGGCTCACTTTGTGGAAGCCACACAAAAATCAGGCTTGTTTGAAAACAAAAAATATGACTTGTAATCATTGCTATGGTTTACCACTGTTGCTAAGAAACCATTAAAAAATTAACTTTGGGTTATGTGTTCATTATGGTGTACTCTGGTCAAAATCGAAGATAAATAGAAATACATCAAAAATTAATATTAACAAATAACACTATTTAGCTGGTTTTCATCCATGTCCTCCAAGCAGGGCAAATTAGAATTTGAAATGTTGGATTTTGTGGAGGGAGGAAAACCGGAGAACCCAGAGAAAGCCCTCAAAGCGAGGTGAGAAACCTCAGCAGACTCAACCCACATACATGTACAGTGTATATGATGCTGAGTTCAGGAATTGAACCTGTGTCACATTGGTGGGAGGTGAATGCTCCACCACTGCACCATCCTTGCTAGCTCCCTTGTTAATAGCAATATATTTGGGTCTTACTTTGTACACATTCACAATGTGCAAGCCTTTTTTAAAGTTAATTCTTTATTGTTTATTTTCAGACTGTTTTAGTGGCCCTGGGAAACTGCAATCGCTGTGCCAATAATGATATTGAACTCTTTGAGGAGAATGATCGTTCAAACTTCATTTGCTGGCCATTTCCTGTATGTCATGATGGACAAGAGGCCTCTGTAAAAGCAGGATCTGTACACCCCAAGGGTACAAGTATACACTGTGTTCATTGCCCAAAAGATTTCTTTTCTAACAATAGCACTAATAAATGGTGTCAGAAGTGTGCATCGTGTGGCAACAGGAAGGAGATTTTGAATTGTGAAAGTTCCAGGGACAGAAAATGTTCTAATGTTTGCATTTCAAGCAAATATTACTTCAATGCCACAGATCAGCAGTGCTATCTGTGCAGTGAATGCTGCGGGACTAACGATCACATTGAGCCGCAGTGCATATCCATTACAGCAGGTACAGTCATTGGAGGAGAAGGAGAGAAACACTGCAAAGCACCATTGGAATCATCAAGTAAACAGTGTAGCAGTGAACAGCCAAAGAAAAATCGTTCATCTTTATGTGGTAACAGGGAGTGTAGTTGCTCTTCGTTTGATGGCCTCCATATTGCACTTGTCTGTGCTCTGCCCATAGTTGCAATTATAGCTCTTTTTCTTGGGTGGCTGTTCTTTACATTAAGGCAAAGACCGTCATCAAGAAGTGGTTACAGTTCAACACCATGTTGTTTCCGCTGGTCCTTCTCTGCCTCATCCTCTAGTGCAGGTAGTGTAATGTTATAATGTACATGTATAATAGCTGCTGTCATACTGGTTGGACTGTATATACCTGTATTTACAGTATTGGCAGGGCTTTTGGCATGCCCTGTGACATTAAATAGTGAAATACATTTTGGGGGACACCTGCATTGTGCTTGCTTAACTAGTACAAGTCCCAAACCACATGTTAGCATATTACCCTTTAAGTCCCGATAGTGCGATGCATATGGCACAAAATGCTATTATAAGCTTAATATTCAGTCAATTTGTATGCAATTTGAACATCAGAAATATCTCTGAGAGATCTTCATTTTGGAAGCATAAAATCATACCCCCCTCCTGTATAGACTTGATTAACCACCCCCTCATGTTTTGCAACTTTTGTCTGTTACACTTTTATGGCCAAATGAATAATTTATGTGTTAAAAACCTACACACCACAAGCTGCAAATTAAGCTACTGTTTAGGGGTATACCCAGTAAATACAAGGATTAAGGTATTTTTGAACATTTTTCTTTTTTCATTTTATTTTGGAGACTCTTCAATCCAATCTGTGACATCTTGTATGTCTGTTGTGGTGATTTATTGTATACCCCAAACAATACCTGGTATAATATATAGATTTAGCCAAGCCTAAAAGCGGAGCTCCGTGTTTTTGCTGGTTCTAATAATTTCGGAAATTAAAAGTCCACAGCTGTAATCATTCATCATTCATCCTCCCTGCTCCCTGAGTGGAGCATAAGGCCACAAAAAACATTCCAGCATCCTATGTTTAGGTGGTCTTTAGGTGTAAGGAGGGATCTTTTATGCGGCCTTATCGTGCTTCTGGCTTCCTTACGGCTTTCACCTGGAGCAGTCATTGTCGCTTCATCCCAGTGGAGGAAACTCTCATCAGGGATGTCGCAGGTCGCACAGGTCCGATCCCGAATAGCGTTTGTTACTGAAGTGGTTTCTGTAGCAAGTTATTTTTTATAGGAGAGGGTTGCTGGTCCTCTGCCCAACCTAATTTTACAGATCAGGAAACTGTTGGACTGCTTTTGTCGGGACTTTCACTCAAGACCTCCCTGACATGGTTGAACCTGCCAGGGATATACACCCCCGTCAGTACAGCCCTTGAGATCATCAAGCCACACAAGCCCCTACACCACGACAAGGTCCAGTCCATGGTAGAGGCCACAGCTGTAATAGATAGGAATAATTAAAGTGCCTATGAAGCGAAATCGTTTTCTGCATAATTGAAAAATTTACCATTTGAAATGCCCAATTCCAAAGTTTGAGAATTCTACTATGAAAATTGTCGATTTTACAAGCCCTGAAAGTTACACATTTTTGCCTTCAAAATGGCAAATTGAATCGAGTGGCCAAAATACCATGTGACATCATGGTGTGACGTCAGTTTGTTTGCAAAAGTTCGAGCAAATATGGCTGACAGTAAGAAGGAACAGCGCAGAGAAGGACAGTATTGCGTTTCTGGGGTTCCAAATGATTTAAGCAGCCAAAGCAAGTCATTCTCGGAGGAGTAATAATGCTGTAGTATCCATCTGGGCCATTTCTTTGGGGAAAATAGGCACAATTTGGTCGGAGACATCTCGTTGATTGCAACATGTCGCAGTACTCAGCACATTTAAGGGCCTCATGCAAAAGGAAAGCTCTTCTGTGCTCGTAGGTTTTGATTTTGCAGATGAAAAGGGGCTATTCCTGCCAGCTATAAAGAGCACAGGAAAAGGCAAGTAAGCTAAGAACGACTGTTGTGTATCATGTAAAGCACAGTCTTGTTTTCGCTCGTTTTCTTATGAAAATGAATGAACCGAAGTATTCTTGTTTCTCCTGTTAACTTAATCTGGAGTAAAAAGAGTAGAAAATCACACAGCTATAATATTCATGGTGGTCTAGTTGACTGTATCTATGCAGTGACTTCATGTTGTATAGGAAAACTGATCATGAAACAAGTGTCAGCAGGTTTTTAGGGGAGTAGAGTTCCTTGTGTTGTAAACACAGTCTTGTTTCATTGAACTGAGAATTGGCAAATTTTAAAGATTGACATATTTATTGGCAATTTAGGAATTGCACGTCACATCTTCAGATTAAAGTTGTATTGACAGCACCCAGGCATTTTGTACTGCAGTGACTAATATCCTTATCCTGATGAGTGCATCTAAGATCCAACAGTGTGGGTTATGTGTTTTGGAATTCACATTTCTTTTCCCTTTTCGGGTCAAAGTGCCATGCCTATAATTTAGCAGTTTAACATTGAGTAAAATTTGTTGTAGTTCTAGTTGGTACAATGTTACAAGTGGTTGGCCATACTGTACAACACATATCTTCGCAAAAACAGAGAGTAACCAACCAGCCCAGGAGTGGTCCAAAGAAAAAGATTCATCATAAAATAATAATGAGTTACATGTACATGTCATTCAGTTCTCCAGGGAAGTTTTCTGGCCAGTCGACTTACCCTTTTCCACTTTTCATGCTCATTTACCTGATAGGCAAGGTCATAGCAATGGGTTTGATTGATTTTTCATGTGGATTCATTCGATTGGTTACACCGGGTACACAAATGAATAACTGAAGATACGATGTGTGTTTATTTCAGTCAGAATGCCTGTTGTATTTAACATTGGCATGCAGTCAAGACTGACAATCAATAATTTAATTTTTTTTGATGGCCTGTTGATTGCCTATGTAAAGGAGAAGTCTACGTATGATCCTGGTGGCCTATCAGTCCAAGAGTTTATCCTGGTTTCTTAGGATGAAGCCACATTGCAGAGTAGCCCCCACCATTAAATTAGCCAGTACCCATTTAATATACACCTGGGCCCTGTTGTTCAAAGGCTGGATAACACTATCCACCGGATAAATCACTATCCAGTGGATAAATGTCCACGAAACAGAATAAGCTATCCAATGAATAGACTAGTAATATTTATCCTGTGGATACATTATTCAGCCTTTGAACAACTGGGGCCTGAATGATGAGAGGCACTATGAGAATGTAAAGTGTCTTTCCAAAAAACACAACACAGTACTCTGACTAGGGCACAAGCCCAGACCACTCGACCTGGAGCCCAGTGCCCTCAGTAATCATGAGACTGGAATGCCTCCTATAATTATTGATTGCTTGTGTGGTTGAATTGATATCCCACCCCAGGTGGATTATCCAATGATAACATTCCAGATGAAACTGCAAGAAAAAAGAAAATAACACTGAACCACAACATCAACATCTAAATGGCATCAAATCTATATGAACATTTTACCTAACTAATTGGTTAGCTGGTGGTGGATTTGTAAAGATATTGTTAAGTATGTATAATATTTTCAGGTTGAAATGGGGCCTTAGGCCCCATTTATATGGTCTCGGGTACTGGAGACAACCCTCCCCCCAAGTTACCCCAGGCAAGCTAACTTTTCACTAAATGCTGAAAAGTTCCACCAACAGTTTATATGATCCTACCCAAGTTGTCTCGGAGGCAAGACAACTCAGGTAGGCAAGTTGCCTCGTCCCAGCAGGTAGGGTAACCCTGGCAAGCGGGACAACTACTTCTCATATAAACACTTTGGCTCACTGAATGCCACATACTCTCTGGATTTCAGCTTTTCAAGCAAAAAATTGCACTAATGAAATAGAATTTAACCCAAGGCCAACAGTGATTGAATAAACAAAAGAAATTCAAAGGAAGAAGGATAAAATACTTTATGAATAATCAAACAGGATCAAATTTAACTCAGCTGACAGGGACAATTTTTTCTCAGATAAACACCAGGTAAAGTTGTCTCTGGGGTGGAGGGAGGAGGGTTATCTCGGGTACCAGAGACCATATAACTGCTGAGCCCTTACCCTCATTATACTGGGGCTGGAGTATATATAAAATCTGAACAAGTCTTTAATCACACAACCGCTTTTCATTTTGGTGATGTAGCCTCAACGATGCATAAATTACACAAATAAGAAAAATTGGCCTTCACGGAACAGTATATGCACATGAAGCCATAGCCATAAATGCTATCAAAAGTATACAAACCAGGCATTCACTGTAACTTCCCCCCTCACATCCTGCCTTGCTATACTGCCGGAGATAGGCCATTTTAATATATCCTGCGAGCAGTGTGGTTCCTTCTCCAAGCTTCGTGTTCAATTTCGATGTCGGCCCAGTGGTTCGTCTTCGTATGGCATTATAATCATTATTTTGCTGCACAGAATCTTTCGATATCGTTCTCTTCTTCCTTCAAAATATCTTCTTTAGACCTCTTCAATAATTCAGAAAACTACTCGATTCAGAATAACAAAATTTTAGCTCTCTCTCTTGAAAAGTCATTCAATGTCAGTCACAGGAGACGAACAGCTGCAAACAAACTGACGTCACATGTTGGCTTTTCGCAATAAATTCGTACCCAGTCCTTTGGACACTTTTGAAGGCAGTTTTAGCCAACTTTCAGCGCTTATAAAATCGACAATTTTTATCGTAGAATTCTTAAACTTTGAAATTGTGTATTTCAAAAAGTGAACTTTCAAATAATGCAGAAAAAAATTTTCGCTTCATAGTCACTTTAAAAATGTCAACTCCAATTGCAGAATTTCCACTGAGAATGACCATGAAATATTAAAAGATGCTCCCAGAACCAAAAAAATAGTGCATGAGCCCGCGATCAATGAAAAAACCCAATTCCTGGTCAGCGGTCAAAACACGTTACCTCGATGAGTTCTAAATCTGTTCCCGCGATCTGGTCATGTGATACTGGTCAGCAGATACCTTCTTTTGACAGCTGTCAGTTGACCATAACGATATAAGCTTGTGGTAACCTTTAAAACTATTAACTAGGTCAAACTCTCTGAACTATAGCCGCCATATTGATATTTGGGGCGACGTCGTCGTACAGATGTACGTATTTTGCATGCGCCCGCGAGCATGCCGCTTGCCGTTTTGACCATGAGAAATGGACGGCATGGTTCTCCTGTTTGTAGTTTTTATGCTAGCCTGCGTGCAGCCGTCTCCTATTTCCTAAAGCGGAAAAGTGACGTCTGCGAAACGGCGTCGTTAATCGTGTTCTAGTATCCTGCTGTTTCTCCAGAATCTGGGGACCGCTCTCTCATTGGTTGCTTTGACAGTAGGCATTGTTAGAATCAACCCTGATTGGCTGTCATCGTAAAATACTCAACATAATTATGCGTTGTGTTTTTATTAACATGCAAGAGGAAAACATGAACCGTAACTCACAAGTGATTTTGTGCACAAGTCTGGTTCAAGGTAGAGGAGAATTTCAAAGTGACAAAGTCTGCTCTGTACAGTTTGCTGTATACTCAAGATCCCTGTGTATCAAGCAATCGATGCTTTGGAAAGCTACGGAAGTGACCCGCGGGGATTATTATGAAAGATCGAAGACGAAATCTTACATGAAAGCGGTTATAAAGGCTGAGCTGCTAGTGAATAAGGAGTTCCAAACATAAACAGTGTGGAATCCTCGAAGGGCGAGTACTTTTGGAAGAATCGCTTTCGTGATCGTGTACTAAAAGTTACTAAAGGAGTTGACAGGCTGCCGTATATAACTCTTGCGGTTCCTGACATTTGTCTCAGATTAAACTCGTTTTCGAGCTATTTCGCTTTGTGTTTTTTGAATGCTTGTTACATTCTGTGTAATTAGGGGGAGCTTCAACTCAAACAGTCCCACCCGACTCAGTAATTTAGCAAATATTTAGCTGATGTCACAGGTCTTCACCATTTCTTTAACCCTGTAAATTTTTTTTGACACTTGGCAGAACATGAGCTGTAATTTGCCATATGTTTTGCTACTCAATGTCTTTGCTAGTCTTGTTTTTCTGTTTTATTTCTATTGCTTAAGCTCTCTAAATTGATTCTATTGATTGAGCAAAATTCTTGAATTAAAGCTATAATTTATGCTAAATTTAATCTCGAACAGCAGGACACGAACACGATTAGCGACGCCGTTTCGCAGACATCACTTTTCCGCTTTAGGAAATAGGAGACGGCTGCACGCAGGCTATTTGTATGCGTGCTTGGTTCTCCTATTTCAATAGGTATGGGGCTCCACTCTCCAGCCCTTCGGGCCGCCGGAGCTCCGCTATTACTCACTATTAATTCACAAATTAATATAAACTAAGTTTCAAAATGGAAGAGTGAATGGGCTTGGAAGGATACATTTACAGTATGCACAAGAATAAAATAATTTATAACCAACCGAAAATTGCTCAGTTGGTTGCTGCAGTGAAATGTTTCGGAACTGTTATCCAAATTCACTGCACTGTAATCCTTCATTAACTTGATCATGCGCTAACAACCAGGCTAAGAAGACAACAATTTGATGCAATTATTGTGCAACTCATTTTTGTCCTCTGAATTAAGAAGTGTTTCACTTATGTGATATTACAATTAATTTTTTATTGTACGCTTGGGATTTTTGCAGGTCACTGTTTATAACTGCTACGTTTAGCTACATGTACAGCTGAAAATTGGATCAACGAGTCGATATCTAAAGAAATAGATGATGGCCTAATATATCACAGTGCATGAAAGAAACTTATTCGGGCCTTGCCCAGAGTAGATTCATCAGTTCCTTTGATGCACCATGAACTGAATGATCTTGGATCATTGATTTTGATCCAGATCTGGAATGTACCCTTAAGTTGCCAAAAGTATCACGTTCAGTCAGAATTATCTCTTGTCAGAAGTGTATTTATTATTTCTCTGTGTTTGTCTGTTGCTGTACCATCAACATTTTTATGTTTTTTCCTCTCCACCTGTACATGTGACAGATCCAAGATGTGCTCTTGAGGTGGCTCGTTGTATGGCGTCCTGCGAAGAAAAACTGCGGTTCATCCCAGATGGTTAGTACTAGTACAGTAATTGGAAAAAGTGCCTTGTGTGAGAAATTTATTTTAACCACAACTTTCTTGTAACACCCCTATCGTAACAATTTACGTGTAATTGTCCCCTCCCTGAAATTCCCCTCCTTGCATCTGTGTTTATTGAATACAAAATTCTAATGGAGGAAACTATCATGGGGGGCTTGACGGAGTGCAGTTTGGTTGGGAAGATGACTAGTTATAAACAATTATTGGATAAGGTTTCTGTGATATCCGGAATAATCAAGGTCGAGGTAGGTGTTATCAGCCGAAGCCGTAAACGTGTTGTCAGGCTTCTTACGACAACATGTTTATTGTCGTCCAGGACCCCAACACAGATATCTTGAAACATAGTATCAAATGTTATAGCTCAAATCTGATCCATTTCCTATGTGAAGAATAGTGCAGTCAACCTCGTTCCCAGGGTCTCTCATCTTCCCCCTGGGATGAGCTTGTAGTGCAGTTCCATTTGTCCAAAAACTTCAGTGAAAATTCCATTCAAATGGTAAAAGCTCGCCATTTTCATGTAGCTCATTAATAAGTAGTAAGTACTATAAGATTTGTATTAATGTAATTGAGCAGGTGTCGTAGCACTGTACAGTGACAGGTGACTTGCATGTAGTAAAAGTTCAGTTAATACAAACTGAATACGTTGAATACAATGGAACTACTGTGTATTTTAGTAAATTAATTTTGTGATTTGACATAAAGTGGACAACATGAACATACTGTACATATACAGGTTAAACTTCACCTTTTTGTACATATGCATGTCCCTCTCCTCCCCCTGCTTCGAATGCTAAAGCAAAAATTCACTACTGGCTCATGGAGGGAAGCTCTGCTGCAGCTTCAATTAACTTACAACTGTTCTTGCAAAATAATTATTTTTAATTGTTTGACCTTTCTTTATGCAGAAATAAACATAGATGATATCAAACCTTATAAAGTCGAAGACCTGCTCATCAAAAAGTTGGATGCAAAACGACCTTATGCAAAGAATTGGTGGGATGTTGGTCGCATGTTTCAAATTACTGTTTCAGAACTTGAAAGTGTGAAGCAGGAGGAAAGTCGAGAAGGTGGAAGTCCGACCAGGTGTTTGCTTGGAATATTGAATACAAGGCCGAATGTCATTTCTCTCAAAGCATTTGTGGAAACAATACATAAAGTGGGACGACATGACATTTGCAAAGATGTTTGTGAATGTTACCAGAGTGAACACGATGCAGCGTAATCGTCTTTTGGCTTGCTGTGAACATAGGCGTACGGAACAGGGGGGGCTGCACCCCCCCCCCCCCCTCAAATTTTGGGGAATTCAGAAATTTTTGTGCCGCAAGAGAAATTTTGGGCCAGTCAACTTGGGAGAATATTTTGGAAAAACATTTCAAAGCCCCCCTGGCAAAAATGGCTCGTACGCCTACATGAATGACTGAATTACTAACAGTAAATGTACTCTGTATAGTAAAACACATTACTCTGTACATGGTCATGCTGATACAGGTCCTAATACAGGACTGTGTCAAGTAAAAAGCTTTTTTTTTAAAAGAGAAAAGGTAAAGTATTTTTTTTTTTCACTTTAGAAATGATAAGAGGAGACCACCAGAGATGCAAAGGTTATCTTGGTGACGTCTCATCATATTAATTTTATAATTTGGTTTTATCAACTGGGTTGATAATGTCAATTGGCCACCGTAAAGAGATTCAAGAGCTGACGTTTCAAGCGTTAGCCCTTCGTCGGAGCTCCGACGCAGCACCACAGTTTCTTTAGAAACTTACCCCCTCTATTCATATTAATTTTGCCTTGCAATTGTGACCACTTTTTTTACAAAATGCAGTTGGGATGTATTAGTGTCTTGCTAGGGGCGTGGTTATAGCAAGGTCACCCCTTTCAAAGATTGTATTGCTTGGATGATTTTCATCCTGGGTCGCAGCATGTTCGCTGGGGTTACATTCATTAATCGAGTGAAATGTAAAGTATTGAAATGGAAACTTTGCTGATGTACCGATTATGAATGGTTGGAAAATGTTATATTCTTTTATTGATTGCTTCACGTGTAGTCATGCATTGATTCAAAGTATTCTTATGATGCGGAAGGCCTGATGAAGTGCTAATTTTGATAACAATGTAAACCGAAACCAAACATACAGGTAACATTAAAACAAAACAAAACATTGAAAAAATGAAACAAAATAAAACAACAAATCGAGTGCAAAAAATATTTAACCTTGTGAAATCAGTAATATTTTTCGACGCCGTTTCAAGAGCCACGTTCCAAAATCAAAGTAAAAAAAATAAAATAAAATAAATGGGTAAATTAAAGAAAATGTTCCTTTGGAAGGTAAAATCAAATTACTGCACAGCTCTACCGTGAGAAGGGGGTGGATTGAGGGAGACATTGTTTTGTGCATTTGTTTTGGTTTTACTTTGTGTTAGGTTGCTTTGAATGGTGTACAGTGTACATAGCATGCGTTTTTAAGTTTGAGATTTTGAGAATTGAAAATATTCTATTTTATTGGACGTTTTTGCTATTTTGTTCTAAAGTTCTTTTCTTGTTGTAATTATTAGAGAATATAGTAATGCGATTTGCATTGAATCCTATGTATCTCATATTGGTAATAGTTTAAAACAGCAAAACGTCACCAAAAAGAAACAAAACACAACAAAAAATCGAGCGCAAAAAAAGATATTTTGGCTTGTGAAATCAGTAATATTTTCCGGCTCCGTTTCAAAAGCCACGTTCCAAAATAAATAAATAAATAATTAAAAATTAAAAACAAATAAAATAAAATGAATGGATAAATTAAAAAAAATTTCTTTCGAAGGTAAAATTAAATTGCAGCACAGCTCTACCGTGAGAAGGGGGTGGATTGAGGGAGACATTATTTTGTGCATTTGTTTTGGTTTTACTTTGTGTTAGGTTACTTTGAATGGTGTACAGTGTAAATAGCATGCGTGAGGTTTTGAGAATTGTAAATATTCTATTTTATTGGGCGTTTTTGCTATTTTGTTCGAAAGTCCTTTTCTTGTTGTAGTTATTAGAGAATAGAGAAGACTACGTATCCCATATTGGGAATAGCGGTAACGTTTGCACTATGTGCTAAATTCTGTTTGTACTGTGCTAAATCATTAATTGCCACTTGTATGTATGTATCAATAAAGTAAATATTTTAATTGAATAATTTTGTACTTTTCATTTTTTTATTCCCCACGGAAACGCAACGTTGCTATTGCCCTCATAAAGCGAGACCTGTAAAATGAGGTAAATAAAGCAGTGACGCATTTGAAGCCATGGTTAGATTCTCTTTTTCTCAGTGGTTTTGTATAAACGATTCGGTCGACTGGTCCATGATAAACCACTTTTTCCGGACAAGCTGTATGAAGGATGGGTTACCCACTCTGGGCAACAAATGCCAGGTTTGGCATAGCCTGTAGTGCAGGCGTATTTTGGACGCGCGAGTGCACATTTTCGTATTAGGCCGCCATCTTGGATTTGGAGCTGTGGAAGATTGGGGCGAGGAAATATTTTACGAGGGAGTAGGTGTTAAGAACAAAAAATGGGCCACCACCCTTCCCCCCCCCCCCCCCACCTCGCCTCTGCACCAATCCTCTAGCAGCCAAGCGTCCAAGATGGCGGCACCGAAAAACATGATTTATTACCTGGCGTCTAGCGTTCCTCCCCCCTGGCCCATTTTTTGTTCTTAGGCTGCATTCATTATGTATCCTACAGGGGGGGGGGGGGGGGGGCAGAGGATTTTAGGGGGGGATCTCAAATTTTTAGAGCAAAAAAAGGGGGGATATGAAAATTGTTTAAATATCTCCTGGGGGGATGCTTATTTTTTGCAAGATTCTGTCTAGCTTTTGTAATGGTTTTAAAAAGTGAGAAAAGAAAAGATAAGTACAGCAGCTTCTTTCAAGGATTGTAAGCAACAAGGGTACCTCTATTATTCTGAGAGACTATATATTATTAGTACCTATTTTGAAGTTTTTCAAGTAGTGTGCCTGGCCTGTAGATGTAATGTTTCGATACAGTATAGAAAGTAAAACATCTAAAATGGAAATATTTAATGCAACCTCAGTCTAAGCAGCGCAACTTTATGAAATCAACGAATGCAAAAGAAAACAATGTAATTCAGTGCACAGTTTTATGAAATTGAACAACAAATATGCACTTAAATGTTCAATGAATTTTCTGTACCAGTTTGAAAGGGGTCCACATGCACCCCCTGCTATATCTTATTACGGTGGCTTGTTAGGGCCATTAAAACTACCTCTTTATTTTTGTTCTCGACAGTTAGTAACTGTCGATATACAGTTATGAACTGTCCATCGACACTTACAACTGACGAAAAGGATAACGGTCGATCGACACTTATAACTGTCGATCGACACTTATATCTGTGGATCGACACTTATATCTGTCGATCGACACTTATATCTGTCGATCGAGAGTTATATCTGTCGATCGACACTTATAACTGTCGAAAAAATAAAATAAAATAAATGGGTAAATTAAAGAAAATGTTCCTTTGGAAGGTAAAATCAAATTACTGCACAGCTCTACCGTGAGAAGGGGGTGGATTGAGGGAGACATTGTTTTGTGCATTTGTTTTGGTTTTAGTTTGTGTTAGGTTGCTTTGAATGGTGTACAGTGTACATAGCATGCGTTTTTAAGTTTGAGATTTTGAGAATTGAAAATATTCTATTTTATTGGACGTTTTTGCTATTTTGTTCTAAAGTTCTTTTCTTGTTGTAATTATTAGAGAATATAGTAATGCGATTTGCATTGAATCCTATGTATCTCATATTGGTATATATAATAGTTTAAAACAGCAAAACTTCACCAAAAAGAAACAAAACACAACAAAAAATCGAGCGCAAAAAAGATATTTTGGCTTGTGAAATCAGTAATATTTTCCGGCTCCGTTTCAAAAGCCACGTTCCAAAATAAATAAATAAATAAATAAAAATTAAAAACAAATAAAATAAAATGAATGGATAAATTAAAAAAAATTTCTTTCGAAGGTAAAATTAAATTGCAGCACAGCTCTACCGTGAAAGGGGGTGGATTGAGGGAGACATTATTTTGTGCATTTGTTTTGGTTTTACTTTGTGTTAGGTTACTTTGAATGGTGTACAGTGTAAATAGCATGCGTGAGGTTTTGAGAATTGTAAATATTCTATTTTATTGGGCGTTTTTGCTATTTTGTTCGAAAGTCCTTTTCTTGTTGTAGTTATTAGAGAATAGAGAAGACTACGTATCCCATATTGGGAATAGCGGTAACGTTTGCACTATGTGCTAAATTCTGTTTGTACTGTGCTAAATCATTAATTGCCACTTGTATGTATGTATCAATAAAGTAAATATTTTAATTGAATAATTTTGTACTTTTCATTTTTTTATTCCCCACGGAAACGCAACGTTGCTATTGCCCTCATAAAGCGAGACCTGTAAAATGAGGTAAATAAAGCAGTGACGCATTTGAAGCCATGGTTAGATTCTCTTTTTCTCAGTGGTTTTGTATAAACGATTCGGTCGACTGGTCCATGATAAACCACTTTTTCCGGACAAGCTGTATGAAGGATGGGTTACCCACTCTGGGCAACAAATGCCAGGTTTGGCATAGCCTGTAGTGCAGGCGTATTTTGGA
>OX393563.1:13448443-13575943 GCA_947652115.1 Blastomussa wellsi
CTGGCGTCTAGCGTTCCTCCCCCCTGGCCCATTTTTCGTTCTTAACACCTACTCCCTCGTAAAATATTTCCTCGCCCCAATCTTCCACAGCTCCAAATCCAAGATGGCGGCCTAATACGAAAATGTGCACTCGCGCGTCCAAAATACGCCTGCACTGCAGGCTACATTTTCTCGGGCTCTGATAAGAAATTATTGTCGGTGTTATCACAAATAATTACTTCTGCACCTTTTATTAAGGGTAAAATATATAACGCGCTAATTGTTTGTGTGCATCGTTACTGCGCACGTAATTCGTCACGCCACGTCATCCATCGAGCGCGCGCGCTGAGGACGTGAGCAGAGTTTCTGAAAACCGCAGTAAACAGATATTACTTAACTTCCTGTCTGCTCACGTCGACGGTTACGTTTTTCGCTGCCATCAATCATCAAGCGGATCTCTCAGAAAACAGAGGTACACTTCAACAGGGTCAAAAGGTCACGTCTGTCAGTTGTAATTGGTAGACTTCGATCCATTTTGTTTGTTTCTGATTTTGTAGGTTCATTAACTTTTACAATAATTATGATTGACGGCAGCGAAAAACGCAATCGTTGGTTGGGTTTTGAACTTCAGAGTTCGCATGTTATTGAAAACCGCAGTAAACTCTCCCGGCCCGCTTTTCTCTCCCATTCGCCCTTGACCAGACTTGTACATGTACACTATCGTCTGCTTTCATTTAATTTGAACAAGTTTCAATATGTTTTGAGAGCCTACGGGAGTTTTCTCTCGTTTGGCTCGGCCAGAAATAGTGACTCGACGCTGAAAAGTTACTGCGCAATTGCACATTTTATTGTTCTGTGCTAAGTGACCAGGCCTCTATGCAGGCGAAAGGCAAGAGTTGACTTCTTTGATACAAACCTTGCTTCTTCAATTTCGAAATGTATATTATCTGGTTCACAAGTTATCTCTACAATCACAAACTAAGTCAACCCGAACCTCATTTTCTTACCGAAGCACTATTATATTTTATGTCTCCCTCGACCCGAGTTCCCTTTTGGACAGGGTATAAGAGAGGAAGGAGAAAGCGCGATTCACTGAATACAGGAATAGGACATTTTGACCAAAGGAAGCGTCTCAGTGATGAATCACCTCTTGTTAATCAGAAACTATTTTATTTAAATGTTCACTGACTAAAGCTGTATAAAAATATACTTACAGTTCGGACACTCAAACCGTGAACACGTGAACACTTTATTTTTACATTTTTTTCTACGATTATCCATTGAGAGCTCTTGATATAAAGCAAAGGATTCGTGTTTTCAGCACCTAAGAAGGCTAATTTTTTTCTGTTTATATGAATGACTAACATTGGATACTGGTGAAACAAAATGTCCTCACTGTAATACCGTTTATCAATAAAGGGCAAAATTACTGAGCGCTGATTGGTTGAGAGAGAGGGCATTTATTCTTAATCGAGGGCATTTTTAGTAATCAAGAGAGGGCATGATTACCTGTTAATGATTGGCTAATCCGTTAATTGCCGTAGCGCTAAACAGGCTTCCCAGACAAAAATAGACTGCGCGCGTGATTTTCCTTCGTATAAATTTTGCCCTTTATTGATAAACAAGTAATCCCATGAGACCTCGTACTATTAAGGATTAATTGCACTTGAGTTTTCAAAATTTTCCAAATTGCCCTCGTCGCTTCGCGACTCGGGCAATTTTGGAAAATTTTGAAAACTCTCGTGCAATTAATCCTTAATAGTACTTGGCCTCATGTGATTACCTATACTAATTTTATACATAGCTACTGTTATTCCATGATTGCCAAGTTATTCCCGGCACGACGATATACCAAAAAAGCGATAATTACATAAACAGACATAGTCTAATTTTAAGCAAAGGCTAATTATAGCTAACTCTTGCGTTGGTGTGACCGCGCCGAGTCAACCATAACTGCTAACTACAGTTAGGTATGACGTCATGTAACTAAAAGAACTAACTGCAGTTAGCCGGGTTAGCGCCGTTGATGTGACAACAGCCATTAGCTTACAACTATAACTTACTTCAAGCAATTTTCTTTGAAGCGACGTCATGATGTTTAAATTTTTCATTACCGGTAGCTAAAATCGATCATGAACTACACTTGTATTGCCTTTATTTGGCTGAGCTACTCTCCCCCGCCCCCTGGGGGCTACTATACCAGTAGTTTAAAAAAAGGAACGAACAACAGTATCGAGTGATTGATCTTTGCTTTGAAATATAAACGCAGACACCATGCCTTTCCACTGGGAAAACATCTCTTTCAGATATGTCCTTATTTAGCCTACGGACAAGCACTAGCGCTTATAAGGATGGATCTATGTTGCGACAAGCATGCAAACTACGCGAACTGTTACGAGTAAATCAAATCTAAAGTTTCCTTTCCTTTACCACGTGAAAAAGTCGTAGGATTTGGAACATCTTTTAAAAGCCTACGATACTGGTAAGCGTTAAACGATGGTCTCGTTGTTTAGTTTCCTTAAAGAGTGTCTTCCTTTTCAATCATGTCATCTTCCTGTATATAGGCATGCCTTCGGCTCAGTTGTTCATCTTGCGTGGTGTACAGGTCCCCAACCTTGTTTCTGTTCATAAACCGTCTTGCAATGCGGTACTTGACAAAAAGAAAAGCCAGGGCTGCAACCGCAATCAGGCCGAATCCACCAGCACCAGCCACGCCACCAATCAAAGCAGCTTTTTGTTTGCTTTCATCGGTATCTAAAGATCATGAAGAGTTAAACAAGAAGACATGTAATTACATAAACAATTTGATATGTCTTATCCTGTCATGATCAAAGTCAGTGTATCATCAAAAAGGTAACTTTTAGTAAGGTATATATCTTTAGAAAACGCAATTTAGTATGATAGCTTAAGCTTTCTTCCCTCTGTTCTGTTCAATTCAAACACAACCAGCTGGCACCTAGAAAACTTACCTACTTGTACTATTCTCCGCTGATAAACAAATGCTTCTATTCAGTAGTAGCTATAGTACCACTTGACAATTGAAAGCGAATAATGAATTTATTTTTATTGGTAAAATTCGTAAAGAAAACACAAAACGCTGGCGACTTTCAAATTACGACGAGAAACTAGTGAAAGCGAACATCTGATGCCATTTACACCTATACGCAGTGCAAGGAAGAAGCTTTTTAACTTACCTCCAGACTGCTGTTTTTCTTTAATCACCAGTGGACCTTGTGTAAGAATGATCTTGTTTGTGCTTTCTTCATGTTCTATCTCATCTCGCGTCACGTCTCTTTTCTTTCTTTTGTTAACGTTTGAACAACCTTGACTGCACCTGTGAAAATTATTTTGTTTTCTGATTTAGTTTCAGTTAATTACCTTGTAAGAACCAGGAGGATCTCCGGTTGTAAGTTCTAGAGACGCAAGGCGTCTGGTGTTGCGCCTGGGTGTCCGGCGTTTTCAGCTTTCCTGTCTTGTGGGGTCACGTGCCTTTATGTTTCTTGCTGTGTTTTGCAATGGCGAGTGACGATTCACAATTCAAGGACGTGTTTAACCGAAGATTAGCCTGTGAACAGGTTCCGTGGGTTGGTCGAGGACGGTTGGGCTTGGGAGCTACGATGCCCAACCGCCCCCGACCCACTTCTGTCTAACCGGAGCCTGCTCGCAGGCTAACCGAAATTAGACAAGGAAATTAGATAAGGATTGTAGCTGTGAATTCGTTGGAATGGAATAATTGTCTTTGTACAAGGGTGAATTTGTCCTATAATTTTCAATTTCAGCTAGTTTAAATTTTTAATGTATTTAACCACTTGCCGGGGCTCGCTAGTTAGTTACCGCTCTCCGTGCCATGAGGCGTATAAGGTACGAATAAACATCTAGATTCAAAATACATTATCCTCTCCTGGCATAATTAATAAGTCAACCAGTTGTTTGAGTATCAAGGAAATGGACTGACTCCGTATAAACTCACCTGGAGTTAGGCGAGTATCTGTGGCACGCCACCAACTCACAATGAAAGTAAACTGTGTTGTAGTCGTTGAAGAATCTAAACGCTTTGAATTCAAATTGCTGAAATCTTCGCGTTGGATCATAGCTGTATCCCAGCGTTGTATCTCGAGGACATCTATAAAAAAGGTACCAATTAAAGGGACACTGTCGCGCCTGATTATCGAAATTTTTATGTTCTAATTTGAATCTTATTGTGCCAAATGCCACCAATTCCAAATACACGATTCAATTTGATAGAAGGATTCCACAGAACAAGATAGAACAGGTATTTTGTTAAAGTAGTGCAGGATAAGAAGGTTCCATAGACCTTATTCCAAAATGGCTACCATCTTAATATTCTTTTGTTGGTATTCAAATTAGCCCTTCTTGCCTCGTTTTTGAGCTCAAAAATCAAAAGAAAATTTTATCTTGAACGAGGCAACAAGGGCCAGTTTGTGTGTGCATAAATCAGCGGCCATTTTGGAATAAGGTGTATTTGATGACTCTTTTATTATTTTTTTGCTAACACAAAATATACTTAAACTATACTAGCATAACTTTCTACAACGCTTATGAAACTTGCAAAGATACAAAAAGGTACCTGCACAACCGTATACTAATTAATTCGATGACTCTTGGTGGGTGTTGTTATATTTCGTACCCAATAAAACGACGCCACGATCAGCAGCTGACCATATTGTTGTGTAGAGCAAGCCCCCGCTTAATTGTTAAAGGCTGAATGGTTTTAGGTCTTTAATGGAGGCTTTGCGGTGATGCACATAACCCGTTTCCCTTTCGTAAACGGTCCATGCATTTTAGCGACAAAAGGAAAATATGGAAAAATTGCACGTCAACAACCAGAATCGAACCCGGCTCCACTGGAACGCAACACGACAACGTTGGTCCGTCATATCCCCGCTAATTAGTAGAAACTCAGTTGTTTTCTATTGGAAATCCGTGAGTCTTATTGGTTCTCCGACTGTTTTCCTTTTCGCCGATAGAAAACAATCGCGCGTGTACATGTGCTGCTCTTTGAAGGAAAGATTTCCTTGATGTTTGGCTGAAAAATACAGAGAAAGGTAGCTTTTGGAATGCAGTCCTTTAGAGTTTCTACAAAAACAATTAGACTATTATATTCGCACACGTTTACTATGACGAGGAGGGAGGCATTGGGGGGGGGGGGGGGGGCATTTTGCCCGTAGCACCCTAAGCGAGACCAAACCTAAACTCGAAGAAGAACATCACATTCTCTTTTATATGGGAGTCCCCTGCGCTTTCAAGTTGCGAAATATAATGACGTGCACAATGTTTTGTTCACCTCAATACATTGACGTGCACAAAACGTAGTAAGTCAGTGTGTTTATGTGCGTATGCTACCCACCCATTTTGTATAATGGTGTATTGTGGCCAGGAGTAAAAACTGCCATCTTTAGTGGCCCTACAGTTCTCGGCCATTATCACCAGGTCAGCAATGGATTCCACGCTGTACTTCACATACACATAATCACCGAGTTCCAATTCCAGTGGGTAGTCCTGCGGCAATCTGTATAGCGAGGTACATGATGAACTCTTGCAAAAGTCCATCGTGAAAGTGAAGTTGCCGTATCCCGCTGAAATAAAATTTTGCCTGATGTGTTAGTATCCAAACCACGGATCGCATAGTACAAGCAACCTTAAAAAAATGTTGGGTACACCTGTCATGTGCCAGCGTGTTTATTTAGGGAGAGTAGCAATCATCCAGTTTTCTTCATGCAACAAAAGCCAATTTCGTGTTAAGGAGGCTTTACCTTGTTATCGATCATTCCTTGACGTTTGTAACATAATTCCAGTTGCATACGACAAACATCACTGGACTCGCTTGCTTGTATGTAGACTACGAGCAGTCATTTTTTTTTCTTAGTCCATCGAGCCAGAAGCGTGGGCGCGTCTACCAGGCTGGCGCGGCCATTTATCGCTTCTCGCTCGATGGACTAAGAAAAAAGGACTGGTCGTAGTCTTGCTTGTGTGGGACAAAGGGCTGCATTTCAAAACTAGGATTTTTGATGCTTAGCATGTATATTTTCTTCCAGTTGGATATTAAATCCTCGAAACACTATAAATAAATATGAAATTTCATATACCTTCTACTCCAAAGTAAATCGGCTGAGGAGTGAAACTCAAGGAAAGTAATTTCTTTCTGGAATAGCTGCAGTAGAATGGCAGTTTGATGTCATGTGTTCGAGTGATGACAAAGTCAATGATCACAGCGTCCGCTTGGATTTCATTCCAGAAAATAAGGGCGTCCTGGGTTTCGTTGACCAGTGTTCCACAGCCATTAAGAGGAGTGCTGATCAAGATATGTGTGTCATTCTGCGTGGCTCTACATGAAGAGTAACGCAAGTGCAGTTGGCCAACCTCAAAGAAAGGGAATGTCTTCTTTTCTAACGACACCGTCATATTGCTGTTTCCACAGTTAACGGACACCCCAGGTTCTTATAAAAAGTGAAAGAAATGGAAAGTTATGAAACATGTCCCCTGTAAATGCACTCCTGTAAGGATACTGAAGAACGTAAGACTGTGAGTTAGTTCGGGATTAAGTAGTTTTACTGTGAGGTTAACGGTTCCGTTTTCTTTGAAAATCAGAAAAATCGCGCATTAAACTTATGATTTTGCAAATTCATCACCTGAGTTTCATATAGAGGCGGCGAAAAGATAAATTAAGTTCCAAAAGTGCTCCAAACAAGTTATTTAGTTTGAGCCGACTCTGTTTCCCTGTTTTCCCACCCTCTGTTTCCTGTCGATGCGCTTAACACGGACATTTAACTGACATTGCTTACCAACACAGGTCAAATTGTTGGCACCTATAGTTCTCCCTTCCGGACAGTCACAGTAAAATGATCCAGGGATATTGGAGCAATGATGACTACAGCCACCATTGTTGGATAAACATTCGTCGATGTCTACAAAGATGGCACACACAACATTAGTTTCAAATGAATGGTGTAGTTCGAGGAGTTTGGGATTCCAATGCTTCCATAGCATGTGCAAACGTAAAACAAAAGACGAACGCCTCTATACGACGGACAACCGACTGATATTGGCCTCTGTGATCCGTTTTTCTGTCAATTTACTCTATCTTAATTAACTGTGCATAAGCCGGACACCCCAGTTGGTGCCGGTATCGATGATGTCCTTATATTGAACATTAACCCAACACCTTACCTGGATGGCCAAAGGGACTTCTGTATATATGCGTCAAGTCCAGTAACTGTAAAGAGCTACTAATATATTTTCCCAATGCAAAACAGATCGCAGTTTTTTTGTTGTTTTTTGAAATACTTGAATAATGAAATACTATATTTTTCTTAGTTTCATTGTAATTTTAAAGATACTGCCTTAGCTATATCCTCATAAAATGATAAGTCCGGCAAAGACATACTCACCTAGACAAGATTTACCATCCGGGGCCAGTCGATATCCACTGACGCAAGAACAGGTGTAGCTTCCTAAAGAGTTACTGCAGACTTGGTCGCAATCCGCCGGTAGATGAAACTCAAATTCAGAGGGATTGGGAAGAACATTAATACTTGATGCTGCATAAAAACTTGAAGGCATTGCTGAAGCAGGTGTGGGATGGATCACTGCCAATGAAAACAAGTTATTTTAATAACCGTAGGCAAAACTGTTCCTCGTTACACGAAACTTTTATTCTTTTATATAAAGGATGTTTGTAAACGGAATTTGACATTTTCTGGAGTCTTAAATTTCACTTGGTCTGTAAGAGTGAGTCCATTGAGGTCATGAATGAATGTGATCGATAGTTGGACAGCAGCATTCAAAGATTACTGGCATTAATTACACTTGTAATTCACAGAGCACAAAGACTCGCCTCATTGTCGTGGTCTCAGTTATAGATTATAGCTCTTGGACAGATAACTGATAATTCCGCCCATTAGAAGTTGTCAATTGACATAAGCAATCAGAGAGAGAGCTTAGTAATTAAAAAGTGCCGAAACTACAATAATATTAAAAAATATTCCTGTTTTTTTAACTGTTCTTTGCTAGAGCTGGAAAAAGTATTGTACCACGTTACTACCTAAAAATACGATTTTTTCATTTGTTTTCAAAAATTGTCTGGACATTTACACATTGGTGGGATACACTAACGAGGCAGGACGTTTTGAATAAAACAAAAATACATTCACTCACAGTGTGTCGCAGTTGCCGTTGCAGTTGCTGTGGCAGTTGGAACGCACTGTACCGCACTTGAACTTGAAACTTGATGAGAAGGCAGTGAAAAGCTGTATCCTGTGTGAAAGACATTAAATTATGTATAACACGCATTAAACTTGCGTGAAGCAGTTATTCACATTGTGGGTTTCACAAGATAAAATTTAAATTTCTCTTACTGTATGAAACAGCCTGATAATAAGCGTAAAATCCAGGCATCACAATAATCTCATCTGAATAGAACTGCACCAAGAGAAACCTTCCACTGCTAAACATCCCCCATGGTGGCAGCTGTCCACACGCCCTTATAATCTTTTGGCTATATGCTGAGTTCCCATCGAAGATTTCAACGAAGTCCCAAGGACAGTAGGCACTTCCATATTCAAGGTGAAATGCATAGAAGTATAGATATATGTACTGGCCAAAGGGTGCCTCGAATAACCAGGTACAATACTTGTCATTTGGGTAGCAGCCTGGGTGGTTTGGGCTGGCAAAGTTACCACTTGGTTGGGTCAAGTGGTAATAACAAGATCCTGTAAGTGAGAAAAATAATAAAAACATTCCATATCAATAAGTTATACGAAGGGCAGTCGAAATTTTTGAACTTATTAGAAAGTTGTAATAATGACTTTTTGACCACCTTCCGTGACCTTAGTTAGATTATAATTTCAATTATGAACTAACGGCCAGTCTCTTAGGTCATAACAGCAGTTAAAAAATAAAAGCTCTTGTTCACAATAGTATGGATTCAAAAATCGACGCTCGTTACGATTCTGTATATCCTCGTTCTTGACTGATCAATTAATTGGAGAGAATGTCAAACCCATTTATCGTACTTGAGTGTAGCTATGACATGTTTGAAGTTATCAAATTTTTCATAATTTATTTGTTGTTTGCTTGTCTGTTGCCCTCAATTTCCGCCAGAAATTGTCAGATGGTAAAAGTCGTTAAAATTAATTAAAGCATTATTGTTTGCTATCTGAGAACCAAAACTGTAAAGACATCTTACATTTTCTTGAAAAGACAGTTTAAATTATCATAGGAAAAATGAAGAGTGAGAAGAAATTGAAGCAATCTAAATGAAATAAGCAACTCGGTTGGGCGCTCTAACGCAATAGTCTTTATTAAAAGATCAGACACAACATACGTTTGACTTTACAAGCCGAAAACCAAAAAACGAACTTAATAAAGTAAACTCTCGAGAAGTATATATTTTCATATATAATATATCAAGCAAAGAATTGAATTTATCTTTCAGTTTGAAAAGTCTACGTACCAGGAATATGAGTGGCGACTTGAGGTTGGGCTTTAGGAGATAAGCAAAAAAGAAAAACAAAACAAGGAGTCAGATGGCTGCTCTAGAATATTACTAACTAAAATCCGTTTTCCGCAGATGTAGATTCTGTTTTAGTAAACGTTCAAGTAAGTGAATATATAGGTTTTGAGATAATACCGATTAACCCTTTACTGCCCAAGGGGTCTCCCTTTGACGAGTAAAATCGTCTGGCGTTGGACAGAGTAAAATCTATAAGTCACGCTTGGGCAGGAAAGGGTTAAGGGAGATAGTTTTTTAACCCTTTACTGCCCAAGGGGTCTCCCTTTGACGAGTAAAATCGTCTGGCGTTGGACAGAGTAAAATCTATAAGTCACGCTTGGGCAGGAAAGGGTTAAGGGAGATAGTTTTTTAACCCTTTACTGCCCAAGGGGTCTCCCTTTGACGAGTAAAATCGTCTGGCGTTGGACAGAGTAAAATCTATAAGTCACGCTTGGGCAGGAAAGGGTTAAAAAAATGAAGTTAGTGCATCTTGAATACAAGACAACTACACAAGAGGCAATAAAAACAACAACAATAAAAAAACTTATCAGTCATTTTAGGCGTATTTTGTTGCAAATCAGTACTGAGCTACATGTTGACTGAATATCTACACCGACAAATCTAGGGTGTAACATTCAGCGAATTAACATCAGTAGAAAGTGAATTTGTCTAATCACAATTTTACTTACAAGGCGTAGGTGTGATTTGGAAGGCTTCAAAGAGAAAAGAAGGCAAATTAGACAAATACAATAACCATAATAATTAGTACTAATTAGAATATAGCCCTGTCTGCTCGCCATGGAACCTTAGCGGGCTTTATTTTTAATAGAACATGGGCAAAAACTATAGAAGCCCAGTACCCCGGATGTAGTTTATGTTGCGTTGCGTATTGAAAAAAATGGCGGCCACAATCTTTTAAAGTTGTCTTTTTATTTCCTTTATATTATGGCTGCTAAAACAAATATTAATGAAATACGTTCAGTTGACTGGGGAGACAAAAATGTGGGCGAGTTATTGAACAACGAGTGCCAGAAATACGAAAAAGGAGGCCGCCCGCGCGCGTAAATTTCGGTGATTTTTTAGGATTTTTTAATGCTATATTCTAAACCAGCTAGAAGATGGGTTTCCCAATGTCCTATAAGAAAATAATGCCCTTTTGAGGTCTAGAAAGCAGTTAAATCGGCTCGGGCATCCACTAGCAGCTTTTCCTCAAGCGGGCATTATTTTCTTATAGAACATGGATACCCATCTTCTAGTAGGTAAATATAGAGTAACTGGTTACTCAGGAACATAGATTTTGCTGCGTAGCACTAAAATCAATTGACAATATCTTTTATCACCTCTCACGGTATAAATTACCGGATATCCCAGGTTTATTCTTTATCACTTGAAAATGATGTTATGGTGACATCGAAATGTTGTGTTCAACTTTTTTCGCTTATTTTTATCCTTGAACAGTGTTTTGAATTGCTAAAAGATAGACGTCTCGGAACTAACCCCTTAACTCATCAATATCAAACAATGTCTCAACGATAAAGAAACTGGCCGTTTTTACAGTCAGGAACTATTGACTAAATGTATGTTCAGTTTTCGGGAGTTTGTGAAATTGAATTTTTCCGCGGTTTGAAAATTAGCGGAAAAATATTCTCTCGTCGGTATGAACTATCAAGGGACTCTCGGGAGAGTATATTAGGAGTGGTCGTATGCAAATTCATCCTCTTGGTGTTCTCTGGAGGCAACTCGCTTTTATTTTTATTCCTGTCTTCATGGGTAGCGAACAAGAAGCTGGTGACTCTCTTTCTCCTGAGTTGACTGTTGTTTTAGATGCTCAGAAGAATGCTATCTTGACCGCTGTTAACGCACAAATTCAAGGTCTCCAGACCAATTTGCTTCAAGCGCAGTCAGATTTGGCCGTTCAAATAGCGTCAGACCTTCAACCTGACACCTACGTGTTCAAGAAAAAAGGAAACGAGCAGCAGTTTAGTTTCAATCGTAAAGTGGCCAAGACGAGTGGTACAGCATTGAAAGCTTTGGAGAGCGGAAACGTTCCTAAAGCCAAGGAGGAACTTAACAAAGGTATTTCTTTGATTAATAGTAGACAGAAAATAATCAAGCTAGCTGATAAATCGGAATTCGGCTGGGCCACAGTCCAAGAGTATGTTTCTGATGAATTGGCCGACGACGAGGCCGACGCTTCGAAGATCAAAAAAGCAGAGAAGAGAGCCGCTGTTAAGATTAAGACACTTCAAGAGAAAAAGAGAAAAACCAGTTCTAAAGTTTCCTCGGCTTCTGCGCCGCCATCCTTCAGCGCTTCCAGACCTGGTAGTTCTTTTGGCTCTTTTCCTTCAGCTTCTAGCTATTTTTGCCCTCAAAGTCGATTCTCCTACAATTCATCCAGAGCTTCCGACTTATGTTTTCGATGCGGCAAGCGAGGTCACTGGGCCAATTTCTGTAATTCCAGAGATAAACCTTTGTCGTCAGGATCCAAACCTTGACTGTTTGGAACCATGCGAATTTGAGCGGGATGTCCAAGGATCGAGCTTGAGCTTTGTTCAAGGAAAATTATGTGCAAACTCTTCTTTTTGGCAAGATACCATTCAGGCTTCGGACTTTGTTCTAGACATCATCCGTAATGGTTACAAGATTCTTTTTCGGGAGACTCCCTTGCCATATTCGATTGAAAATAGATCTTCTGCACGTCGTCAAGATAGCTTTGTGGAGGGGGCGATTTCAGAATTGATGCCGGTCTCGTGGTTGTTTAAGAGAAGTTTCAGACTATCCTCAATTTTGTAATCCATTACATGTTGCTGTCCAGTCTTCAGGAAAGCTACGTCTGATTTTGGATTTATCTCATCTGAATAAATTTGTTGTGAAGAAGTCTGTCAAATACGAAGATTTAAGAACTGTTCTTCAGCTGTTTTCACCTGGTATGTTTGTGTTTTCATTTGACCTTAAATAGGCGTATCATCACATTGATATCTGTGAAGAACATAGGAAGTTTCTGTCGTTCAAATGGCCTTCGGTTGACGGCGCCATGAAATTCTACGAGTTTAAGGTGTTGCCTTTTGGTCTTACTTCAGCGCCATACATTTTTACCAAAGTTATGCGCCAGTTAGTTAAGTTCTGGAGGGGCTGCGGCTTTTTAGCCTTGACGTATCTTGACGATGGCATCGGTGGAAATTTATCTCGCGAGAGCGCCAAGAATATCAGTGTTCAAGTTCGTAAAGATCTCGCTTCGGCCGGCTTTACATCTAATGATGAAAAATCCAATTGGGAACCTGTGCAAAGCTTAGTTTTTCTTGGAATGGTCTTGGATTTTGAAACGGGTTTGATTGCTATTCCTGAAGAACGTATTCTCAAGCTTAAGTCGTCTATTGATTCTTGTCTTCAAGATAACTTTATCTCCACTAGAGGTCTTGCTTCAATTACTGGTCAGATTATTTCCATGTCGTGCGCTGTGGGTAATGTTACAAGATTGTTGACAAGAAATTGTTATGCAGCTATCGAACGGAGAACCTCCTGGGATCAACATCTGTTCGTGTCCCCTGAGATTCGCAACGAGCTTTCCTTTTGGCAAAGCAACATCGACTCCATTAATGGGAAGCCAATGTCACCAAAGTCTAGTGCTGTGGGAGTTGTTTATTCTGACGCAAGTGACACTGGATTTGGTGGTTATTTCGTTCAATGCGGCCAGGATTTAGTGTCGGGCACTTGGTCCGACGAGGAGATGCGAACGAGTTCCACTTTGCGAGAGATCTTGGCTGTGAAATTTGTTCTTTTATCTTTGCTCGATCAGTTGTCGGGATTAACCGTTAAATGGTTCTCAGACAATCAGAATGTTCCCCGGATTGTTTCGTCTGGCAGCAGCAAAGGTCACTTGCAGTCTGAAGCGTTGTCCATCTTTAACATTTGTTGCAGTCGTGGTATTTCGATAGAGATGGAGTGGATTCCAAGAACTCAGAATGATAAGGCTGATTTTCTAAGCTGCATTTGTGATTCCGATGACTGGGGCCTTTCGTGGAACACATTTTAAAACATTGATTTGGTTTGGGGTCCGCACTCTATCGATCGTTTTGCTAATTACTTAAATGCTAAGCTTCCTAGATTTAATTCGAGATTTTGGAATCCAGGTTCGGAAGGAATTGATTCATTTGTTATGGACTGGGCAGGAGAGAACAATTTTGTATGTCCGCCCGTTTGCCTTATTCCGCGAGTGTTATTACATATGCGTAATTGTAAGACGTTGGGAACTCTTGTTGTTCCTTTGTGGCACTCGGCTCCTTTCTGGCCCATGATTTGTGCTGATGGCGTTAATTTTTCTAACTTTATCATTAGCTGGATGGATATTCCGTCAAGCAAAGAAGCTTTCACTCCTGGCAGATGTAATAGCATTTTTGGCAACGAGGATCTAAGTTTTAGAATGCTCGCTTTGAGGATTCGATTTTGACGGTTGTGAATTATTTTCTCTGTTAGATTTTTTTTTTCTGATTTTATTATTGCTTGATTTACTTCCTTGAATATATTTTGTTTTTCGCTTTTCGGTTAGATCGTTTGTTTGTTTATACGTATTTTGTTATTCATATACTCTTTCTTTTCCTTTCTTTGTACTCTTGGGGCCGTGCGGCCTCCAGTGAGCGCACGATCGCAATTTTCTTGTGAATGTTTTTTGGTTCATTTGTTTTTTGCGCACGGGTGTTTAATGGTCAGGGAATTTAGACGAGAGTTGAATTTTTCCGCGGTTTGAAAATTAGCGGAAAAATATTCTCTCGTCGGTATGAACTATCAAGGGACTCTCGGGAGAGTATATTAGGAGTGGTCGTATGCAAATTCATCCTCTTGGTGTTCTCTGGAGGCGACTCGCTTTTATTTTTTATTTTATAGATTTTATTTTATTTTATATATTTACATTCTTTTTTTTTTTTTTTTTTTTTTTTTTTTTTTTTCAGATTCAGTCCTTGATGATTCCTTGCATAATAAGTTAGTTATTATCGGGGCAATTTGCGCCCGTCTATATTGGGACTATCTGAGCCCAGAACTCCTAGGGTTTTTTACACTAAGTGGGACCGTCTGTGCCTAAGTTATTTGGGGGTGATTTTTTCCACCCGAGTGGGACCATCTGTGCCCAAGATATTTTAGGGTGATTTTTTCAACCCGAGTGGGACCATCTGTGCCCGAGTTATTTAGGGGTGATTTTTTCCACCCGAGTGGGACCACCTGCGCCCAAGATATTTAGGGGTAATTTTTTCACCTGAACGGGACCATCTGTGCCCGAGTTGTTTAGGGGTGATTTTTCACCCAAGTCGGTCCATCTGTGCCGGAGATATCTAAGGATGGCTTTTCCACCTAAGTCGGACCATGCTCGTGATAATTAGGGATGATTTTTTCACCTTAATGGGATCGTTTTTTACCTAAGACCATCTGTGCCCTGAGATATTTATAGGGATTCCTTTTATCAGCCGTGTGGTTTTGGACGATCTGTGACCAAAATGTAGATTTTACCGGGAAGAAATTTTTATTGTGGAGAGGTTATTTTCCAGCTTTCCCTCGAACTTGTCGTTGTTATCCTCATTTTTCATTGCTGTTTGTTTGCTTTCGTTCCTATATGCTTTATTTTTGATTGCTCGCTTTTTTGCCTGTTTGTCGGTTCTTTTCTTAATTTTCCTTTTTTCCAGATGTGTTCCAGTCTGAGATGTGGTGTGAATTCTTTGCCGCATTCCCTGATGATCTGCAGCCATTGGCTAGCCGCGTCCAGGAAACAGTGCTTGCATCGAAAGCGGAAGGCACCATTCGTACTTATTTGGCTGGGTTTAAGCGCTGGAAGCTTTGGGCTTCATCTTACTGTCTTCGCCTCTTGCCTGCCAATTCTTTTCATGTTGCGGCCTACTTGCAGTGCCTGATTTTTGAAGCTAATTCTCCTTCTCCTGTACTTAATGCTGTTTACAGTATCGATTGGGCTCAACGCTTGGCCGGTCTGCCGAAGGTCTCTGATCATCCTATTGTTTCTTCCATGGTTAGTGCGTCCCAAAGAATTCTGGGAAAACCGAAGGCAAAGAAAGAGCCCATCACCAGCGAAATGTTAAAAGCGCTTGTAACTTCAAAGATTTCAGATAAGTCTGCTTCTTTGTCGGATTTGAGGACAGTAGATTTATGTCTCTTAGGCTATGCTGGCTTTTTTCGTTTCAGTGAGTTGTGCTCCATAAGAGCTTGTGACATTAAATTTTTTCCTACTTACGTGTCTATATTTTTAGAATCGTCCAAGACAGACCAATTTCGTGACGGGGCGTGGGTTGCAATCGCGCGGTCGAATCAAGACACTTGCCCCGTTAAGGCGTTTGAGCAATACATTGCTGCCGCAAAAATTGACCTTGGTGAGGATCTGCCGTTGTTTAGGGCTTTATCGTCTTCTAGATCCACCTCCAAAGTCCGGCGTCAAGGCTTGAGCTACAGCAGAGCTCGAGAGATCGTTAAGGACGCTTTTAAGGACATAACAGACGTTTCCTGTATAAGTCTTCACAGTCTCAGGGCCGGAGGAGCCACCGCTGCCGCTAATGCGGGCATTAATGATCGACTTTTTAAAAGACATGGTCGTTGGTTGAGTGAAAATGCTAAAGATGGTTATGTTAAAGACAATTTTCAATCCTTACTGTCTGTTTCGAAATCATTAGGAATTTGATAAGACCGAGCCCAGCAGGTCGGACAGTACCATCCATGGGGCTGGGGTTTTTCCTCTCTGTTACCGCAACGAGCGCGGTGAGGTTTTTTCATCCTGTGGATGCTCGTTGGTACTGTCCTAGTGTACTTTATTATTATTCTAGGCCTTGTTGTTCTTATTATCGAATCGTCTTGTATGTTTATTGTCAGCAAGTCAATCAATCAATAAACTGTGCGGCCTCCAGTGAGCGCACGATCGCAATTTTCTTGTGAATGTTTTTTGGTTCATTTGTTTTTTGCGCACGGGTGTTTAATGGTCAGGGAATTTAGACGAGAGGTTATGTTGAAAGTTTTGATCTCAGATGCACATTCGCTATGAGCAAACCCATACCTAAGAAGAACTGATTAGTAACGAAAGCGAGAAAGCAGGCAACAGGATAACTGTTCTGCTAATAAAGCAAGAACAATTGCAAATGCGTGAATAAATCGTAGTTAAGTATAAACACAGAAAAATCATCTTCCACGGTCACACAGTAAAACGCGAAGGAAAAAGTTGAAAAATAGAAAATCAATTAATGCGACAAATAGGATCTACTTACAGGATGTAGATGCGATGTTCCGAGAATGCAAGGCTTTAGAAAGAAAACAAAATTTGATAGAAGAAGTCAGTAGGACACAAGCGAACTAAAAGAATAATCAACACATAAAAATCGTAAAATCAAAATTTCTGTCGGCCTGTATCAACCAGTTTACGACGTTTACAGCAAGGAGACCAAATTATCCAATTACAAGCCGGGGAGAGCTTCTCGTTGCCTTCTGGTTGGATTTCAGGGACCTAAGTACAGACCTCTCTGGCGTGCATTATCTACTTTTCGTCAATTAAGTTGTTAATGATTTAGTCAAGAGCTCCGCGACTTAATGATAGGATCAATGGTTCAAAACGTATGCTTCAGATATTATGCTCCCTGATGGACTAAAAGCTGCTTCTGATGGACTAACAGAGAGAGAGTGCAAACCATAATGAATTTTTTGCGATATTTTCATCAAATTAATGACTCTAGAATTTGAAAAAACGGCTGTTTTTTTCAAATTTCAATCCACTTCCATCCTTGCCATCCTAAGTGATAGGCGGCAATAAACGGTTTCAGTGTAGTGATATAGTCCCAGGTAACAAAACTACTACATTGTTTTGGGGTTTCCACTGATGCGGGAACATACTTCAGCATTTTAAAAGTACGCCAAAATACCGTGACAGTGCCCCTTTAAGTGCAACTCAAAAATTATAACCAAAATGAGTGACTTAGATTACAGGCTACGTCGCGCAAAAGGGCAAATTCAATAAAAAAAGATGTAGCTGGGTACATTTCACTTACTGGCATTGAGATAAAGGCACATCGGGTATCTCGTATGGACGCGCTCGTAATAGGCGTTGAAACCAGAAAAGGCAATTATGTAATCCGATACAAAGTTAACGTGAAGGACGTTGCTGCTACTATAAACACACCAAGAATCCTGATAGTCACAACGTTTAGCTATTAAGGAACTAGATGAAGAATTTCCATCGAATATTTCCACGTGGTCCCAAGGGCAGTGGCTACCACCATGCTCGAGATGGAAACGTTCAAAGTGTAGGTAAATGAAATAACCAGGTGTCACAGTAATTGTCCAGTGGCAAGTCACGCTGAGTGGGTAGTTGTATGGATAGTTTGGACTCGTGAAGTTTCCTCTCAGGCCAGTTAAGCTATAGGAACAGGACCCTGAAAGAAGTCAAACGATTAGAAGGTCGAGTTCCGGGCTGACTGGAGACTAAAAAACCTTTGCTAACAAAGTGCCTATTTCCACCCATCGCAGGATTTTAGATGAGTGCCGCATCCATCTAGGGAGGAGGCCTCGACACTTCTACGAAAATCAGCACGAAAATGCGGTTAACAACTCAGTAATATAAGTAAATATCATTATAATAAAGACGATATAATATTATCTACACACATAGAGAACACAAACACATTGGAACTGGACTCTCCGAACCGCAACAAACTTTTAATTAAATGTACTCATCACTGAATCATGTTGAAACGATGAAAATTATAACCATTAAGGCGGTTTTGATCCCGGGTTTATAGATAAGCATACATTTTTACGACTCTACTTCTCCGTCTATTCCTCGTGCAATTTATGTTTCAAATGAAAACTGAGATATATAAAAAAACTTGAGATCTTGTTTCATCGCTATCCAAAAACATCGAATTTCGTTAAAAATACTCCGGTGTACTGTTTCTCGTGATATATTGCATCAGTAATGTCGCCTTAAATTTTTCAAAAGGGGCAAAATGCACTTTGACTATGAAAGCTTACTTAATTGCCTTTATGAATAACTAAATTCACTATTCTTACCAGAAGGAAACCCTGGTGTGGTCGACGCCGAGGCTGTTGAGGATATCGAGGCTAGTAAATTGGAAAAAAGCCAAAAAATTATTCCAGTGCCTAGATAGGGGAAATATTAGAGCATCTTGACAGCTTTTAACGAGATATGAAACTGAGTACACAAGGAAAACGCCCCACTTCTTTATAAACAGGCCTAGTAACGTTATTTCCCGTTCTTGTTGTTCAACAATTGTTGCTTTGTATTGGAGCCTGACATTCGATGTACGATTCTAGAAAAATCAATTTAAACTACAAGGCTGGCACTACGGAAAAGGGCACTTTTAATGGGCCTATAAAGGCCAAAAGAATGAGACGGGCCCCGGCCTCTGGTTGTCTAATGAGCCTTTTCATTTGTGAATATCCTGGATCACAAACAAACGTGCTGAACAACAAAAACAACCTTGAGAGAACAACTGTCGACAAGAACAACAGAATTTACCTGGTGTGGGTGTTATTGTCGTTGATGCTGTTATTGAATTGTTTGCTGTGAAAAAGTAAACAAATGAATTACATAATTATTATTTATGTACGTCTGTATGATTTCCAGTTGTAACGTAGAAGGCCTGTTATCTGTCTTTTCTGATTTATAGTTCTTGTTTCTATCTTTCTTTTCTGTCTTGTACTCACCTCCTCCATTTCCACAGTAACGTAACCAACAAGCTGGTGGCGGTCCAAGCTCGTACACATAAAACCCGCTACAGTTACGAACGCGGATATCTCTCCACCAGTTGCAACAGCTATAATCCCAATGAAAACATACTTTAGCGTGTACAATGCCGTCAGCTACCGAAGGGTGCGCGTCATTCAGCCATCCCGGCGCATGAGAACTACATCGATTCTTCCCTACACAGGATGTAGGCATCTGAGTACCAGCTGCCCCGCGAAATCGGTACCAGCCGAACGGAAGGTTGTTGTCGCATTGGTAATAACCATAGTATCCATTGTAAAACCCCATTCCTCGAACGGAATCTTCCAGGTATGAATGTTGGGAGCATTCTGGCAAGAAATTGAAGAAATAATGCGAGTTATAATAAAATTTGGCAGATCTCGTGGACTGGTTATACTCTCAAGCACAGTAAGCACTCACAGCGTTTCGTTAACCAACAAAAGCAAGAAACAACTTTGCCATTGATGAATAAATTTTACTTTTAAAATACGTGATGAACTTTATAAAGCTACTGTTCCAAACAGAGCTCTGTTTTGGAAGTCGTTCGTTCTTTTCAGCCACTCTTATATTGTCAATCGGCTGTAAAGGGGATCTGTCTGTCTGGATGGCGTGGAATAACTTTCAGCTCTCATCGTAAAATTGGACACAATTTGTCAGTTTTCAAACAGCTGGTATAGGTAAGGTTCAGGGCCGATTTCTATTTTTATTTTCAACAGCTATGTTCAGGAAGTCCGTTTATTTGAAAATAGGTTAATACTAGGTTAATACCATTCGCTCCGACGAAGGGCTAACGCTCGAAACGTCAGCTCTTGAATCTCTTTACGGTGGCCAATTGACATTATCAACCCAGTTGATAAAACCAAATTATATTGTTATACTTCCCACCGACGCAGCACCACAGTTTCTTTAGAAACTTACCCCCTCTAATACTATTAGCACTTGCACGAATGGATATGGTTATCTGCAATTAATTACGTCATCAGTGGTATAAAGATAATAAAATGGGCTATTTATCTATTCAGCCATTTGACTATTTATCTTTATTACAACCTGACGAATACGAAGGACCTGCACTGACAGATGCGGTTGGGCCTGTGAATACACAACAAAACATAGTTTTAATTATGTGCTGTTAGGGAATCTTTTTTAAAAGCGTATCCCACAAAAATGTACGTTAGACATAGATTAGAGCCAGTTCATCTGACTTGCTCAGTGGAAGAGTTGGTCTTGTTTACTCCGAACAGATACTTTGCCAGTTGGTCATAACTCAGTTAGTTTTTCTTTACTGCATTACATGCAGCATCCAGTTCAATTCGCAAGTGAACGCTTTGAACAGTTAAATGCTGTGTGGCCTATTGGAATACACAAACCTTCGGTACATGTACTTGCACTTGTGTAACATGACGTGTTTCTAGTGTTGCTCGATCGTAAAAAAAGTGATTCGGGGTTCTCTATGATTACGTGTTAGAGTATTTTTAACTGTTTATCTGGTCTTAAATTTAAATGTAGTTTCCGACCAGAAATATTACGGATACGGCTTCCGTCCACACGTATCCGATGAAAACGGTCACCGAAAACGCAACTTTTTGAAAACGCTCTCCAGAGTGGAATTTTTGAAAGCGCAGTTTTCGTTTTTACGTGTGGACGGGGGAAAACGGAACTTTTCGAAAACGATGACCTATCAGTATTGGATCCAGCCCACCCCGCGAAAGAAAATGGCACCACGTGGCTTCCCTTCCTATCTTGCGGGCTCATGTTACCGGTAAATGCGCATGCACCGTCAGCGGTATCTCCGTTTTCGAATCGTTTCAGCGTTTTCGTGTGGACGGGTGAAAACGATATAAAAGCGCCACGTGTGGACGCGAATTTTTTGAAAACGGAGAAGAAAAGTTGCGTTTTCAAACGAAAACGGATACGTGTGGACGGGGCCTAAGATACTTGCTCAACGAGAAGGGATAAGAATATTTAACATAGTACGCCGTAAAGCTGCCAACACACGAAGGGCATGTTGTAGGGGCAAAATCGCGACTGCATGTGCACTCACAAAAGACCCTAGTGGGAATGTGTTAGGAGAAGAAAGAAAAGAAAAGTGCCTCTTGTTAATTTGTCCTGCCACATTCTGTGTTCGCAGGCTAGCCACATGTGCTTGCAAAATGTCTCTCCGTGCGCCTGCAGCTAAGGTGGCTGACAACGGTTTCAAGCTCTTATTTTTGATGGGTCAGCGCTACAAATCTTTATCAGCTTCTGCTGCAATAAAGGTCATAAAACAAATGCCCAATCATTAAATCATTGATCCAATTTAAAGTATCTCTTTAAAATCCAGCGCAAAGAGCTCACGAATACACAAATACGTCACGTTGCTTAGCAATTTTGGGCTCAGTCCCCTCTCCGAGGCGATATCAACTGCAGCTGGAGCTATCTGGCACGTGTTCACCCGACTGATATAGCCATGCTATATATAGCTATGTGGCTGTACCTGATTGGACACCGGCACTGGCAGTTGCACCTTAAAGAAATAACACAGAATTAAAAAATAAACCGAGCCATTATAGTGCGCCTATTGTCAAACAAATTTACTTTTGTCGCTTGATGTGCGTTATCAGCTTGAAGATATGCAACTGTAGCAAAGCAAATAGAAGTGAATTGAAATGAAGTTTCTTTGGTCCTTTACAAATTAATGCTTTATTAGGTTTTATGGGTCGAGTTTTTGTTAATCGTCACCAATTTTGGAAATCAAGTGAAAGATAGGATCGGTCACCCTACTTACCACCACCGTATAAAGCTGAGGAAGAAGGAACCAGGTGTGCCCACCACCATGGTGAACGTTTCTTCCTTGAATGTGCATTACATTCATTAACGTCTGCAGAGAGTTAAAAAACGTACATAACGTGGTTACATATTTGCCCTCCTTATTATTTAAAACATGTTAATGCTTCGAACGACTCTAGTTCAGTTGAATATCATTAGCATTTCAGTCGTTACTCTGATCTAGATTAATTTTTTTAAAATTTTTACATGAACTATTTACAGCTCCATACGCTACTTATATCAGATTCATTGATTACAATATACAATAGTTATCTGCATTAAATTTTACTAATTTTTCCGGCAGAATTTTTCATGTATTCTTTAAATTAGTGCCATTAGTAATAGAACATTGTAGTTACAGAATTACAAAAACGGCAAACATGTGTGTTGAAAATTTTGTAAAAGTTTTTCTGTAACTGCGATTTACTTGAATATTATTAACTTCTCTTGAACTCGCAGAAGAAACCTTTGGAAGCATATTTCATCTTGATGACCATTTGTACCAAAAAACGTGGTATTTCGCAAATATAGTTAAATAGTTTTCCGGTTTCGGAAAAATTCTTTGCGTCCAAATAAATCAAACAGCGAGACCTATAACCTAATGAGGGGCATTCTAAAACTTGACTGGGTGAATCTGACTGGTTCTCCCACTATTTCTATTTAGTAATTCAGATTGTGAGTTCAAGTTTTCTGTCCACAGGTAGAATACATTACGCGCGTTTTCTGCTAAAAGACATTTTGTTCCTAAAAAGTACACAAAATGGCAGCTTCTGGGATGTAGCCCTACAAAATGTTTTGAGTAGTCGCTCTATATACACCTCTATTCGCTCATGCTGTATTCGGGGAAAATTGAGGAACGCATACTGTAATGTTTTGAAGCATGTTTCTTGATCACTCCTATCTGTTTTTGAAATCGAGCTCACTCGTAATGGCCAGCAATCGATAATGGCCAAAAATTAAACTACCAAGTGATCTCTGGATCAACAAACTGTTTTAATTTCAAGAAAGAGCCGAACTGTTGATTTCTAAATCGGATCATCCAATCCGAAGCTGCAATAAGTGTCAAAAGTGTTATACAACTCCATCCACTCTAGCCGCTCTCTCCAACCCCTCCCCCCTCCCCTCATATGAATGTTGAAGTTTGTTTGGGCAAGCGATTGACTGCTATTATAAAACATTGAACCGGGGGGGGGGGAGGGGTTCATGTACCAATGAAATATGAATGGAAAAAATAAATTCGTAAACGCACTAAAAACGTCATTAACAAGTGCATGTGTCAGCTACTTTTGACACTTATTGTCCGTCCTACTATATGTCACTGCACGTAACATACCAACGCAGTTTGTAAATCCTGGCGGAGCGAGAGAATAACCAACAGGGCAAGTGCCATCCACATCGAAACCCCAGTCGCTTGGGGACTTAATGCCCGGCGTAGGGGGTCCGTCATACGAACAGCCCTGTCCAACTACTGCACCGTGATCTATCAAGACCGCATATGATCCATTCATGCTCAATGCTGCTTTGGGTGTAGCAAAGTGCAGTACGGTGCGGTTGCTTCCGATGATAACGTACTGGGATAGAGCGTCCACTTTGTAAACTGTGTGGATGTTGGGAAGCAGGACGAGTCTGATGTACGCGGACGTACGGGGTTTCTTTATCTGCGTGATCGACCGAGGAATGAGAGAAGGGAATAATGATGAACATTAACGTGATGTTGTCAAAAGTAAGTACTTGTAGGAGTCTGTTTCTCAAGAAACGAATGACAATTTTTGTCATAAAATGCTAAGTTAAAAACGTGAGCAAATCGCCAAATTGTACAATGATATTTCAGGTATCAATTATATTGAAGGAAAGAAAAGTTTCCTTAAATGGAAAGTATCACGAAAATTTAGGCCCAATTTGGTAAAAACTGTCCAAAAATAACTTTACCCAACGAGAACCGAAAATAGCTGCGCATTTTGGTGGATTTCCGCTGTCGCGTAATTTTCCGTTAGTTAACGTGCGTGAATTTAACTGGCGTATAATGAAAAAGAAGAAACGTATGAACGCCTCGCGTCTGCGGAAAAAGTTAAACCACATTCAACTTTTTCTGCAGACGCGAGGCGTCCATACATTTCCTCTATTTTATTTTACGCATGTAAAGCCAGTTAGATTTACGTCCGTTAACGTACGAAAATCTACGCGACAGAGGAAATCCACCTTAACTTTTTCCGCAGGCGCGAGACGTTCAGACGCTTCTTCTTTTTGTGTTTTACGCACGTAAAGCCAGTTAAATTCAAGCCCGTTCGTACGGAAAATTACGTGACAGTGGAAATCCACCTTAACCCCGGTTAAATTACCGATTGGCCTACCAATTCCGGTGTGAACTGCCGGGAATATTCCCTCAGCCATATCGGAGCAAATCTCAGCTCATTAAACAATGGCTTTTCTTAACAAGCCAATCATGGTGCGTACTCAAATCCTGGTACACAAGAACAAGGATTTCGGCTATGGTTCGCAGACGTGAATAACCGGGGCTTAGAAATTACGTCTGCGACGCAGGCTACAGGTCTGCCCAACTGCGACAATCAGTCCTAACATTCAACTTTAGTTGTCTGTTAATTATTTTTCGTCCTTAACCCTTAAAGTCCTTTAAGACTTTAAAATTAACTTCTTACCACTCGATCAAATTGAATACTCCACCAAAGAACGCCTGGTCCAGTCTCACTGATTGGATTTACTGGCCATTGTGTTCCCAAAATAACCCTTGGTGTATTACCTAAATGTTAAAAATATATTGGAGTTATGACACGATGGAATATTAAAAACCATGCAAAAAATATTGGATACCCTATGGACCTCTATTATTTGTTTTTTGATTTTTGCTTGTCGTTTTCAAGAATATGCTTTGCAGATGTTGATTATGAGGCTTGGCGAACTGATTTTTCGGCATCAATTATTTATGTATAGGTTGTGTTGTATACACCAATAAGATTCTTAGGGTTTGTTCATTATTGACTTAATCTAAACACGATAGTTCTCTCTGTAACGTTTGCAAAATTTCTACAGATATAAGAAATATAAGGGCAAATAGTACTCTTACAGTAACTGGTTCTATCGTAACGGAGTATGATTTTAGATGGTAGATAATCTGGTGTCTCTCCATGTGAAGTTTGAAGCATCATAATAGCCTTGTTAGAAATCCCCTTTTGATTTTTCTAATGCATACGCATGCGTGTCAAGGTGCGACAAGATGACAACGACTTGAAAGGTCAAAGTCCTTTAAGGTTTTTATTAACACCTGCTTCTAATTTATTCGTCTTGGAACTTCTTGCTTGTCTTGCTTGTTATTAAATAAAGCCGATACGAAAGGAAAAACAGAAAACAACCGTTCTTGTTTCAAGATCAGTAATTGTTTAAGAGGATTACATTATATACTCACTTAATCCCACAAGAATAGTGACACATCGCCATTCACTTTGCAATCTGGCAAAAATCAATGTTAAATTAACATATGTGCGATTTTGATCAAATGTTCTTTCCTCTTGCGCGAGTTACACGAGTGCAGCTGAGATTTATAAAGAGACTTATAAAGCTAAAATGTGCTTACTGGAGCATTAGTGAAATAATTATCACTTGTAAAAGTTGGTCTTTTTTTCTTCCGCTCGCTATCTGTAACAAGGTTTCCATAGGTCTCAAAAGTCCAAAGTGAGCTGTTAGGTTTCTTTATTATAACTATCCCTTTAAACTCTTTATTCCATTGTCCTACTTCAACAAAGAGCGTTGTTTCGTCCACGAGAGGATTAAGCTGGGCGTATAAAAAAGGCTGATAATTAAGTAATTTTTGGAACTGTTTTATAAAGAATTAGTTCGAATTACACTCACGGTTAACCTCACCCGTTGGAGTCCAAAGCTTGAAAGCAGAATAATTGCTGTCCAACCTGATTCTGGTTGGGATACCACGTGACATTCCGGTAGTAGATCCCTCCTTTATAGCGTAAAGAGGTAATTTGCATGCCAGCTGGAGAAGAAGTGATTATCTCGACGACACTAAAACAGAATCTTATGGGTTAGATGGACTCATGGCTATATAGTTACGTTAGCATACAGTATCTCAACAAGAAAACAGTGCAGAGGAGTGTAGCATTGTTCCGCGATACATACTGTTTATTGAGGTCGGCTAGTTGCACCTCGAGGACTACTGTATATGCCGAGCCAATCTGGACCTCGGAACATTCACCATCTTGAGGGGTGGAGTCAGTGAATACCGGTATGTCGTTGCAAGAACCAGAATGACTAGTTATTGTGACAAGAAACTGTAACCCCACGGCGCTGAACGGTCTGACATTATTGAAGTCTGTAGTTCCTGCTGGGAAGTCTTCTAAGGTCAGTGTTACTGCATAGATACCAGCCGCTCCACTTGCACCTCCATATGTCAATATGCAATTGTTCTGCAACAGAAATAGGAAAAACAATTATGATTGAAAGCAATGGAACGTGAATTGTTCTCTTCGTGTTTATGGTTATATTTATTTCAGCGCCAAAACGAAGGCAGGTATATGGTTCACTTACTTGACCAGCCTTCTCACGTTTATTTATTTATTTTTTTATTTCTTACAATTTAATGGCATAAAAGAAGTGCATACAAATATAAAAATAGTAACAATATAAGTTATATAAGTTAGAGAAAAGAAAAAGAAAAAAGAAAGCAGAGAGAAAGATAAAGAGAATAGATATAGATATAATTTATGACAGGTAAAGCAACCATGTTGACGACGGGTAAAGTAATTGTCTTTCTCGTTCCTCGAGTTAAATATAAGAAACCTGCCATTTATCGGTCCATCCGCCAACTATTAATCCATCCGTCCGTCCGAAAGCTCGTTCATCCGACCGTCTGTCTGTTTGATTGTGTGTCTGTCTGTCTGTTTGTAATTCTATTCCTTCTTGTTTTTATACCTGCCTTCCTTCTTCCCTTCTTCTTTCTGTTTATTCGAATTTGTTCGTTTATTTATTCGCCACGCATTCCTGCAATTGCAGTATCATTGTGGAAAAGTCGCCTTTCGTTGCAAAAAATAACATTTTCTGTCATACACTTTTGATGCTGTGTTGTGTTGCCGTGAATGCTGCGGTAATAAAAGACTTATTTTAATCAAAATACCTCATCAAGTGCACCGTAAGGAAAACTATCGCTACTTATGGATGACTCTGAGTAGCTTGCCCAACGGCATCTGACCACATCTAGATCCGGGTCTTCAACTGGGATTCGAATAGACTTGGGACAACCTTCCTGAAAGCGGAGAATGGCTGGGCTCCTTGAGACGGGGGATGAATTGATTGTTCCGATGTCTGATCGTCGAGTAAGATCAATTTTCGTAGAGACAAGCCAATTTCCATTGCCATACCGGGACAAAGAAATCCAACAGCAGCTCGTGTAACTGTAAAACAAAACAACAAACAAACAAATCGAAAACCTTCAGGCTTGGCTTAATCTTTATATTCTTGGTTTTCATGTGATGTCATAAAATTCTCTAATCAAAATTCGCTAGGCCTAGCTACTAAAGTTTCGTTGCCACTAGGTGTAAGGTGAACTGAAAATATATCTTTTCGCAAATTTTCAGCTCGATAGCGCCCGTCGTTTTGAAAACAGAGCATCTTGAATATTTGAGTTCTTCGCCGTATGAGACAACATGCTGAGTACCCTGGCAAAGCTGTTTTGTTTAGAAAAAGCCTATCCTTTCGATTTTCAGCAGTTAGAACATTCCAGATCACGGCGGCCATATTTGTGCCCCTCGAAAGGACACAAATATGTCGTCTCCATACTGAGCTTTGCAAATTCGCGAACGTTAAACCTGAGAGTTCTGGCTTCATGACACAGCAAAGTACAGGGCAGTTTCTACGTTTTTGTTTTTCTCCTTACATTCAGTACCTCACAATCCATTTCTGATTGTTTGATGAAAAGGTATAAGTGAAGTTATTTTCACCCATGGTCCAGTCTTCATTGTCACTAAAATCAGTGCAGTAGAATCCGGTATCTGCAAGGTGTATCGGATGCAAGCATTGTGGATTGGAAGGATCACTACAGGATGCAGTCCATGAATCTCCATTTCCAACAAGACTTCGCTGTCTTATTGTATTCTGGTCACAGTAATATGAGCTGGAGTAGGATTTTCGAAATGCCAGACGGAAGGTAAATCGTATCTAAATAAAAGAGTAGTCTGTAAGCATTAATAAGTTTTTTTTCAAGAAAGCGCACCTTGCTTAAAACTATTTCATCAATTCAAATAAAAGAAACTAATGAGTCTTAATTATAATTATAAAATGGCCCTGTGCCACGTGGGCTGGAAGCTAACGAATTCACGATCTAGACCGGCATCTAGATCGGTTGCATTTTGGGGTCAGAAAGTTACAAACAAAACAGAAATACATTGTCTCCTTTTTCTCTAAAAATATTAAATGGAAAATTAAAAAAGCTGGACAAGAATAAAAAGTAAAGATACGACCAAACTTTTGCAAATTTAAGTTCAGCTCGTCGCCGTTTGCAAACAAAACGTCAGCGAGAACGATGTAGTGTCGTTAAGCAAATTTAAGTTTCCGTTTGGCTATACAATAAACATCTTATTACCCGAGCTTAGTCGGCTAATAAGAGCTAATTATGTGGGAATCTGTATGAGGTGCACGGAATGTCAGACCATTCAGAGTGAAAAGGTGCAGCTATGTCATCACCTATACCAAATCCAATCGGATAAACTGGTTTTCTTTTCAACGAATAACTAAAAAAATTATACAATATTCAAAATGGAAACTATTATATAAATATATTTAGAACCGTAAAATCGTGAATCATGAAACGCGAAACTAGAGTTTAGCAAACGTAAGCGACATTAAATAGTATAAATTGCGCAGGGTTCTCTCTCTTTTCCCTTTCAGGTACAAACTTAAGCACTGAAAGAGACGTATGAAACTTTATAAATTCGTGTGAAAAGCGATTAACTTTAAATAATAATGATTTTGAACCCTTGTGCATGCTACTTTTTTTTGTTTTCGTCTAAGTCGTTTAACATGATAGAAGGAAGATAAATAAAATCCTTCTTTTGCGTTCTTTGGCTGAGTGTTTCATCAACAGTTTCCCGTTTAAATTCATAAATAGGATTGAAGGGAAGCCGCTTCAGGAGAATCTCGGTTTCCGTAGCAGGAAGCGACTGAGAGTATTTTTAATCCCCCTTAAATGAGATGATAGTCCATCGCAGGGTTATCCCCTCTCGGCCCAGCATTCTTTGGCCAGTACCCATTTATATACCTGGGTGGAGAGAGGCGCTGTGAGAGTAACGTGCCTTGCCAGTAAGAACTCAACGCAGTGCCCCGGTCGAGTCTCGAACTCGCTGAAGCAGGTTATTTTGTGGGAGTGATTTCATATATCTTACTGACTATTAAAGTGCTCCTTAAGCTTGTTCTATTCAGTAAAAGTTACCGTAGTACTTATGGTATCATTCAATAACTTTACTCGTGTCTTTTAGAAAACGAGGGGGCACCATGCAGTGACGAATCACGAAGGTCGTGAGAGGTACGCGAGACATGAATGAGCTTGTTTTCGTGTCTTACCAGAAAGGCGGACAGCCTTTCCAAGAAACGGACACAGTTTGTTGGGTACAATGATGAAAATGTTTGCAATTTTAATATCGGCTAACATGTATAAATCAAAATGCAGTTGACTTCACACTTTATTATTGCTATTGTTATGTTTTATCGGTGATTTGATAGCTTAGACTGATTGTAAATGATATCTAATTAACGGATAAAACTGCCAGAATTATCAGAAAGGCAGACCACCTTTCTAAGAAACCGACACAGTTGGTTGCGTGTAGTGACGAAAGTAAACCTTTTCTTGTTTGCAGCTGGTGACAGTATAACGCAAAATGTTGGGTCTTCTATTGCTAATTTCCTGGCTCAGATGGTAATCATATATACATAATTATATTTTTTCTAGAAATACTGACTCATGCTTTGATAGCCTGGAATTCTAATTGCTAATTACTCATTGTTTAACCGCTATGAAAGAATTATTCGAAAGTTAGTGAAGCAACCTTTCCTAGAATTAAATGGACACAGTCGGCTGGATATAATTGTACTGAATAAATTAAGTTGTAATACATACAATTTTGCAGCTGCGGTATGCTTTTTTGCTAAAATTGGCAACAATCTAATTACTAAAATTTTATATTTTATCGGTGATTTTTTAAGTCCGAATATGGAAGAATTGTCAGAAGGTAAGAACTCCTTTCCAAGAAGCTAGATTACAAAGAGACACTCCTTGTTTGAAGTCATATTATAGCGACAGTCAAACACATAAATGTCAGACTTTTATGGAGCTACGTGATCCTTTGTGCATTTTTAAACATTTAGACTCAATTTTTCAAAAGCTTCATTTGCAATGCTTTTCAATCTTCTCCATCCTTAACCATCATTGTTCCTGTTTGGCTCAGTATCATCTCTTTGGTGTTTTTCATTCTTAATAAACTATTAGTTTTAGGTTTCCTACATTTTAAGGGTAGTTTAGTGTATCGCAAACAAATGACTCAAGATCTCGTGACGTAACTCCTTTAACGGTGATTTCGAAGCTCAGGTGTAACTGATAGTTATTTGGCTTGAAAAGTGACTAAAATCTTGCATAGATTGCATGGTGCAGACAAAAGACAAATGGCGTTCAAGCGTTGTTTGGTATACGTAGTTATGAAAGAGTCTCATAATCTGAGTAAAAATCATTTATTTCCCTTAGCCATATTATCAGCTTCCTTTGAACACTTAGATAATTTGTAGTGCTCTTTAGTAAGCTAACCTTTGTAAGTGATGAATTCACGAAGATAAGGCGGAGTATTCACGAAGATAAGGCGGAGTAATGGACGAGCCCTTGACAAAGGTTTGGTACACTGAGACGTAGAACCAAGGGAAATCTGTAAAAGTTATTCTAAAATTTGCGAAAGTTTTGAAATTAGGCAAAATAAGGCATTTCATTTGATAAGACCTTATTTTAATAACTTTATTTTGCCCACTTTGTGCGTTGAAGATAACGGTCGGCGGGTATAGCAGGCATTGCTCAATGAACAGCAGTTGTATTTGATGAAACTTAAATTTCAGACTTGTAAACGTATTTCATTTGTCAATGAAAGTTACAGTGACTCATTGAAATAGATGTCATCGGCTGGTTCGCTAGCAATCACAAGCGATCTAATTCCTCGGTCGAAAATAGGTTTTCTTTTTTACCAAGTCCAAATGTGTAGCATCAGCAGCCGTTGTCATTTCAGTAACCACTCGATGGAAGACGAGGATTTTCGTTAATTTCAATAAAAAGCTAAGAAGTTCGAAGAACTGATTTTTGTCTGATAACTACTTATCTTCTGTCCGTGAAAGCGTCTTTGAGTAACGAAAACGAACTGATCTACAGATTATAAAATGGGACACTCATTCAATGGATGGAAGAAGAAAAATCTTACCGCTAGGCATAGCTACTCTACTTGTCTTCAGCAAATATTAATACCAACGGTTCTCGTGAAAAAAGAAAGAGAAATTGAAATGCGCGAGTCTTTGACTGATGGTTAAAGAAAGTTTTTTATAAGCCCAAACTATAGAATCTTCCCTTAATCTTCAAAACCATTCAACTGGTTGAGATGAGAGACACCGGTTTGGAAAATACCCTGTCCAAAATACTCTAATAAAAAGAACAATTATATAGCATTTATATATCAGCAAAACATCAAGAGCACTTAAAAGGGTAACCCTCCTTCAAATTTCCAGCAACAAAATAAGCTGCATCACACTTATAACCATTTTTTGTGCAGTAGAGCTATTCTACAGCGAATAGCTCATTGAAAAGGCCTCGACGTGCCGCAAATGATTTGTTTGACTAACTTCTAAATCCATCTAGTATTATGGCATGCAGTTTATCTTGTATAGCCAGCAGAGAGTTGGCCTATTAAAGAGCGACTGGTTAATTAACTTTATTCGAATTAAATATTGCTAGCTCAATTTGTATCACAAATAGCATTACATCGTCCAAAGTATTTTATTGTGCAGTGTGCAACCTAAATTCAAGAGCGTTTGCCAGAAGTGAAAAGTTTTAAATTCGCTCTAACGAATGAACAAGAATTGTGCAAAGTATTTTGCGTGAGGTTATCCCTTCTTACGCTCATGCTAAATGATTATAAACGGACCGAGTCTCTACTTAAAAGTACAACAGCTTAGTATGAATTGAACACTATACCGTGTTGCTTATGGAGTTAGTTGGAGCCCAGTTCACGCTGCCATGACGGAAATGCGATGCTTCAACCAATGATAGCAATTGCAGTAGAGTCACGAGAGTAAGAGAGTTGGCTGATATGCTGCACGCCATCTTGTTATCGAAAAAAAGCCTCGTGTTTGATACTGCTGAATGATCCGTCCATAAACATCAAAACGGAAAATCCATTGAATTGCAGCAAACGCTCAAAGCACGAAGGCTTACTTTCAAGCATGTCAATCAAATTTGCTCAGGCGTATATACCGCCTGCCAACAATGAATGAATGAATGAATGATAACTTTGTTTATACACGGTTAAAAACATCAGAGTCTAACACAGAAAATTAATTAAAAATTCTCAAAAACTGTTTTACATATTTGCCGTGTGGGAGTACTGATCAGAAAACCATCTATGTGAATTTCTCTTAAATAAACCTAAGGAATTTGATGTACGTATTTCCTCGGGACAATTGTTGCATAGAATAGCGCCACTGAAACTGAAGCTACGCTTCAGGTAATCAGTTCTTGCCCAAGGGTATTTCACGATTTAACATTAAGATCGTTTGGAAAAACTGCAGTGTTAAAGTTTATTTTTCTTTAAAGTAATCAACAAATGTAACGATTAATTAAGCACTCGCTAATATATTCTTAAAACAGGACAGGGTACTAGATTTTCGACATCTGTTATTACTGCTTCCCAATTAACATGCGACGCGTATTAATCGACCCTATGACACCTCGCCGTGAAGATTCAAAGTGAACAGAACCCTCTCAACGAAAACAATCTAATTAGGGAACGGTGCATAATTTTTATAAAGAGTTTGTTAATGCTAGTTCCTTATTTGGTAATAATGGCGTATTTTGTTTCCACAGAGAACATTTCCCTTTGCCTTTTGGAAATTATATTGCAGGAAAATGGAGAAACTTTCGCGTAGCATCTAACTGCATTTAACAAAGGAAGGTCTCTTTACTTCGGGATTGGATAAGCCTTATCCAATCCCGAAGTAAAGAGACCTTCCTTTGTTAAATGCAGTTAGATGCTACGCGAAAGTTTCTCCATTTTCCTGCAATATAATTTCCAAAAGGCAAAGGGAAATGTTCTCTGTGGAAACAAAATACGCCATTATTACCAAATAACCGGGTTAATAAAAAGAAAAAAACACAATTCAATGCTTGGCTGCAGGCTAGAGATATCAACTTTTAATTATCATCACAAGAGGTTAATTGAAGAAAAAAAACAGCATTCGGCAGCGGGTTAGAGATGACAACTCTCAAGTATAATATTTATTATCATATAAGATTGATGAAAGCAGTTCTGTATGTGCTTATCACAAAAATTATTCCACAGTATGTTACCCGGAAGTGTTAACGTCACGCTGGTAAAATTGATGAAACATTCGAAACGAGCTAGGCGACACATGATGCTCTTCTTTTGCTTTTAGAAACATTTTACAGAACGCCTCATGGCGTAATTCCCGATTTTACGAGTTGATAGATTTTATATTGAATACATATGCTTCTTTCTCATCAGTTTGGGGGTGTGTGTCCGGAGGTGTGTGGTACATTTTTTCGATGATGGAACCTTTTTGTCTGAAAGCTTTACTCCAAAACAATAACTGGAATTTATAAAAAAACATGGACATGGCGCTATTTTGACGAAAATTCTTCAGGGCCTAGACATGCACTACTCTGACTTAAACTCTTTAATACCTCGTACACATAAACTTGCACTTAACCGTTATATGACGGCATTTGTGAGTTAAAATAGCACCATATTGCAGCCGCTCTTTGAAGGTGCAACACTGAGCGAAACACTAATTATAGGATACACGAGAGCGAGTCTGGGAATGGACATGGCTGGTTGGACATTTTGTAATCGCAAGACAGTGCAGAATTGAGTGTGGCTAGATGTTATGACCCACTGTATTGAAAGTTATCAAATAGAGTAACCAAAGCCCATACGTATTAGCTTATTAGTGATTGAACATACCAAATTTATTGCAAAATCATTGACCTCGTTTTGTAGCCAGTAAAAGAAACCGTAAAAAATGTACACCTTTGTGTAACCAAACTAAACAGTCGTTTAGTATTGAACAGTTTGAGAAGAACTAATGATACATTCTTGTAATAACAACAAAGAAACTTTTACTTTCTAAGGTGTTTATTTGTTACTGGCTAGCTTGCATTTTGCTCTTATTTTTGTATATTATCGCAAAAACGCTGTTTTCGCTTTCGAGGGATTAAACGGAATAATATATTGCAATATACAAGGCAAAATCAGGCGACACGAATGCAAAAAGTTCTTTCTTTATTTCGTGCTTAAAAATAGAAATAGTATGAATTAGATTAACAAAAAATAACCATATTGACTATGACTACAATAACAATTACATTAATCGCAAATAACGCAGTTACATTTTTGATACACTTTTTTTGATTCCTTCAAAACATTGTTAAGCGGCAATAACTTTTGATTATTGCCATTTCTCCTACCGTGTCGCCTACGAAATATAAAGTTTAAGATTACAGTCGGAGCCGAAAATGTATTCAGGCTCATGTGTATATATATCTCAGGTCGAAGAAAACGAAAAAAAAAAAAGGAATTATTATTAATTTTTATAGCCTGCAGTCTATAGATGATTGAAGCTATTTTTGCCTAATGGTAAAATACTACTGCGTTCGAATGTCTCTGATTGGTTAAGTATTTGTCAATTAGGACGTGGCCAATCACTGGCGATACAGGGGAGCACACGTCATCGGTAAGGAATGTATCGGCACCGCCTAATTCGGATCTTCAGACCTGAGTAGTAACGTATCGTTTTACATCGTGTCACTCTTTTCGATCATGTCATCTTCCTGGATGTAAGCGTTTTTTCTGTCCATTTTCTCCTCTTGTGTGGTGTACAGGTCCCCGACCTTGTTTTTACTCAATAGCAGTCGTGCAATGCGGTACTTGACAAATAAAACGGCCAGGGCTACGACTGCCACCAAGGCAAATCCACCAGCGGCTGCAGCGCCTCCAATTACCGCTGCAGATTGTTTGCTTGTATCTATATGGATATCAGAAAGGAGTGCCGTTGATTAAATGGCCTGGGTCATTTAAACAGAGCTAGCGCTGCGACAAGGGCTAATTGGCCTTTTTAAACATTCTAATTTGCAAGTTCATCATGCATCTATGCCCATCTCCTACAATATTGCCAATACTTGTTCGTTACGTCTGATTATAATTTTGGGGGGTTTCTTTCTACCTTTATCAACATTTTTCTCACAATTTCTTCCAGTTGGAGTTGATCCCGTTAATCACAAAAACAAATTATTTATTTTACGATTAGCAGGAAAAGCGCCTTCCATGTCTTCGATTTCTCACAATGACTTGCATTGTTTTCAATAGTTCCAAGCACTAGTCAAGTTCTAAAAGATCACAGCCATTTACCTGTAGCTGTCTTCTTCTCCTTGATTACCAGAGGCCCTCTTTTGATGATGTAAGTGTCCGACGTGCTACCAATTTCTTCTTGCACCTCTCTTCTCTTTCTTCTGCCCCCGCTCAGACACCCTTGACGGCACCTTTTAGTTGACAGATTTCAAGTTACTTCGATAAAACTTGTTAAAAAGGCTCTTGGGTGAAGACTATATACTGCTACTGCTACCGCTACCACAACTGCGACTGCTACTGCTACTGCTACTGCTACTGCTACTATTACTGCTGCTACTATTACCATGCTTGTGGATTGTTGAAGCGCCAAGTCAAATCGAGGCTAGCGAAATACCAGAATCTTAATTCAGCTATATGCAAAGGCCTTTCTGGCCACTCTTGTTGGCATTCATAGCTGGCTTGCTTTCTTTAAGAATTAAAACAATTAAGGTCACAGTGAATCTTACCTGGAATTAGAGTCTCTGTGGCAGGCAAGTAACTCACAGTGCAAGTAAAACGTGTCGTAATCATCGAAGAACCTAAATCCTCTGAGCTGGAATCGTTGGAAATCACGGTACTCGTCGTAATCGTGTATCAGCGATGTATCCCTTGGACAGCTTTGAAAAATAAAATTATAAAGAAATAGGAAGATGACCTCCTAAAATTTACTAGAAAATAGATAGCTATTTCATTTTTTTTAACTGCCATGGCTACCAAAAAGATCCGATTCCGAGATGGCATTTGAACCCACGGTCCTTTTCCAAGTTTCCTTTGATGCTACATTATGCTCTATTTCCTAGATCACTCACTTTGGAGACTATCAAATTAAAAGGTAAATATATATTAGAAGTGCTACACATATTAAGACGTCACGATGTTGTCACAATATTTTCCTGCTTTCGTGTGTCGGCATCTTTATACGTACCCATCTTCTATAATGGTGTAATGTGGCGACGAATAATAACTTGCTCCTTTTGTGGCCCTGCAGTTCTCCGCCATTATCACCAGGTCAGCACCTGATTCCACGCTGTACTCAAAAGGGATATAATCATTTAGAATCACTTCCACTGGATATTCATCGTTGTTGTAGGGTGATGCATATAATAGGCTTCTGTAGACATCGAACGTGAAAGTAAAGTTTCCGAATCCCACTGAAAAATAACGTCAATTTTCCATTAAAACATCTTTCATTTATATGCTATTCAAAATCAAGAAAATGAAAGTTCAAGGATAGATTATGCATATTAGGTTCTGACTGACAACATTTAATGGCTGGGAACAGTGGTGCATAAAGGATATCTGTTTTTTGACGCAACAAAGCGACATCAAAAGATAAAAATTCTACAAACCTGGCCCAGGTATGTCTATCCTTCCCTCAGGAACAAAGCTCAAGGTGAGAATCTCCTTTCTGGAGTAGCTGCAGTCAAACGGAAGTTCAAAGTCGTGCTCTCGAGTGATAACGCCAGAGCCATCATCTCCGGATCCAGAGTTTTGGATTGGCACGGCATCTTGCTGAACAACATTCGAGAAGACGAGAGTGTCACCTGTTTCTACGAAAGATGTCCAGCAGCCGCTTAAAGGAGTGCTGATATATAGATGCGTGGAGGTTTCACGAGTGACTTGACATAAAGGGTAAAGTAAGTGCATCCTGCTGGCATCTAATGAAGGGAATGAGCTCTTCTCAAAAGACACCTCCATTTCATTGCCACCACAAGTAACGCTAGGTTCTGAAATGAAGTCAGAATACTTTAATATTAGCAGTCTGTAAATAACAACAAATGTCAAGTTAAAAGCGTTTTTGTTAACAGACTGAATCAGTTAATGACATTACCACTGCCAACCACAGAAAGCACCAAAAGTGAAAAGATCAGATCAACTCCCAAGGTCCACCTCATCATGCTGCTCTCGAAGTTGTCAAAGAATATGCCACTGTTCTCTCCTTAAATCGAACCTTTCACAGAGATAAAAATGTAACTGCACCACTTTTGAAACACACAAAGAACGGAGAAGGTGTGAGTCAATCAAACCTGTTGAACCGCGTATTAAAGCCAATCGCTGACGCATATTATCAATTCGATGGACTGATTGAAAGCAGCTTATGTCCATGCCCTTAGCTATTGTTCTTGCCTGCTATGCTGCACTATGCACTATGGCACCCCATCATGCAACAATGATGCGAAATCTTTTGATTAGAAATGGTCTGCCGACTAACACGAGATATAATTTCATTCAATTTTGAAGTCTTTTCTATTAATTATTTCATTTTTTTCGTTGCTACCTTAAATCTACAAAATACAAATGGTAAACAGTTTAATTTAAGTTCACGCTTAACTTCCTAAATGTTCAAATAACAAAGAAGCTAAGTTTCACGCTTGAGATTGTTTGTGTGATTAATAAGTTATTAGGAATATTCTTTCGAATTCTTGTCGTGCCAAATACGCCCTAAAACGCGCGCTCAAGGCATAGTTTCCAGCGATGAACGAAAAAAAAATCATTTAAATGGCAAATTTTAATTTGTGGAGTATTTCGCATTAATTTTATCGATAACTGTAATCGCCATATACACGTAGTCTAATTAATAGCTCGTACTAGCATATATTAATATTTCATGTCTGAAACTAAAAATAGTAACAGATTGCAGAATAGCCGTTTCTTTTAGTGTTAAATTTATTACAGTGACTCTACGCTGTGCAGATAATTGGGAATGAAATCGAGGAAAGCCTCACAGTGAAAGTCATAACTACTAATGACGTTCACAGTGACGGGCTTTTAGATAAACTAAAGCTAAAGTTGACTGTTTCAGATAGTTCAGTTAAATTTTTGCATGAACACAACCGGAAAAGGATGGCCTACAGTGGCCCACGTTGGCATGCACTAAAACCAGGAAGACCGGAAGCCCGGAAGACCGGAAGACCGGAAGACCGGAAGATCGGAACACCAGAACACCCCGGAACAACCCGGAACACCAGAAATACCATAAAATGTCATATATATAAAATTTTTGTGTTGCGGGGTGTTCCGGTGTTCCATGTTTTGGGGTGTTCTGGTGTTCCGTGTTTTGGGGTGTTCTGGTGTTCCGGTGTTTCGGTGTTCTACGTTCGATATAAAATTCAAGCATGACACCAAGGCTTAACTACAAGTTTGGATCGAATGAAGTCTTCTATGGGAATAACAGTTAAAGGTCAGGAATACATTCAAAAATTTGCTTTTTAAACCAGAAAGGCTCTAAGTCATGTTAGAATTTCGATATATCAAACGTGGTCAGTGACCCAGGACTTCCTGTTGTGCTTACCCAATATTACTGATTCGATGTGACGTGTTTTGTGTTTGTAACCACCACCAAGTAAATAACAGATCTTTATTTTTCGTCTAAAACTCAGTGACTAATACAATTGAACTAAGTATTAAAGCTGGAGAGGATACTAAATGCAACGTTCCGGGTACAGTGCAGAATTTTAAGCGGCATTAAAACGGAAGAGAAATTACGTGTGCCACGCTGTGCTATCTCATTGGAATTGATGGAATGTGACGGGTCTTGTTTTTAACTAAGAGATTTTCATTCTGCTAAGAGAAAGGAGCTCCCTTAACATCGGTACAAGCAATTGCGTGCGTTTAATTCTTAATCAGTCAATAATTGAAAGGCAGAAATGACTAGTTCAACTAATGTAATTATGCATGTTTACAGTTTTACAAGCTGTGAAAGACGCCGTGCAAAGCATCCAACCATCGCGTATTCTTGAAAAATAGGAAACAAATTGCTGACCCCATGCTGAGCCATTGATTAGTTTTCGGTTAATAATGAACTATTAAATCAATTAATGTGTAGATCACATCCCGTCGTCGTCGTCTTGGCTTGACGGAAGAACATAAGCCACAAACTGGGCTGTTTTTGCAATCACGTGTCGTCCGCCTTGAATTTACTTAATTTAAGTGACGCCCAGCAAGAACGTGGTCAAATGCTTACAATTTTGAAATCAAGTAATTGCAGTGTAATTATTGAAAAGAAATGTCTCAATAAAGTCCAACATAAGCAGGACTGCGGTTTCAATATAGCAAATTGTTTTTGGCATACATTTTCGCTTTGCTGCTAGCCTGTACCAGGCTCTCAGATAGTGGGACACGCGAAGACAAGAAACGCGAGTGAAGCGAGCGCAAGAGCGAAGAGGTGTCTTCACCCCACCTCTTCGCTCTTCCGCTGACTTCGCTCGCGTATCTTTCCTTCGCGTGCCCCACTATCTGAAAGCCTGGAACAGGCTACTTTGCTGCTAGAAAACAAAACTTTTAGGCCGAGTCATGCTGCGCATATTCGATAAATTAGTAAGCGACCTCGTCTCAGCTTTCAAGACGACGGCTGGGTGCAGAGAAACCGTTATCTTGAAAGCGGAATACAGTCAACTCTCTCTAAACGGACACCTCTTTAAGACAGACTCCTCCGTTAGACGGACACCTGGTGCTTTTTCCGGCTGTTTCTCAGTCATTTTACTATTACCAAATTCTCTATAATACGGACACCTCTATAAGACGGACAACGGACACTTGTGAGGTGCTGAATGTTACCGCAAATTATGATTTAGGGAAGAAAAGTTCTTAAATTACCAAGTACGTTAATTAAGTCAGTAAATCTAAGGATTTGTTAAAGGTACTTCCAGTGCACGTTCTGTGCGTCCTAGAATGCTGTACATCAATTTCACATTCCATTCTTAGTAATAGGCCCTTTGCACGACCCAGTCACATGGTACAAAATAAGACCCTTCTGGTGAGCAAGCTACGCGCTGGGACATCCAAAACAAAGCCACTTCATGTCCCAGAGCGTAGTTTGCTCACCAGCAAGGTGTGTACCATGTGACTGGGTCGTGCAAACGGCCTATTACGACTTTTTATCACAAAAAACATAAAGTGAATTAAAAGCTAAAATAAAAGCTATGGTAGGCGTCTGTTTGTGGAGATCTTGGTCAAGATTTCGGAGGCTAAAATAGTCGCCTTCGAGTCATATTATTCATGAGACAGCTAATCATGCTCTATGGCTTGACGTTCGTTGATGTATTCCTCCCCACGTTAATGAGATTCCTCCCCAAAAAGAAGGAATACAGCCCAACTATGTTAATCCCCTTTAAGGACAAATAGTCATATTATTCACGAAACATATTTGATCACGCTTTATGGCTTAGCTGCACTCAAGCGAGTGGCACTGAGAAAATAATAGACGAATTTCGAGATTTTAATATTCAGCCTGAGGCAATAGACATCACTGCGAGGCTCCGGGGAATAAACCCCACAAACTCTTTAATTTATAGATAATAAGTTTTATCAACTGGGTTTATAATGTGAATTGGCCACCGTAAAGATATTCGAGAGCTGACGTTTCGAGCGTTAGCCCTTCGTCGGAGCGGATCGAGGAATTGTGGGTCGTGTGTGGTTTATATACAGAAAGATGGAGCTACGCTATTGGTTGATGCGATCAATTTGTTGGGCGCGATGATGGCCCGCTTGAACAACGGAAGCAGGATATCCGCGTTTGTCGAAGAAATTGCACATTTCCTCTGATTTTAAGGAAAAATTTAATTTAAGTTCACGCTTAACTTCCTAACTGTTCAAATAACAAAGAAGCTAAGTTTCACGCTTGAGATTGTTTGTGTGATTAATAAGTTATTAGGAATATTCTTTCGAATTCTTGTCGTGCCAAATACGCCCTAAAACGCGCGCTCAAGACATAGTTTCCAGCGATGAACGAAAAAAAAAATCATTTAAATGGCAAATTTTCATTTGTGGAGTATTTCGCATTAATTTTATCGATAAATGTAATCGCCATATACACGTAGTCTAATTAATAGCTCGTACTAGCATATATTAATATTTCATGTCTCAAACTAAAAAATAGTAACAGATTGCAGAATAGCCGTTTCTTTTAGTGTTAAATTTATTACAGTTACTCTACGCTGTGGAGATAATTGTGAATGAAATCGAGGAAAGCCTCACAGTGAAAGTCATAGTGAAAGTTTTATCAACTGGGTTGATAATGTGAATTGGCCACCGTAAAGATATTCGAGAGCTGACGTTTCAAGCGTTAGCCCTTCGTCGGAGCGGATCGAGGAATTGTGGGTCGTGTGTGGTTTATATACAGAAAGATGGAGCTACGCTATTGGTTGGTGTGATCATTTGTTGGGCGCGATGATGGCCCCCTTGAACAACGGAAACAGGATATCCGCGTTTGTCGAAGAAATTGCACATTTCCTCTGATTTTAAGGAAAAATCAGAGTCGTCACTACAAAGACGGCAAATTCTAAGAATTGAGAATAAGGAATTGAATTCTTGATATGTGAAGATGAATACAACAAATAACTTTGAGAATATGTGGGTTTGTAGTGCACACTGCTGCATAAACCGTAATATGGCAGTCTGCGGCCTTTCCCTTCAAAACTCTAGAACAAAAATTTAGTTTTCAAATCGGCACTCTTTATCCTCACATTATCAACGAACGCTTTTTATTCAACTAATTTATTCCGTTGTTTTTCACGTTACCAGGCACCAACCAATAACGTAGCTCCATCGTTCTGTTTTTAAACCACACACGGCCCACAATTCCTTGATTCGCTCCGACGAAGGGCTAACGCTCGAATCGTCAGCTCTAGAATCTCTTTACGGTGGCCAATTCACATTATCAAACCAAATTATATTGCTATACTTCCCACCTACGCAGCACCACAGTTTCTTACTTACCGCCTCTATAATGTATACCCGGAGGCTCGTGCTGAGGTCTATTGCTCGGTTTCCCAGATAGTAAAACTGATCCGGGTTTAAAACATCGAAATTGGTATATTCCTTTCTAAGACTTTCTAAAGCCTGCTTTTGTTCGTCTAGCAAAGTTAAACAAATGGAATAATCAACGTAATGTGATATGAGTTCGAGTTTGCATTTAGAGCAAGGAATACCTATATAACAATTCATTAATTGTATTCAGTTAAGTAAATTAGGGATAGAATCTGCCAAGTTTCTTAGAAACCACATGCCTGGTTTATTGATCGTAAGCACCTGTTTTGACTGCGATCAAAATTCACATATCTAATATACAAATTAAGAGTTATTTTAGTAGGTAATACTAGCAAAAATGTAATTAGCCCCATAGCCACAGAAATTGTAAGTTGCAGTTCATTTTTCATGGTCAAAACGGCTAGCGGCATGGTTCGCAGGCGCGTTCGACGAAGACGACGGCGACGACGAAATCGCCCCAGCATGGCAGCCACACTCCACAAACAGGTCCACCTGAGTAACGTCAATGTTACCGTAAGCTGACATCAGTGGCATTGGACATTGATGTTATGATCAATTGACAGCTGTCAACACAAGGTATCCGCTGTATCACATGACCATATCGTGGGCTCAGTTCTAGAGCTCATCGAGTTAACGTGTTGGTTTTTAAGTTAACCCCTAACCATGTGATTGTTTTTGATTGGATAGCGGGCTTAAATCATTTTCTTTTCTAGGCCAGGGTTCTGACAGGATTTTGTATTTTTCGGGCTCATCCTCAGTGGAATTTTTGCGATTGGAGTCGTGAATTAATTATGTCAGCAAAAAAACGACGAAATACGAGCTTTTCTCGTGTTCTCCCAACATCCCTCGTGGTTTTATTGCGCCGGTAAACCCCTAGAAAGTGTGGTCTAATTAACTACTGTCTGAAACGCTGGGTGCGGCTTTGACTGTAACAGGGAGAGCATGGATTATATTCTAATATCCCTCTAGGGGAAAAACACAATTGGGGAATATCCCCCCACCCCCAAAATTTACCTTTAGTGTTCTTTGGGAATCTTCTTCTTTGTCATCTACGACGACAATGTCCCTCCTCACTTCCCTCTTTTTTGCTTCAGTCTCTTTTTCAACGCTACCGATTGAGACTTGGTCGAAACCTAACAACCCTTATGTCACTTCCTCATGCAGTGTTAAACTGAGCGTTTTCGTAGTCTTCTTCCAGATTGTTAGCAAGATTTTTCGAGGATAGCATGCGCAATTTCTCGAACTCCGTGCCCGGATTTATTGAGCCATTAAAGCTACTTTGTGTCACGGAAAGGTCTTCCTAAGAGTCACAGATGCAAAGTCTGTAGTATTTATTTTTTTTTAAATTCGCAATGCTGTAACCTTTATGGCATCACAAAAATTTTATGATGTCATCTCCGCAAATCCATACTACAGATTTTACATCTGAATGCAATTTATCCACTGGCTTTGGATTCATCCGAGATGGATGTAAGCTCTGCGCATTTATGTGTTCTGGTCACGTGACTTTCCAAATATGGTCAAAACTGCCAAAAGTGAAAGCAGCCTCCAATAGAACAAGCATGGCAAAAAAATAATCCTATGATTGAAATGGAACCCAAGATATGATAATTAGACGTCATGTGACGTCATGAAATTCTGAAATCAAAATTCGCTTTGCCTGCTAAATTTTCGTTGCCACTAGGTGTAAGGCTATCTAAAAATATATCTTTTCGCAAATTTTCAGCTCGATAGTACCCTTCGGTTTGAAAACAGAGTATGTTGAATATTTGAGTTCTCGTCCGTATCAAGCTGAGAACCGTGACAAAACTATCTTGTTTAGAAAAAGCCTATCCTTTCGAGTTTCAGATGTTTGAACATTTCAGATATAATAAGTGGTGTTTATGTGTAAATATAATAGCTTATCAGCCAAAAGAGGTCGCTATAATAGCACAACTGACAACTTCTTACACGCCTACATATATATTCATTCCTTTAGCTTTACCATTTACTTGAGAATGACCGAAGCGCGGTCGAAACGTCATATTTTACCGTTGATTTTTATCGTCAAAAGTTTTAAGAAACCTTTACTTATTATTATTATTATTATTATTATTATTATTATTTTCATTATTATTATTATTATTATTATTATTATTTTTATTATTATTATTATTATTACGGAAGGCAAATGCACATTAAACCAAATATAGGGTAGTGTAGCAGCTATCCAAAACTACTTTTGTTTGTTATTGTAAGCAGCTTCTATTGTTTTCAAGACAAAGTCATTGTTTCAATTGTTGAGTCTTTTGTTTGGGGCTAGGGTATCAAATCAATCACATTATATGTTAGGAAAGCTGTTACATCGCCCAATATATTCAAATATTAAAGCCTTGTAATTACGAACTTATATTTTTTCTTTCAACAGTGCCATGAAGGTGTACTCTACAGTGGTCAGTATTTTGCTACCCATTCGCAATTGTTAGTATACTAGGTGTGGCTCACATGTTTTAGTTCTAGTTTTACTTCTTAGTGTTCGCCAATTTTTTTGTTGATGTTGTTAAGAAATCCTGTAAACAGTTGTTCAGATCAGATATAGACAAATGATAGACGTGCATGAATCTCAATAAAACCTCCTGGAATCGAATGAATAATGTTCCCTTGCGTCATGGGACTTAGAAACTAGAACCTATACCTCTGGCATAGTGCAACAAAATTAAAGCTACAAAGCAAGTGTTCTACCGAGTTATTCCCCGTTTCCAGCGCTGTTCAGTTAAGTCGTCATTAACTAAACCCTATTTGCTAAACATTTCCGCCCCGCGCCCTCGCAAACTATTCAAGTCGTCAGGCCGAATATTTGCCTAGCTCGTAACGCTGGTAAAAACCGTCTTACAGACGCAAAAACACTTATGGTTACATTCCTTTCAGATGCCATGAACTCCCCATATACTAAGCCCCCGACTTAAGGCGGTTAGCAAAGAGGTTGGATTTCAAACATGTACATGTTTCATGAGCCGGCAACAAAAATATAATTATACATTGGGCACAAAGATTATTTCCCTATTCTACTTGATGAGTGATAAATATATCCCCGGCCGGAGGGTAGTTCCTTAAATTAATTTCGATAGGTATGTGCCACGAAGGGTTTGAAATCTGACCCTATGGAAAAGAGATAACAAAAATCTATACCCTTTTTAAGGACCAAGGCCGACCATGCAAATAACACCCTATTCGATCAAGCGAAAAAAAATCTAAGAATAACATAAATGGGTCAATTTTAATTCGCTTCAATAAACGCTTACACTTTAACGGATAGTTCAGGTGTAACAGACCGTTTCTGTTTGGTTTAGTTGTCCATTTCCACACTGCAATTATAGCTGATACAGTTTAGCTTTTCTATCTAAGGATCACACCAGGGGTCCATTTCTCGAAAGTCCCGGAACCTTTTTGGTTACCAAGCCTAAATTTGTAATCAAAACCTTAAGAGTTGTAGCACGATTTTCAGCTCACAAAAAAGTCAATTTTGTTTCATTAACTGATAGTTTCCTTGTATTAGTTTCAAAACTAGTAAACAATCGATTATCGGAACGTTCGAGAAACTGGCCCCATGAACAATTCCAAAAGCGAAAAAAAGTGATACTTTAAGGACCGAGAATCTTAAAAAATATACCCTATCCCGCGGCATATGCAACTATTGCCCATATATGGGAGTATCGCCCTCCCTCTCGGGAAATAAATCCGGTATGCGGAACTGAGAAACAAGGAAAAAGTCTGCGTTTTAAGCCTAGTGACCCACCAGGCCCGGCCCGAGCTTATCCCAGTATTAAAGTTGCTGTTACCCATTTCTACACATGGGTAGAGAGAGCCACTCCAAGAATAAAGTATCTTGCAAGACCACAACCCAGTGAGCCTAAGTCAACAACTTTGTTTAGAACATAGCGCACCTCTCAAAAGAAGAAGAGAGTGGATTATTCTCGGCTTGTTGGGGAGGGGGTGGTGTTGTCTAAGAATGTTCTTTGGTTTGCCGGTGGGCAGGGTCCTGAGCAGACGGTGTTCTCAGTTATACGTACCAGACGTAACTAATCAACTAATCATGTTCGCGGGCGTAAATATGCGTTTGGCCCGACCCAGGCTAATCTTTCTTTTTTTTTCAGAGGGCATTCAGGACAGCAATCAAAGATAGTAAGCAATATCTTGAACACTGCCGGCAGCCAGTCTGTATTTATTTCTGATCGAAAATCAGCTAGGCTAAAGATCTTAATAAAACTTGCCAGAAAACCTCAAACTTCAATCATAATTAACGCTTAGAAACAAATTGGCTCTAAGTTTTTTTTTTCGAATGAAATATACAAAATTCTATAGAAAGAAAAGAAATAGCCATTTAACGTTGTTAAAATTAAATGCACAGTATCAAACTAAACAGGACTGGCAGTTTGGCATTGCATGAGTTTCGCCAAACAAACTTACTGGATTCTTCTTCGATTTTCCGTAAATAAATTACCCTACATCTAACTGAGAAGATTGAGAATTTTCTTCACTGTTACCTCGTTAGAAGGAGCGCGAGAACAGCAGATGGAAAAGCCTGAACGAGTCAAACGGAACTTGAAGAGTTGATAGCGAGCAAGAAAATGGCGCGAATAATTGAATGGTTTTCAGTTCTGATTGGCTGGCACCTTCACTTTCTTGTTTCTGATTGGTCTACGTGGCGGGCTAAAATATATTTTAGCCAGCTTAATTCTCAGTTTTAGCCCGCAAAATACGCCACAATGCCCGATAAAGTTATTATAATGATCGATAGCCTATAGAGCTCTTGTAAGGAGTAGTCAACGGGTATTCCGTGAGTAATTAGTTGATTACGGTCTACACTCAATGAGTAACAAACTGTCTAACAAAAAAAGTACGGGTATTGATTACTCATTGTTATTTCCCACCTACAGCGAGATTCTAATTAACTCCTGTTTTCATACTTTCTACTGGCCTAAATTTAAGATTGCATTGAAACCTCTATTAAGCGTACCCCATAATAAGCGGAAACCCTGTTTTAGGCGAGCCGAGGCGTCAGTGAGTCTAAATCTGTTCTGCTCTCAGGCTAACGGCTCATGGCTTTCCTATGGCTGTAGTCATAAAAGTTTGGACATTTTATGGTGTCATTTCTGTAAGAGTATATACCATGGGAAATGTGGTCGATTTTTAAAATAGCTTTTTATAATTTTGTGTCCTCATGAACGGGATGCACCGTCACTGCGATGGCATTTTGGATTACATCCGGGGAAACGCTTGGCGTTGCTGTGCGTTTCGATGAAAACTGAGTCACATCATCATCGGAGGGAGATTCGTCTACGTCTGCTTGAGCTTCAGTATCAGTCTTTGGTGCTATATAAGTGAATAATGCAAAAGTTATAATGTATAACGCTAAAATGGTATTTTAGAACCTAATTTGTTGACATTAATGCTAATTTTGTGTTGTATTGATGAAGGAAGATGTAGATGTAATTCTTGTCAAACACGGTTGTCAAAAACCGTTTGCCAAAGAGATTTCAAAGCTAGCAATCACAACAAACTAACGTCAAAATATGCCATAATAGTCTTAGTCCCACCTTTAGTGTTACAGAAGAACTCTGAAGATTGACAAAACAGAACCAATAGGAATCCAACCAGAGTAAGTATCCCAGGCGCCATTGCAAAGACGTGTTGCACGTAACTGCTAACGTCCTCATTTGAGTCGGAACTGCAGAGCAAAAAGGACATCGGTTAAAACAGAACATGCCACAAAGTTTTCTTGGTTTGCAGGTGACGTCATCGACGCCATGTTTGATGACATTAAAAAAAATCTATTTAGCTTCTTTTGTTTGGGCATCCAACATGGCCGCCACGCTCATTGTCATTTCAGTCTCTCGGGATTGGTTGCAAACTAGCAATATGGTGAACGATCAGTTACAAAAGTATTTGAAGTATGACATTTAATTCTTGCAATTCTTGCAGTTCCTAAGCGTAAAAATCTTTTCGATAATGAAACCTCCGAATATGAGCCCATGGGCTTAGCTCTTATATCTGAATTTTGTACTTGTTTGTTAATATGACATTGCAACATGGCCAAGTATTTTTAACGTTAATTTTTTTTTCACGATTGCAAAACTTGTCTGATATAACATACCACGGCTATGTCTATTGGCCCATATATAAAACCAACCAAAAGTGGGACAATAAGTTTCCTTCCGGAATCGATCATTTTCGCGGAAACAGAATCAAACTCATGTCGAACTTACTCTTTTTCCGGATAAAATCCTTGTATACCAATGACAAGGGCCCCACTTGATAATCTAGCAATCACAGTGATAATGGAAATCACTGATCCACTGGTTTCCTGTAAAGTTATGATATCTCGTCAATGAGGCAGACCAGTTCTTATTAACCGAGCGGGAGGTCTGTATGGGAGAATCTTGACTTAGCATCGTAGTATTTGATAATTAATATATAGGTCGAATGCTTTTTCCATTATATTGTAAATGGGGATGTCAACCAAGGGTTACCCAGAAAAAAGGGTAAAAATGATGTTTTCAGGGTATCAGTACATTTAGCTTTTTTCTGCATATAGTCTCACAACTTCATCTACGCAAACAGGCAATTGTTAGGCCTTATAATATAATAATAATAATATAATATTATCATATCATGTGTAGCTCAGAACAGCGCGCAGTGTCATAAATAGGGGGTATGACCTAGAGGCACTAACCTTATTGTCCCCAATTAGTTCAGTGATGAAAGCTAGTGCCATAACATACATGATGGACATGCCACTTCCTATCATAACGACTGGTACATAGGTTGACTGTTTGATGGACGGAGTTTGAAAATAACTCCAAATTACACCGCATATCACAAAACAAGCTGCCATGAGGTAGCTCCACTACAAGAGCAAAGGAACATAAACTGAAACTTCAGAAGTAAGTTAATGCGTTGTAACACAACAAATCTATGCGATGATGTATATCAGCATCATTGAGAATTATTGTTTATCCTTTATTTGTCTTGGAGCAAATAAACTGGGCGTTATATATTATCAGAAGCTCTTCTGATAAGCTTCTGATATTATATATTCGTAATGGTAATAGGACTGAGTAGAGTCCAATTCGGTCTGTAATCATACGAGTGATTGACAAAATCGGACGACCGCGTAGCGGGAGTCCGATTTGATTAATCACGAGTATGATGACAGACAGAATTGGACGACATGAAGTCCTGTTGCCAATTAATCTTAACTATAACAAAATTCGAGAAAAACTTCCGCAAAGCATAAACCTGTTGACGATTCATCATCAAAGTGATAAAAAAAGCGATGTTTGAAAACAAAAGTTCTAGGAATATCAAGGAGTTACAGTCATATTAAGGAAAAAGAAAGAGCACGAGCACGCGCACGCGCAGCACGTAAGCCTTGTTATTGGACACCTTATTATTGGACGCTTTGCTATTTGGACACTTTAGCTGCACGCGCTCCAATTTGGTCAACAATAGGGCGTGCTACAAACCAATTAGAATGGAGAATTTGTTATAGTTATGATTAGTCATTTAAGAGGATCTGAATGGGTTTATCTAGCAAGTGACACTTGATCCAACATTTAAACTGAGAAATAATGTCCAGGCACTATCCCCCACCCGTAAATGGCAGCAGAGAAATAACATTACCAAATATAACTCCAACCACAGCAGAAAAACCAACAAATGTCTTTTTATATCCAGGCCTTGTAAGCTTGAATAAATAAAAGAGTGTGTTCATTGGAGATGGAGACGGTTAAGAAATTGTGATATTATAGACGACATAAATAAAGAAGACAGTTCTCCAAGTTTAAGGTGCGTGCGTTTTTCCAAATGAATATTGAGATATTCGTCGAAATGTTCCACACAAAATTATAGAGCCAAGTATGGAGCCGCCATGTTGGTGGACCTCCTAAAAGTGTATATTATTCGACAAAGGCGATCTTAGCTCTATGTCACGCACCGCCATAACTCCGAAATTCAAAATGCGCAGGTTTCCAAACGAAGGACGCTATTGAGCTGGAAAGTTGTAAACAGATGTAAATTTAGTACCTTTAGTTTGATTTGAGAATTTGATGACGTCACGTGAACATACCCCATAATAAAATATAGATAGAAGTTTCTCCCTTCCCCCACCCCCTCCTCAAATGCCAAGTTGGCTGAGAAACGTGGCTAAAAAGTAGAAAAGAAGCAGGGATTAACCGGCATACAATAGACTGCCACCCCACTCTATGGAGACTAGCAATAAAGCCGCTTAATTAGGCACTGCCAGAGCAAATTCTGACGAACGACATGACACAAAAGGCAGCGACAGTGCATACAATAAATCACAAATAGGAGGCAATCTTTCTCGCCAAAATTAGTAGAGTACGATGAAACACCGACACGGGCCTCCCTAATCTTTCAGAAGCCCTCTTGGCACTGATTTTAATTGTGCTTTTCATAATGCTATTATATACCTTGCTTCCAATCGTCTTGTTTAGTTTTTCACAGAGCAGGCTTGAGAAAGATGCACTGATCAGGAGAATTAGTGGGAAATAGGCGATGGCTTCCTAGAGGACAAAGGACATAGTTAAAAAAAATCGGTGATGCTCATCATCCAAGGCAAACGAAGACGTCAAAACCATTATTCTTAACGCATAGGGTCGGTTAGTTAGGAACAGACGCTATTTCGTTCAATTTTCTATTCATGTTTTTTTCCCATACATGCACTGACTAGACAAACAAATGCTCCCTCTTGACTGTTCGTCAGTTTTATTTAACGCCTCTTGGATTGATAGAACAGGCTTATCATGTTCCTACAACAACTTCTTTAAATGCAGTTCGAGAGCATCCATGATCAAGAGAATATTTCAGTGCAAGACAGTTCAAGAGAAAAACTTTCCTGACTACTCAGTGTCCAAAAGTGGCAAATGCACTTATTAGCCGGTAGGTACAGGGAAAAGCGAAGAATAGAATAGAAGTGTTTCTACAATATGGCTGGATAACATTAATGATAATGATAATGACAATGATATTGATGATGATGATGACGACGACGACGATGATGATGATGATGATGATGATGATGATGATGATGATGATTATGATAGCAATGACGATGACGATGAGGGTGACGGTGACGGTGACGGTGTTATAATAATAACCATAATCATATACGTAATCGTAATCGTAATCATAATCACAGTGGACCTCCGGCGACCCGGAGGGCCCCCAAGCGGAGCGCGTACGACCGACATACGACGAACAACGTCGCTCATGGCGACCATGCTCCAAAATAGGCCGATCTTAGCTTGCTATTTACATCTTTAATATTGGACATTCATGTTATGTCAATTGAGAGCTGTTAAAACAAGATATTCAGTGACCAATATCATAGCCGGCTCAAGTGTAGAGCTCATCGGGATCCAAACTGAGTTGTCGGGGTTTTAATTCGCCCGAGGCGCGAAAAATGACCGCTTCAATGTGCCCTCTCCCCAGTCGAAGCCAATTTTTACTTTTATCATTGTGATGTTCTTGCTGAAAGACAATAATAGAAATATGATTTAGTTTGTTCGGAGGAAAAAAATATTACTCAGGAGAGTCGGTGTTTCGAACGCGAAGCCGCCTCAAAAGCACTTTCGATCGCAAGGCAAGAACTTAGCCAACTGAGCTAATCCAACAAGACTTATTTACAAGAAGTGAAATGCATTTTAGTTTAAATTTATTTATCTTTTTCGTTTTGTTATATTTTTCCTTTTCTTATTTTGCTTTTATTACGAAAGAATTTTCACAAATCATCACGAACTTGCAACAAATGTGGAGCTCCGCTTTTGGGCTTGCCTATTAATAATGATAATAATAATAATAATAATAATAATAATAATAATAATAATAATAATAATAATAATAATAATAATAATAATAATAATAATAATAATAATAATAATAATAATAATAATAATAAGGAGGAAGCTCCCGCCATGTTAAGTGGTTTTCAGGGAGGTCCTGAAATGCCGTAAAAAATTGCCTAAAGGGTCGTGCAACTTTCATTCAAAATATCATTTGTGCCCATAAATCACGAAAGGCACTCGCGTTCATACGATCCCTATAAAATAAAGTATTGCAAATCTGGCGTAGCATTTACCTTTGCAAACTGTAGTCTTTCTGTGAGGAATAATGGCAAATATGTGTAAACTGTATTATACACAAGACGTGAACATGTGTAGACGATCGCTACCTGTAAATAAAATGTAAAATACATCAAAATGCATTTGTCAATAACGATAATCCCAGTGCTAATTCCTTGGGACACCAATTTCAAGTGCACCAATGACAAGCACTTTTTCCTCTTTTTGTTACTACACCACACGAAATTGTTAAAGGGCGACGGGAGGACTACTTGTTTTAAATGACAAAACTAATACGTTTCCCACGCCTTGTGGCAGGGATTGCAGTTTCCGCTATCGCTATAAGACGAGGAATAACAAATAAAGTTTTGGTAAAGCTTTGGTAGGTGTATTGATACAACAATGTAGCAAACCTTATACAAGTTTGGATCTTTTAGCCAGTCTTTCACCGATTTGCGACGTCTCTTCTCAGATGGATTAATCGATGATGAAGAAGGAAGACCTGATGTAGTTTCGCCATCTTTAACAGACTCAGTTCCTTTATCTTCTCGGGCCTGACTTATTTCAGCCACAGTCGACGGTTTCTCAACGGATTCATCGTCGATTAAAGGTAGCACAGGAAATTCTGATGTCATGCTGTAAGTTACAGACTTTTTTGATCTCCGAGGGCCCGAAGTATCACTTGCGCAGTCTTTCTCCATTTCGTGGCTTCCCTCGTACTCAAAGCCAAAGTTGGGTAGACCCAGTTGTTCAATACCTTCAACCGACACGACTCCATTTCTTCGTTTCCTACATTTGGCAGGAACTGATGCAGTCTTGTCTTCTTGATCGACTCCTAACTCTCTCTTTTCTTCATTTTTGACGGTATTCACTTTCTCGCTGCTGTCCGATTTGTCCGTTTGTATTTTTATGTCTTGGGGTCCTTCTTTTTCCCAGTAGCTTTCACCAGTTGAATATTCTTCATTTGCAACATCGATTGCAGCGTGGTCTTCGATCCTTTCAGTAGATAACCCTTGTTGGCTGTCCTGTGATCTAGATAGGAGTCCGTCCATAACACGCACTAGCAAGCTCTTTTTACGGTCACGATCTAAATTCTGTAGTTCTGAAGCCATCTGTTGTTTTTTGTTTTCGTTTTGCGGATCTCCAGCTGTATCTTTAATCTCAGTTTGTGTTTGATTTTGATCGAAGTTGTTTTCTTCGTCGTAGATTATCAAATCAACAAATGTTTGCAGTAAACTTCTTTTTCTTTGAGGGATTTCATGATCCTCGTTTTCGGGATGTCCTTCCTCCTGGTGTTCATTTCCAGTTAGTGAAGTCGCAAGCATGCCAACAAGTCTACCAGCAAGACTGGCCTTTCGAGTATCTTGACAAAAACGCAGATGAACAAAATAATTAATTTTAATTAACTTAGTTCATAGATTTTTCCCAATTTTAAGGAACAAATATAATTAACGTGCAGTTCAAAACATGTAACTTGGGTGACTGTAACTACTTTCATATTAGTCTTTGTGTCTTCACCCAGGGCAATGAGATAACAAACAAACAAAGATTGAATGGGTGAACAGTGGCTATGTGAAAAATGCTCTCAGATAAAAGGACTTACATTGTCCAGATTTACAGGTAAAGATATGCCCTGACCAATACAAGCGACAGGACCACGGGAGGAAAAGGGGGAGGGGAAAGAAAGGGAAGCTGTATTCACTCAATAAACTAACCCAAACGATTTAATCACAAGGTGTGTGTTTTCGCTGAAAAGCATGCAAACGCCAGAGGGTGGTACAATAGTTTACTGCACCGGCACTACCCCGTGATATTACGTCACACAATAAACCATAACTCTGAATAGTTCTCAAGTAACTCTAAATAAACCTGGTAAACGTTGGATAGGATTAAAAACATGGAAAACCTATTTGCACACAAATATTCTCTTTGTGATGAAAGTTGAACTTATATTCAACCTATCCCCAACCTAATCCCACGCTGACACTTCCTGTCCCCATTGTTAGTATTAAAAGGTATCAAGAAATATTTTCAGACTTACTTTGATTACCGATGTTGAATATTCCCATGAATAACACGCCATTATTCTACAAAGGAAAAAGTATGGAACGTAACAGTTTTTCACAATAATATGTGATCTATAATTATTGACATTCTATTATTCTATTATTATTGACATTTTATTATTATTATTTAATTTAAATACGACCAGCGCCAGGCTGTTCAAACACGATTAAGCTAACCCAGGGTTAGAGCAATTTGTATTTAGTTTTATAGCTTTGCAAAGAGCTTTCCTGTTCATATTTTAATACGTTCAGTTTTGCCTTACACTAAAGAAAAAAAAAAACACAAAACGTTAGCCTAATATACGCTTTCATAGAAGGAAACTCAAAACCAAGTTTAACTTTTAATCCTAGATTAGCGCTCGCCGCTTTTCGAACAACCCGGCCCAAGTCTCTAACAAACATACAGCAAATTAAAACATATTACTAAACAAAGAAATTGAAGAAATTAAAAGCTACAGTCCTGGGACACTTCGTCATAATTCAATAACTAGTGAGATAATCTCATTTAGTACAGAGTGTACAACTGAACATGTAAAAAACGAGAAAACACTGTTATGGGCACATTGTTGCTCCTTTGGAGAAAACTGGGAAACACTTTTTGCAAACACAAAATTTTCCTGAAAAAAGAAACCCGTCCCACGGTCTACTTTCAGCCTGTACTGACTTTGGTTATAATTGCTTGCCAAATATGAGCATACAGAAACTTCGATTAAATGTTTTGCTGTTAGCTCAGTAACATGATACTTTTTGATGTGTTTCTTTTTTTTTCAAGGCTGGAGAAAACTGGTAGATGAAAATTTGAAAAAAGATAACATCTTCATGACTTCAACATTGTTCAGGGGGGAGGGTGGCGGGGGCGAGGGCAAAAGTTCTTTGTTTGGCTATTTTTTATTTCCAGTAGTATTTCTACATAAAAACAACGCGAAACATGGAAGTGTCTCTAAACCTTTTGGCCAGGATTGTAGAAGCGTTCTTTACTTACCGTTAAATCCACATATGCACTGGATTTTCTTACACTTTTTTTGCTGGTGGTTTCCTTTGTACCAGTGTAGAAAACGATTGCAAAAAATACTCCAGTTCCAGTTGAAATCCAAGAGAGATACTATGAGATAGTGAGGAAGATCATATGAGACATTCAGAGGGGCAATGCGGGAGTGAAATTATATCACCACGTCTATAGAGGATACTCACTAATGGCTTGCCCCAAAAAATTAGTTTTTTGAGACTTCGTAAACGTTAAATTGCAAAGTCTTAAATATAAACGGCTTATTTAATTGAAATATGTAGAAAAGGATGTCTTATAGAAGATGCCAGGTGCAAAAGAAACGTGGCATCGAAATTCGCACGCCCAGTAGCGTAAACAGCTGACAAACATCCCTTCTTTTTCTTAAGACAGTTACTGAGAAAATGCGTTTATTTATCCTGAGAATACTGTGCACAACAGTATCAAGATGTACCTTATTTTTATCCAGGTTCTCGTTTAGTTTCGTGAGATTTTGAAGTGTGTTTAGTTTGCAGGACGCTTGACTCTACAACATGCGATGAATGCAAGAGTACAAATTTGCATTTCGCGCCCGAGTGGTGTGAGATGTCGAGAAAGTGCTATCCCTTTTATAGTGGAACTTCTTGTTAAAGATGTACGCTTATCGAGTTGTGAGTGCACTTTTATGAAGTTGAGTCAAGTTATACTCGAAGGAAAACCTACATTTTGTTTCTTAAAATTCTCCTTTAATTGTGTGCCAGACTTTCCACATCAGTGTTAACTCTACGGCCTAAGGTTTACGCGGGTCAGGACAAATTTTTGCACGGACGAATTTTGTTCCTAGACCCCCCGTTTACATGGATCCGTGCAAAGTCTTTTACAGATTGCAGTGGTGTTTACACGGATCCGTGCAAATGTTGGACCAGTCGCGGCATTTGAATGGCATTTTTACGTCTCTGTTGCGATTGGTTATCGCTAGGATTGGTTATCGCCAGGCAAAACATAACTAGATTCCAGGCCTAAACCGCGCTATCAGGGCAAAAAGTTGCATGGTTCGGGTGTTTACGCAAGTCCGTACGAAATATGTAACCGTGCCGGTCAAAATAGTGACCTGCTTTTCTCAGGTTCCAAACTTGCACACTTAGCCGTTCAAAAATTCGTCCAGTTCCGCCGGTCCCGTGTAAACGCAAGGTGGAACCGTGCAAGTTTAATTTTTGCCCGTGCAAAAATTTCTCCGGACCCGTGCAAACGGGGCCTAAGACATGCTTGCTAAATGTGAACAAATGAAAAGGAAAAAGGAAAAGTATCCAACCGTTATTACACGGCCTATTGTTTTACTAACCGCAAATTCTTGAAGATGGTCAGGTCCCAGGCTATCTCCACCGTCTTGTCCAAGAAGGGCCCATGCGATAACAAAAACGTAAACACCACTTAAGAAGGAAAACATAGTCCTAGATGACAAGATCAAAAGAGAAAGGAGATATTCTAAATCAAGAATGATACAAAATATACTTGAACCTTTTTCGTTGAATTAGCTTTACCTTAAAGCGCCATCAAATTAAATATTTGACAGTTTTAGATTCGAGTTTACCGCGAACCACGAACCCCTGAAGGTCACGTGGCCAGTCTTTCACGTCACGTTTGAGGTTTCCGACGTGCCTTTCAAACGTGGGAGAGGTGTGTTTTCACGTATATCATTTACCTGAAAGCTTTTAGCATATAATTTTTGTTTTATCACACGTACTGATACAAAAATATTGTGGAGCAGGTCTTTATCCACTAGCAGAAGCACAAATTTGGGCCAAATGCTAAATTTGATGAATTCTACTGAATCTTTAAAAACAAGAGCCATTCATGGCTGCTGATTCATAAAGGCGACCAATCTAGTCCACCGCCAATCTAAATGGCATCACATTTGAACGTCGAACCGCAAACCGCACGCTTAACAAAACGCGAAACTTTAATTCGATCCCATTTTTTTTATTTTGAGTCTTTTTGTTCTCGCCACTTGAACAGGCAGTCTTTTAATACAATTATTAGCATTGTCTATAAAAGTAATATTCTTCTCAGTGAGTTATTTTTCTTCATAGACTGTTATTGAAACACTTCATGCTGCATTGTGAGACATTAAGCAAAGATAATTCACTTTATCATTTGATTCATTTCTCCTTTCATTTCTTCTTTTAAAAATCGAAAACATCGGAAATAGAAAGAAGCAAACGAGAATTTCGGCGAAAACTGAAAGGAGAATTGAATGAAGGCAAGCTCAAATTATCGAACGAAAAGTTATGGCTTCGTCTGCATTACGTCTTGGGTCCTTCCCTGTTGAAAGTTTCCGAAGGAAATTGTGCAAAACGTCAGTGACCGAATGATAAAGCGATTGTAAAATATCGTAAAAAAACGGACTTTTTTGAAAATTGAGGCTAAAGAATCGCATGGTGCATTCTTACGAAATATAAAATCGAAATCGGAAGAGAACAAGAACAAAATTTTTCATCGTAGTAGCACTTTAAGACTTGGGTAAAAACGCTGTTCACAAAAGCAAAAATCTTGCTAAAACACAGCCTGCTATCATGCTCTCCTTCTCTATTGATCTTATCATAAACAAAGCATTAGAAACGTCAAGTCACTTGAGTAAGCAATTGCTCCACTCAAATGTTTCCTAGTTTCAAAGAGTGCCAACTAAGTTTGGCCGCTATTATTTGAGTTCAGCGCGGAAATTCACTTTCCAAAGTACTCCAGTGCTTAGAGAAGTCGAAGGTTTTCAATCTCTAAAACTTCTTCTCGCAATTGCAGGAAGTGGTTTTCTCTATTTCTTACCAATAAAATGGCTAGAATGATAGGTCATAACCGTGTTTACATACCCCTATCCAAAACGACTTCACAACCAATTAAAGTGTGCATTCTATGATCAAATTTTAAAAAATAGTTTGTATTATTTAGCATCTCAGTCTGAAGCAGTGTTGTTAAAGTATGACTTTTGGGGGGAATTTTCGAAGCGCGAATTCTCGCCCAGCCGCGCGCAATCCAAACCTATTACACAACTATAAAAGAGAAGTTGTTTTGCACAAACCTCAAAGCGATAAAGGCTGTAAATTCCTCGACTTTATCGTGGACAGCAGTGATAAACGCCAAGTGATTTATCTCCACCACGTTAAAGCACATGTTGATCAACGCCGAGAAAAAGCCAAAGTAGGCAAGTGAAAGCAAGTCATGATCTCTTCCATCGCACAAAAAGCACTCATTGAACAAAAGAGGGACGCTGATTGCCATCAAAACTGTTGCCGCAAGATGCCAAGATTTTCGTCTGCCGAATTTGTTCGACAAGAAAGGAATATTGACATTGTCGCCAAGGTACCCAGTTACTGGAGACATTAAGGCGTCTGAAAGTTGTCCGATGAGCACTATCAGCCCTGCGTGTGAAGCTGAAAGTCCCAGCACTTTCATAAAAAATAGGATTTCGAATGAGAATAAGAGCTGGACGAAAAGCTCGTTGAATACATTCCCAACTGCAATACACAAGCGTTTTCTTGTCCTCATTCTTAAGCTGATATTTCTTAACGCTCGTTGCCTGTTCTGAAAATATGAAATTGGTTTAGAGAGTTTAGAATAGACCGTTTTACCGATATGGCGGCAAGTTTGATATCTGATGTTTTGAAAGTCAGTCTTAGCGTTCCTTAGCTGCGAGTCCTTTTAATGACTATCACTGCACCCTTCACTGAAATAGAATGCAACTTATTGGACCAAGTGAAACAAGTGAGTCCCGGAAAACATCATCGCGTTCTGAGAGAATTAGAGGGAATGCAGGCGAAGTTTTCGTTTCAACCGTTTTTTAGTATCACCGGCTTTCGTGCTTGAAGAAATCTGCGAAATCGTCCTCCATTCAGGTTTGTTTGTCTGAGTCATGACGTCATGTACTGGCGCGCTTCGTTATTACGTAAAAGGAAACCTGCTTAACTAATCAAGAATAACGCTTTAGTACTGACGATACATATAATAAATTTATAATAAATTTTGATCATGACATTCTTGAACTCACTATAAATAGGTCAAGATAAAACAAAGGAAATCAGAACCTTGCCCGGGTTTGGAAATGTGATCTTATTTAGCATAGATTTTTAATATTTTATTACTTCGTTTTCTACGTAGTTTTAGCTGATATAAAACTCGAGAGAGTGTTTCAGCACTTTTCCAGACACCAGGAGGTTCGTCAAAAATACTCCGAACTGCGTCGTATTTTGAACCGTGAAACATTTGTGTTTGATATATTACATTCTACATGATATTCTGATCTTGTTTTACACCGTAATAGCTTAAGAGCTTCTGCCTGAGAGACCGGGACAGACTTGGAAATGAAGGTCGGCTGATTTGGCTGATTTATACACAAAGTCCTCATGTAAACTTATGCAATATACCAAAGTTTCAGTTTCATCGAGCTGTTTGCAGCCGGGTTCTGGATAGCACCGCCAAGAGGTCCCTCTGAGGTCCATTTTCAACCAAATTTTGGGTACTTTTCAATTCCTCCATCATAGACTTAGAAACAATTTCAGACAAAACCAAAGTCATTTATCTAAAGCCTTATCACTAACCTTTCATTGGTAAAGACTTTGGCCCACAGAAATATTTCTGTTGTATGTAGCAAAACGTAGGCCTTTTTAGCATATCAAGAGTAACCGGAAATGACCTATTTTTAACGCTTATTAGTTTGGATGCCCACATTTTTGATCATAAAATTTTAGCATCCCTGTAAAGTTCAACCCTTATTCTAGTAATATCAAGAAAAATTCATGAAAAACTTACTAAGGTTGATACTTTTTAACTCATATTTAAAGGAGAAGTAGAATGACGAATTATTGACAATGACGCTAATTGTCCGTAAAGTTTCAAGTTTTTCCTTCGGCCAGACCTAACTTTGATCGACCTCCAAAGATTAAATTAGGAATGTTCATGAAAATACAACTCATTGTAATGATAAATGTTGTAAAAGCTTTTATATGACAGCTAAAAAAATGATTGATATTAAAACGCAATTGCTAGGTATTTGTATCGGCCGGCCTTCATTTCCAAGTCTGCCCCGGTCTCTCAGACAGAATCTCTTAAATTCTAATGATGCAAGGACATCATATTCTTTGATATTTCGATATCGCCATGATAAATATCGCCAAGTTTGTGGCTGTCTCGTTCAATAAATAATAATAATAATAATTTAAATTATTCATTTAATTAAATTATTTAAATAATAAGAATTTTATTCAATAATAATATTAAGACGGGGGCGATCTGACATTAAGTGGTTTTCGGAACGGCCCTGTGAAGAATATTATTTGAAAGCTATAAAAGAAAATACTACATTAAACGTAAAAAAATACGATATAAATATATGGTAAACGTATGGCATGCGTTCCAATTTCTTTTTAACAAGTAAAAGATACTCAGTTTCCTGAATTCCAGGACTTAAAAGGCTAAAATCGAGAGCGGCTTGTTATGTAATTTTTTTTTGCTTTGCCCAGTTTGTTTTTGGACCAGAAAGGTGCAGATTGTTGCTCTGGCGGGGGTATGATAGTGAATGGCGTCTAAGCTAAACGTTAACTGTTATTTGTCTGTAAAGGCGGGAATTCCACTCTTTTAGGATCATTTAATCATTCGGTAAAAAAAAATACCCACTAAAGTTTTGAACACGTTAACAAAGTTTACTCGCTCAAGCGTGGAATAGTGAATTCGTTTTTGCCCTGTACCGTCACAATTTGACAATAAACTGGCGAACATACTAATATGAATGGCAAAATCAATGTTGTTATTAAGAATACAAATAAGGAATTACTTAGCAACCACACCAGTTACGTCTGCTACGCCTACGTAACATCTATGTACTACGTACTTTGCCAAACAGCCTACAATGGAAAGCAAACCGCAATTAACGTTTAAGTACGTACCATCACGTCTGACGCAGATACAAAATTAGCACTGCAATAGATAAGGTACAAGAAGACAATTATTTCTGGAGGAACAAGTCGAAGTATCTAAACGGAGAATGAGTTAATGTGGATAAATAGCATTCAAATCAGATTTGGTTTTTAAATACTGTAGGCAGTGGCTAAGTTTGAGAACAAAGGGTCGAGAGAAAAGAAAATCTAAATGAAGATCAAATTACTGTGAAAAATGTAGGTGAACGCATCAATTGCCTAATATTTACGATCACTTGAAAAACACGTCTTTCTTCTTTTGCATAACTACCGTTTCAAATACCTAAGTTTCATAATGACTCGAGAAGACCAAGCGGCCTTTGCATGTATGTAAAATTGTGGCGACTGGAGCATGCTGTTTATATCCTGGGCTGTGTTAGATGTTTTCGTGACAAAAGAGGCAACAACACTTGTTTACAGTGCAATAATTCTTCCATTATTTGATTACTGCGAGATCGCATGGACCAGTCTGCTACAAGGGCAGACTACAGCGCCTACAAAATAGATCTGGCCCAGATAATCGCACGTTGCACCCGCTCTCCTGAGGCATTTGCACTGGGAGGCTCTTTCTAGCAGATGCTCCTACTGGCTAAGCTTGCTTTTCTCTGTCTTAATCTAATAGTTCCAAACGATTTTATATCATATTTTACTAGATTTTCTTACTAACATTCATAACTTCACTGAGGGGCATAAGCCCCTCCAAACGTTAAACTAAATTTTGGTAGAAGGATCTTAAGCTATTATATTTTGTAAAGTTGACAGCAGGAGGTAGTCCATTTCAAACAACGGTCTTGGTCAGTTCCGATGGGGTTCCAAGGTAGGTCACGGAAAAGTACAGAACGAACAACTCTTTAAGTGAAAAATAATAAAAGCGAAAGAATCTAACAGATTCTCGGCCTATTATTTTGCTAACTACAATATCTGTGAGGTTTTCAGGTCCCAGACATCTCCACTGTCTTGTCCAAGAAAAGGGTCCATGCGATAACGAAAACGTATTACTAAACAACACAAAAAGGAAAACATAGTTCTAGACAAGCTAGAGGACGGGATCAAAGGAAGGAAGGAAGAAGAAGGAAGACGTTCTAAATACCCGAAGCTTTTCTTTTAAATGAATTATTGAGTTGCTGATAAACGCATGACAAAACGCAATAATTTAGTTCGATCACATATTTTTTTATTTCGAGTATTGAACAGACACGCTTGTGGATACAACTTAGTCACATTGTCTTTAAAGTCGCATTCTCCATAGTGAGGTTGATTTTCGCCATAAACATGATGCTGTGTTGTGAGATTTCAAAGATGGTTTCAGGCCCGTACTTTGCGAATGTGAGTCTCACACGAAGGAATGTTTACTAGGCAAAATAAAAATTACGGGCAAAATCTTACCTTTTTCCCTATTATTGCCACCAGATATCCTTGCAAAACAAAAATAAAAAGTAGACGAACCTCGACGTTTCAGCTCATCGAGAACTCCGAAACGAAACGACCCGTAATGGCGGACTAAAAAACTTCATGTACGCAGTTACCGTGTAAGTGTAACGTACTAACGACTGAATTCAAAACAAAACTGAAAGCAAATCCTGGGACTGTGCAGCACGGGCGATTGTTATCCGTCATCTGTACGATAATGACAATGATTTTCGTGAAGTCTCGCAAAGCGCCGCATAACGGCAACTTTTCTAGCGATAAAAAGCGCTTTGTTTACAATTTATTGAATAATAAAACAATTATCCTGCTCAATCTTGCGGATTATCACCTGATTTAAGCCAACTCGGCCTACGGCCTCGGAGTCAGTGTCAGTTTATCTATTGAATTATCCGGCATCACCAATAATTAGCCGTATAGACTCTGAGTAAGTTTCAGCGTTCCCCAGCTTTGGGTACTACCACTGCACACTTCCCTGATAAAGATGACTTGCGTGCGGTGACATGCAGGTCACTTGAATGTGCGTATATGACCTGACAGTACAGTGATAATTACTAATAATAATTGCTTATTTTGACTGAAGAAATTCCCTGCAGGTACATTTAACAACTAGTTTTATCGTTGTTTATATATGTACGCAGTTATTTCATTTTATAAAAGTGGATTCAGTCTTGTGACGTCGCAACAATTTCATCTGAATCGAAGCGGTGGTGCTGATATGTATTTTTAGTGTGCATAGTCGATGATAGTTGATGATTGCTGAATCGCGCACTTCCGTTTGACCACAAACTATCATGCACTATCATCAACTATCATTCAATTTGAATTTGTTTAAAATTGTCATGATAGTCAATGATAGGTTTACCCGTTTGACCAGGCGCATAATAGGGATAGGGTAAAGATAATTAATGGATTGTTAGCGGCTTCCATTGGCGCCGTCCGATGTCATCCCTGACTAGAAATGTAAAAGCGCATTTGAACTATATGGAAAATTCCATTATCATTACCATTGCAATTTCCATTACTTTCCATTATTGGTTGGGCGTGGTGCGCAGGTCGCGTAGGCGTAGCGTAGCTACGTAGTACGTCGGATTTGCGTAGGCAAAGCTGTTTTTAGAACGATATCTGATTTGAGCACTTATTGCTTATTTTAATATTTGAGAAATATCTTTTCTCGCCCATCCATATTAGTACGTTTCCAGTTTATTCAGCCCAATTGTCAGACGAAGAACAGTGCAATAACGAGCTTATTTTTCCACTAAGCGTATAAACTTTACTGAAACACATTTACTGAGCACAATTTCTGGCGAAATTTATAGCGAAATAATAACTAGATTGACTTTCCGCTTGTTACAAACAAATAATAGTTTAGATTGTCGAATTCCACTTCACTTTGCAATGTGCATTCAATCCAACAGATCTCCGAACGACTACCTCTTGTTCAATCGCAGTTCCGAACTGTACTCCACAGTATTTCAGATTTAGGCGGAACGCAAATGCGTTGTGACTATAGGTGTAACAGGAAATCTAATTTGAGCGCTTTTTGCTGTTTTGAATTTTTAATTGCTTTCGACGAAGGAGAACGCATACTAATCCCAGCATTTCCCGCGGGTTCATGTCCCGCGATTACCGCGATAACAGAATGATTTGAGAGTTTGGTCGCCATCTTGGACTGACTGGCTGGCACAAATAGCGTCGGACTGATGTGATAATTTTTCTCCCCAGGAGGAACTGGTATTTATTTTGTGCCTCGCTTTGAAAGTTTACGTGCAGCGAAAGTGCTTTTCGTCGATTCTCCGCGTGCTACGTTGGAAACTTGTCAATCTCCACAGTTTTCCCAAATGTTAGTGAAGTTGTGTTGATTTATTCTATCTGTTACTAATCAAAATGCTACTTATCAGAACACCAAAAAGCTGTCTAGTGCTCTATCTTCTCCGAAATAAACAGTGTAATTTGACCCGGTATGTGATCTGTCAACTCGTCTGCTCTTCTCAGGCGATTCAACTTCTCTCTGGAAACAAAGTTGCGAGACTCGACCAATAGGATATAAAGATGAAAATTTCAAACTTTGAAAAACAACTACTATTCATAAAGCAAAATCGTGCTTAAAGGTAATGAACTATTCGCCAGTAATTCGCTCAACCTCCTCCAATAATTGTTAAATGACTAAAAAAAGAATTTAGATTAGTTGCAAAAACATGTGTTTAGATAGCTTGATACAACTCTCGAGAAAGTTAGAAACTGGGAAAAATCTTTAAAGTGCTTCTACGATAAATGCAGTTCTCGTTTTCTTCTCGATTCCGATTTCATCTTTGGCAAGAATGCATCATTCCAGTTATTGCGCCTCGATTTTCAAAATAAGCCCGTTTTGAGGTTTTGAGGTATCATTATACCTCAATTTCGTTAAAAAAAGTAAATTTCCTTTTTTCGGATGCCCTGTTGGGAAATTTTACGGTCTTTCTTTTGCAAAAATTGGAAAAGAAAAGCTATTTTTGTTACCGAGATAGAAATAAAAAACAATTTTTAAGAACCAGCAAAAATAGCTCCGCTTTTAGGCTTGGCTATTAATCTATATATTACGAGGTTCCTTTCATTTTCTGGAAGCAAAGAAAAAAGTCGGAGGTCCTTACACCGAGGTAAACCCGATATTTCTCGCTTATCCGGCAAACTATTTCAAACAAGTCAGTGTCAACTCGTCGAAAGAGTGGAGGTTTCCTTTAATTCTGACACTTCGTTTGTCATCAATCGCTTAGAACAAACAAAACTGGAATAGCTTTTTTCGGGTGTATCTCGAAAATAAAAATTGCCGTAAACGTACGCACATTTTGAGTTCGTTTACAGCCACCTTTCAACCGATTGAGCTGAAATTTTGCTGACATGTTCCCTACCTGCTCTTCTTCTCGTAATTGCAGGAAGTGGTTTTCTCTATTTCTTACCCATAAAATAACTAGAATGATTAGGTCATAACCGTGTTTACATACCCCTATCCAAAACGACTTCACAACCAATTAAAGTGTGCATTCTATGATCAAATTTTAAAAAATTGTTTTTAATATTAAGCATCTCAGTCTGAAGCAGTGTTGTTAAAGTATGACAAATAACGATCACTTTCGGGGGGGATGTTCGAAGAGCGAATTCTCGCCCAGCCGCAACCCAAACTTATCACTCAGCTATAAAAGAGAAGTTGTTTTGCACAAACCTCAAAGCGATAAAGGCTGTAAATTCCTCTACTTTATCATGGACAGCAGTGATAAACGCCAAGTGATTTATCTCCACCACGTTAAAGCACATGTTGATCAACGCCGAGAAAAAGCCAAAGTAGGCAAGTGAAAGCCAGCCATGATCTTTTCCATCGCACAAAAAGCACTCATTGAACGAAAGAGGGACGCTGGTTGCCATTAAAACTGTTGCCGCAAGATGCCAAGATTTTCGTCTGCCGAATTTGTTCGACAAGAAAGGAATATTGACATTGTCGCCAAGGTACCCAGTTATTGGAGACATTAAGGCGTCTGAAAGTTGTCCGATGAGCACTATCAGCCCTGCGTGTGAAGCAGAAAGCTCAAGCACTTTCATGAAAAATAGGATTTCGAATGAGAATGTGAGCTGGGCATAAAGCTCGTTGAATACATTCCCAACTGCATAAAACAAACGTTTTGTTGCCCTCATTCTTAAGCTATGATGTTTCTCGAGGTTAACGCTCGTTGCTTCAGTGTTCTGAAAATATAAAACTGGTTTAGAAAGACCGGCGGCCAGTTTGATTTCTGTTGTTTTGAAACACATTGTGGGATGCTCAGGGGTAAATGTGTGTAATCTAGCTGAGAAAATAAAATTCAAACTAATTCTGCCGCAACTGCCCGAGTTTGCTCATTCTTACCAGTCAATTGTAATTAATCTTGCTAACAGGACTCATGATTAGTGTCAGTGTATTTATGAAACCATCCATTAGAAATGAGGCTCTCGTCGAATCATTAGTCGACGTACTTTGTCGTATAACTTCTGAGAGTCAGTCTTAGTGTTCCTTTCCTGTGAGTCCTTTTAATGATTATCACTGCACCCTTCACTGAATAAGGTAACGTGAACGTCAGTGGCGATCAACTCATCTGGGTGTGAAAGTATGGCGGGACATTTCAATGATATAAATAACTACTTCAGTAGTAAATGCCTGCAGCTATAAGTTATTTTGATACAACGGAAAAAAGTTTCTTATCGTTGTTTAAGAGTCAACATGCATGAAAAAGGTTTTTGATTAGTTGCATTTCAGGGTAGATTACTTTGACCATTGAAATCGAAAATCTACCATAGGAAACGCCGAAAATTAATTTACTGTAAACAAGCAAAGCTGGAATAGCTTTTTTTCGGGTGTATCTCGAAAATAAAAATTGCCGTAAACGTGCGCACATTTTAAGTTCGTTTACAGCCACCTTTCAACCGATTGAGCTGAAATTTTGCTGAAATGTTCCTTAATACCTGCTCTTCTTCTCGCAATTTCAGGAAGAGGTGTGCAAATGTGCAGTCAGGGAAAAAGCTAGGAAACGATCGATTTTTTTCTATTCCCATTTTGTATTCTTCTTAAATATTACTCCTGGCCCGCCTAGATTAGCTCTGCTATTTGCGGTGGGACATTTGTCAAAATATTATTTGCTTAACTCAAAAATAAAGTCTTGAAGTCTTGAACTCCACTGATCGATGGTTGACCTCGATGGCACGTAGACATATCAGAATGAACGGTCATTAAATTAAACTTGGCAATTAGAAATAACCAGACTCCATAATACCAGAGTAACAAGCGAAGCGTGCCAAGTGTAAATAAAAATAGAATGCAACTTATTGGACCAAATGAGTCTCGGAAAACATCATCGCGTTCTGTGAGAAATAGAGGGAATGCAGGCGAAGTTTTCGTTTCAAGCGTTTTTTAGTATCACCGGCCTTCGTGCTTGAAGAAGTCTGCGAAATCGTCCTCCATTCCGGTTTGTTTGTCTGAGTCATGACGTCATGTACTGGCGCGCTTTGTTATTACGTAAAAGGAAACCTGCTTAACTAATCAAGAATAACGCTTTAGTACTGACGATACATATAATAAAATTGATATAATAAATTTTGATATTATCATGACATTCTCGAACTCACTATAAATAGGTCAAGATAAAACAAAGGAAATCAGAACCTTGCCCGAGCTTGGAAATATGATCTTATTTAGCATAGATTTTTAATATTTAATTTCTTCGTTTTCTACGCAGTTTTCGTTGATATAAAACTCGAGAGAGTGTTTCACCACTTTTCCAGACACCAGGAAGTTCGTCAAAAATACTTCCCTCTGCGTCGTATTTTGAACCGTGAAACATTTGTGTTTGATATATTACATACTACATGATATTCTGATTTTGCAAGGGCATAATAGTTTTTGACATTTCGATATCATCATGATAATAATAATAACTAGTAGTAATCAAAGATTAGAAGTGCGTTCGACGACTTCAATTCGCTTGGCTTCATTTTGCTTTGGTTTCCCGAAATTCCAGCATTCTTTAATGCTGAAAGCAACATTTTTAAATATCAGTATGAAACTCTTAACATAAATGTAGTTGATGAACATGATTTTTCCCATTTATTCATACAAATACAATGTTTGTAGTTTTTTTTGCATTGTGTTGCACCCCTATTCACGAATAACAAAGTTGCAGTCAGTGTTTAGAAAACCGCAGACTGTGGACTGCACTGATTAATTGTCAGCCAAAACATTAAAAGATCGGCAAGTAGTATCAGTAGCCAAATACTCACAAACCTCAAGACGAGAATTACAAATATTTCTTTATCGCCTAACAAATTTAAACAAATCAAAACAGCAAAGGGAACACATGGAGGCTAAAATGCAAACTTAAAATTCACGATTTCAAAGATTGTTACGGCACTGATCGAAATCTGCTGTTATATATTCGCACCGGGAGATGTACAATCTTCGCTACAAGGTTCTTCTTGGATAACAATAAGGCTGATTTGAACAGTAGAGACTCTGTACGCGGACAGAAGTTGAATCTCCAATGAAAAACAGCCGAGTTTTATAATGAGATGTGTTGCTGGGCGAATTTCCTAGAAAACACACCAGCAGGCTTCTGATAAGAAGCTTCAATCATCTTTTCCAGTAGTAATGGATCCTTCGGAGAAGGTTGCTCTGAATGAGCTTTGATGATATCATAGGCACAGTTCTGCATTTGTTAGATTTCTGACCACAAATTGTGGGCAATTTTCGAACTACACCACTCGGTGAGTTAAATTTCTGAAAACAAATCATGGCCGCTTCCCGTACAGCACTTTAGTACAGCACATGGTTTGGCGGTGACGTAGTTCGTTTTTCGCCCCTGCTGCGGGGCGGCCAAATCGGTGAACAGGCTCCAGGGGTGGGTCGTGGTGGGTAGGGAACGGTGGAGCCAGTTGTCAAAGGATTCAAGCCGCCATTCCGCCCCCTTGTAATTTAAGCTGTCAATTATCTTTCAGCACATGTCATTAACTACTCCTGGATGCATTGGAATCTCTGCATTGGAATGTAAATAGATTCGCACGAAAATATAAGGGTGCGTTCCTTTGGGGTGATCCGGATCACTGATCCTGATCCGGATCACCCCAAAGGAACGCACCCTAAAACTTTATTCCGGGTTTACTCCAGCTCTTTGATTTCCCGATTTTGTAAAAAGCCGTTAATCTATAATTCTCAGAATTCTAAAAGAATAACCTCGCCACCGATCTTCAACGTTTCCAAAAATAAGGAAGAGATTTTTCCAACCTGAGTTGTATGCCATGTGTACAAGCTGTTTGTCTTCAGCATTCAGTTTCCATCCTTACAAGCCACTGCATGAGCCGGCAGACAAGTTGATAGTTTGCTAGACTTAGTGCATTTTCGGCGCTTCGCTCGAGTTGCCGGTTAGAAATACGGTTTGCCGGCCACGGAAATACGAAGCGAGACGTATACGAAATTCCTCAGCGAAAGGCTGGTAAATGTTCTTAGAAACAGATCTGTAAAGCGCTAATAAATTGCCAGAAGATTCCATGTTTTCAAAAAACGATTTTCAGCGATATGCAAATTTTGATGGAATCGGGTGGGCAGAATGTAGACGTCAATCAAACCTGTCAACCTCCTGGATCTGACCAATCAGAGCTTGCACTAGAATTTGATAGGGTCTAAAAGTACTCACGAGTGGCCATGGATGACCACGAGTGACCACGAGTGACCACGAATGACCACGGTTGACCAAGAGTGACCTCGAGTGACCACGAGTGAAACTTCATTAAAATATTTCACTGACATTGTCACTTTATCCAAAATAGCTTTATTAACCCCAAATAAACAATTTTCGGAGAGTAAATTAACGTTTTGTCCTAAACGGTGGGGGCGAGGAAGAGGGAGGGGGGGAGCGAGGGGTGCTTGGTGTTAACTTCCCGTCACTTGTACCCTTTACTCCTGGTTTCCACCTACCTACATCTTTTGCTAACCTCAGATAGTTTGCTGTTTGATCGTTAGCTAGTGTTGTTTAAGTTAACAAACCATTTCTTGGGTTTCCCGCTACTTTGAGAATCCTGCGCTATACGCTGCCCTCTTGAAAATAAAAAACTGAGTTCACTAACCTTGTCATCTGATGGACATCGCTGCATCTCGGGGCGACAAGATCAGACACAACGCTTTTCTACAAGATGAATTAAATTTCTGACTGGCAGCACTGTGCGTTTGAATGGCTTTAAAAAAATGTTTCTTTCTCTTGTTTGTTTTCTGAACAAGGCAAATTTCTCGCAAGAGACCCGAAGCTGGATTATGTTTATTGTCGATATATTTCATCATTATTCATTCTCTTTTCGCGAACGTGAGCTGCTAAATAATGGGGAGAGGAAAATTATTGTGAATTGAATGAATCTATCCGAATGAATGAAATGACCGTGAATGTTCGAGATCCGCTATTTTTTAAAACAGTCCGCAACAGGTAAAACTATGCTGTTTAATTATATTTGTTTATCTATTTTTGTTTTTGTTTGTCTTTATATTTATCATTTCATATTTTTACACACACTGCACTCTGTGTTTACGGAAAATCGGAAAATAGAAAGACAAAGAGAAAGCCAGGTTAAGTCAACAAAAGATGGATGAGACGGAGGTGGAAACCAGGATTAAATGTGATGACTGGAAGACTATACACCCTACCCTCCTCGATCCTGTACAATAATTATTAACAAATTTTACTATCCGAAAATGGTTTATTTGGGGTTAACCAAGCTATTCACGAAATAATACAATAATTACAATGTCAGTGAAATATTTTAATGAATTCTCACTCGTGGTCATTCGTAGTCATTCGTGGTCACTCGTGCTCTATGTCAAGAGCTCTCATTGGAAAATCATGACAAAAAATGAAAAAATTAAAGGCCAAGTGTTCACGGTTTGAGTGACCGCACTGTAATTGTATTTTAGAAGATATATTTTAGCAGATGAAGAGCGACCTTGTGGAAATGCTGAATAAAGCCATTATTATTATTATTATTATTATTATTATTATTATTATTATTATTATTATTATTATTATTATTATTATTATTATTGTTATTATTATTATTATTATTATTATTATTATTATTATTATTATTATTATTATATCGAGAGCTGCTTGGTACTATGGAATTTTTTTGCTTTGCCCAGTTTGTTTTTCGACCAGAAAGGTGCAGATTCTTGCTCTGGCGGGTATTATGATAGTGAATGGCGTCTAAGCTAAACGTTAACTGTTATTTGTCCGTAAAAGGCGGAAATCCACTCCTTTGGGATCATTTAATTACTCGGTAAAAAAATACCCACTGAAGCTTTGAACACGTTAACAAGTTTATTCGCTCAAGCGTGTAATAGTGAATTCGTTTTTGCCCTGTACCGTCACAATTTGACAATAAACTGGCGAACTTACTAATATGAATGGCAAAATCAATGTTGTTATTAAGAATACAAATAAGGAATTACTTAGCAACCACACCAGTTACGTCTGCTATCCTACGCAATACCTTGTACTACGTCAGGCGATTTTACAGGACAATTGTGAAATAACTTCCATGCATGTTTACATAGCCTGATACAAAGACTCGCCAAAGATATCGGTATTTAGATGGGATCTTGGATTTTGAAAAGATAAAAAATCTCACACAAATTTTGAAACATTTTATTTAAGAAATTTGGATAAAATGTAAAGATGCAAACAAATTAAAGACAAATACTATTCATAAAAGCAAAATCTTGCTTAAAGCTAACCCGCGATCATGCACGCCCCCTCTCTGCGAAAACAACACATCACAACTTTGAAAGCATGGTTTTCATTGAACCCCTAGTCAGTTCAGCAAGCAATTCACGCTCAAAAATGTTGCCCCTTTTTTGTAAGAGTCACCGAGCTTAGTCTCCATTATTTGAAGTCAGGGCGGGCACTTTAAAAAGTACTCTAAGTACTTTGGAAAGTTTTAAAAAACTTTCGACTTCACTAAAACTTTCTCTCGGAATTGCAGGAAGCGCGAAGCAAGCAGTTGTAATGATAGGTCATAACCGTGTTGTTAAGCACCCAAATCGAAAACGACTTCATAGTCAGTCAGTTTGTAATATTTATCATTTTAGTCTCAAGAAGAGTTGATTAAATATGATAAATGGTCTGTTTTTGGAATTCTGATGAGGGAAATCTCACCCAGCCAAGCCAGGCGCCCATCACGATGGGCTTATGGCCAAGCTTAACACCTGAAGCCTAACACATAATTATAAAAGTGGACATGTTTTGCACAAACCTCAAAGCGACGAGGGCGGTAACTTCCTCTGCTTTTTCAGCAATAATTGTGATAAATGCCAAGTGATTTATCTCCACCACGTTGAAGCATCCGGCTATCAAAGCCTGGAGAAAGCCAAAGTAGGCAAGTGGAAGCCAGCCATGATCTCTTCCATCGCACAAAAAGCACTCATTGAACAAAACAGGGACGCTGATTGCCATTAAAAATGTTGCCACAAGATGCCAAGATTTTCGTCTACCAATTTTTTTTGACAAGAAAGGAACATTGACATTGTCGCCAAGGTACCCAGTTATTGGACACATTAAGGCAGCTGAAAATTGCCCGATGGTTACTATCAGCCCTGCGTGTGAAGCTGAAAGTTCCAGCACTTTCATGAAAAATAGGATTTCGAATGAGAATGTGAGCTGGGAAAAAAGGTCGTTGAATAAATTCCCAACTGCACAACACAAGCGTTTTCTTGCCGTCATTCTTAGTCTGCGTTATTTCCAAACGCTCGTTGCTGGTTTTAACTCTGAAAGTATAAAAAAGGGTTATAACAGACCGTTTTATCGATACGATGTTCATTTTTATTTATATTGTTTTGAAAGACATTGCTGGTTGCCCAAGGGGCAAATGAATAATAGCTAGCTGAAACAATAAAAATCAAATCAACAGAAAGGTGCATTAGAAACTTATTCGGCCCCAACCTCACAAAGAATGTGCTTCTTAAAATTAAGGGCCGATTATTTGAACGAAGTTTAGCCCGTTTATAAAATTCACCGTCTAATCGATGTCTACACCACGAGCAACGATTATTTAGAAGTCGTTTCTCCAGAATCGTGTAAGAACGTGTCTAAACGCAGATTAACGAACAGTAGGAAGAAATGAAATGCCCCACCAATCAAAAGTCTGCATTATGTTCACGTGCAGATCCAATATTTCATTTCATTATTCAACAAAAATTGTCATGTTGCCCATATATGGTTATGAAAACATTGTTATCTGTTATCTATACTTGACAGATATTCTGCGATATACGTTAAGGTCGGGCAGTAAATTTATTCGAAAAATTTCTTGAGGGGGTGCTATCTTGTACAGCTCTAATTCTCTGAATTTTGAGCATCGATTCCTCTGAAGAGGAATCGATGATAATAGATAATTTCACCATGATCGTCGTTTTAATGCAGATCACCGTTTACAGTGACCAAGTTTTCAGCTAGAAGAGTGCACCGAATTAACCTCTTTTGTGACATGACGGAAGGAAATTCTCGAATTCAAAACTTGCTTGAAGTTAATCCTCGGACGTGCGGGGGCGGGGAAGGATGCACTCCCCAAGTTTTTTTTTAAGATTTTGTCAAGGGGATTTTCTCTGGGCATTAGTCCATTTCAATAGCTGTTTGTTTACCTTTAAGACATCTCTTCTGAAAATTTGGTGAAAATCGACCGGTAGATGCATGAGATATTAAAAGGCAAGTGAGGTGTTGTTCGGGGTTATTCCTTCAAATGTTGTGAGCTTTAAGACCCTGTTCCTGGGCCTAAAGCAGTTAACGCAACATTAAGTTATATTAAATCATATTTTGCAAGTTCAGCTGTTCAAAACTGTAATTTGTGAGTAAAACTTTTAATTTTGTAAAGAAAAGCCAACGTTTGACTGAAAAAAAGTAAAAAATCTGCTGTATTGGATGAAGTCATAGGCCCCCAGCTGCGCAATTTGTTGACGGTATAATCATTTCAAAGTATCTTAACCTAACAAACCCAGGGGGGTTCTTCCCACCACGCCCCCTCCCCTTGTACACGGTAGGGGTATGAGTTTGCTTGTACGTCCGAGGAGTAGACTTGGAGGAGGTCAATATTCTTTTTGAAAGGCTGTCAAGTCACAATGGAGTACGTACACCAAGTTGACGTTCCTCGTGAATGAATTCTGGAAACCCTATATCGGCAGAGAAAACTTGGACACAAAATTTCAGGTTCTGGGGCTGCAGGAGACCTTCGGAGTCGACAATGTTTACAACAACGTTCGCTATTCAAATTCACTAGTTTGCGTTCCAGTGCACGTGAATGCACAAAGGTGAGAGTCCTGAGAACAATAATCATAATCTGCTCAATGCCTAGCTATGTCGAATTCCGGGGGAAATGGCAACTTGTTTTCCAGAGTTATGAGAAAACCTGAACGGAATTATTTGCCTAGTAGACTCGAAAAGACAGCGGGAATACAAAGAAGGACTAAAGCGAATATTTCCCTTAATGCGCTTTCGGCATTATCTGAAAGAAGGAGAATTGGATAAAACCAAGCTCGTATTATGAAATATCGTGATTTGTCAGTGTCTCACATGAAGATCAATTATTTGTTCAGAAGTCACCATCGATTAAACAAAGGTAACAAATAGATGCATTTCTGCATTGCTTGCTTTACTTTTTGACTTGTTCCGTTTTTAACATTTTTGTCTTCATTTCAATTCACGATCAAATGATTTCCTTTTGATTCAGGGATGGATTATGTCTTCGGTAAAATAAAATAATCGATATATTGAAGTCTCGACTTAAATATAATATCTACTGCCGCGCTATATAGACATCTTAGAGAGTACATACGCCAATGGCAGTAATATACAAATAGGACTCAATTAGGCGACTTTATTTAGCGTGGTCAGTACTCTTTGCTAAAAGACGGTTTAAAAAAGATAGTTTACAGGTACCCTACGAAATCAAAATAAAGATGGAAAGTATATAAAATTAAAGGAATCTATAATGGATCACAGATTAAAATATTTCCTTTGTATTTTCGATTGCATTTTCGTTGCATTGAATAAAAAAAGTAATAATTAAGATCTTCGACACCAATATAGCAAGTTTTAACTACTTTGCATCGTTGGATCTAATTGATTCAGTTTTGACATTGAGAGTTTTTAAATTTCCAGAGTTTCTAGCTCCAAGCTTTACTGTCTTAAACAATGTTTTTACTGGCACATCCATATTTTCTATATCTGGAAATTCCATTTTTACACAAAATGGCGGCCATCGGGGAAGCCATGCCTTGTCAATACCTTGCCAGCCTTATCAGCTTACATCTGATTTTGGACATCCATGTTATGGTAAATCGACAGCTGTCAACTAGAGATATCCGCTGACCAGTATCACATGACTAGATCGCGGACTCTGATTTAGAACTCATCGAGGTAACGTGTTTTTTTAAGTTGACTGCTGACCAGGCATTGGTTACTTCATTGATCTCGGGCTCAGGTCCGATTTTTTTCTTCTGGCAGCATTTTTTAATTTTTTTATGGTCATTCTCAGCGGAAATTCTGCAATTGGAGTTGACGTTTTTAATTATTCTTATTTATTTCAGAGAAATTATTAAGAACCAGCCAACTGATACGGAGCTCCGCTTTTAGGCTTCGCTAAATCTACATATTAGATTTTCCTTAAATCCTTGATGATTTTCATTTAAATAGCTTTAAATAGTTAAAAAATTCTTTGGTCGAGTGAGTGAACGGGGTATTAGACTTCGTTTAAATAACCGGCCCTAAAATTCTACCCACCGTACAAGAGATTCACCGATGAAAGTATTGCAGGCTTGAACTTAATGTTTTCACATATAGTTATTAGAACCCGTTAATTAGACGAGAGCCAGACACACTATAATCTATCATGCAAGGCTCTTTTGATTCAATCTGATTATGATTACAACGAATTTATCTTTGAAGTATAAATGAAAACACACTAACCGAAAACCTGGAGAAAATACTACCATCTGCGTTTGATCCCTCCTCTTTCCAGTCAAATAGATTGAATCTTGTAAAAATGATCCGGAATCAGTGTCAGTTTATCTAACGGAATTATCCGACATCACCAATACTTAGCCGTATAGAAAGTTTCCATTACACGCTTACCTGAAAAAGATGACGTGCGTGTGGTGACATGCAGGTCATCTGAATGTGCGTATATGATCTGACATTACAATGATATTTACTAATAATAATTGCTTATTTGACTGAAGAAGTTGCCTGCAGGTATATTTTGTGGTACCAAAAAGGAACAGCTATTGTTATCGTTGTTTAAGCCGTCAATATGTACGCAGTAATTTCATTTTATAAAAGAGGACTCAGTCTTGTGACGTCGCAACAATTAAGCAAACAATCATCTGCATGGAAGCGGTTTTGTTGATATATATTTTTAGTGTGCTTCAGATTTTTCTCGAACACGCATTTGCCCTAGTCACACGGTCCATAGTCGATGACAGTTGATGATAGTTGAAGCGCGCGCTTCCGTTTGACCACAAACTATCTTGCACTATCATCAACTATCATTCAATTTGAACTTGTTTAAATTTTTCGTGATAGTCAATGATAGTTTTTCCCATTTCACCACGCGGCACGCACATAATTGTTGATTATAGGGTAAAGATCATGAATTCCATGTGCGCCGTCCGATGTCATCCCTGACTAGAAATATAAAAGCGCATTTAAACTATATGGAAAATGCGCTATACAAATCCATTACTTCCCATTATTGGTTGGGCGTGGTGCGCAGGTCGCGTAGGCGTAGCGTAGGTACGTAGTTCGTCGGATTTGAGTAGGCGAAGCTGTTTTTAGAACGATATCTGATTTGAGCACTAATTGCTTATTTTAATATTTGAGAAATAAATTTCTTCGACCATCCTTATTAGTACGTTTCCAGTTTATTCAGTCAAATTATCAGACGAAAAACAGTGCAGTAACGAGCTTATTTTTCCACTAAGTGCATAAACTTTTCTGAAAGACATTTACTGAGCACAATTTTTGGCGAAATTTATAGCGAAATTATAGCTAGATTGACTCTCCGCTTGCTATAAACAAATAATAGTTTAGTCCACTTCACTTTATAATGTACATTCAATCCAACAGACCTCCGAACAACTACCTCCTGTTCAACCACAGTTCCGAACTGCACTCCATAGTATTTCAGATTTAGGCGGAACGCAAATGCGTAGTGAGTATAGGTGTAACTGGAAATCTAATTTGAGCGCTTTCTGCTTTTTTGAATTTTTAATTGCAGAATAATTTGAGAGTTTGGCCGCCATCTTGGACTGACTGGCTGGCACAAATAGCGTCGGTCTGATGTGATCATTTTTCTCGGCCGGAGGAACTGGTATATATTTTGTGCCTCGCTTTAAAGTTTACGGGCAGCGGAAGTGCTTTTCGTCGATCGTCGTGCTACGTTGGAATCTTTTCAATCTCCGCAGTTTTTCCAAATGTTAGTGAAGTTGTGTTGATTTATTCCATCTGTTACTAATCAAAATGCTACGTATCAGAACACCAAAAAGCTGTGTAATGCTCTATTTTCTCCGAAACAAACACTGTAATTTGGCCCGGTATGTGATCTGTCAACTCGTCTGCTCTTCTCAGGCGATTCAACTTCTCTCTGGAAACAATGTTGCGAGACTCGACCAATATATAATCCCTTCGGCCACTGGGCTTGGAAACGGTGAATGCCTACTATTTCAAGTTTCTGATCTATGAAGTTCAAAATTACGAGTTATGAATGGTTAACAAATTTTCAGTATCGACTAAAAGGAGAACAAAGACTTGACCAAAGTCACCAAATGGCACAAAAACGTATAATATACAAAAAAGTATACTTGCACTATTAGTGAAACATTTTGTGAATTCCATATTCCCTCTGCTGTTTATCTACACTCCAATAATCAATGTACCAATGATAGTCAAAGTTAATGGAAATGCGGTTTCGTTTTCTGTTTGAAAACATTATTATCAAATTCTTGCAAGCATTTTAAATGCTATGGTTAGTCATCTGTACTTGACAGATATTCTGTGATAACGGAATACGTGATATACGCATAACGGCAACTTTTCTAGCAGTAAATAGCGCTTCGGTGACAATTTATGAATAATAAAACAATTTTCCTGCTCAATCTTGCGGGATATCACCTGATTTTTGCCGATTCGGCGTACAGCCTCGTCAGCTAAGCATCAGGCGATATTCCGCGCGATTTCGCAAGATAATTGTGAAATAACTTTCAAACGAAGAATTTAGATAAGAAAAAAATATATGTTTTCTTCAAAATTTAAACGTGGCACGCGTGTTTTCATAGCTGATACAAAGACTCGTTAAAGATTTCGGTATTTAGGTGTTAAACCAGAAATGACTTGTAAAACATTTCAGAGTCCGCCATCTTGGATTTCTTGGAAATATCCAAAGATTTATTTTAGAAATTAGGATAAAATATAAAGATGAAAATTTCAAACTTTGAAAAACTACTATTAATAAAGAAAAATCTTGCTTAAAGGTAACCTGCGAACATGCCCTCTCTCTCTCTACTGATCGCGGGTTCTGCAAAAACCAGACATCACAACTTTGAAAGCATGGTTTTCATTGAACGCCAAGTCACTTCAGCAAGCAATTGACGCCCAAAAATGTTGCCCCTTTTTTGGAAGAGTCGCCGACCTTGATGCGGGCACTTTGCAAATAAATTTAAAAAGAACTCTAAGAACTTTGGAAAGTTATAAAATTAAAAAGCCTTCGACTTCTCTTGAACTTTCTCTCCCATTTGCAGGAAGCGCGAAGAAAGCAGTGGTCTCCTATTTCTTTCCGACAAGATATAATGATAGGTCATAACCGTGTTTACATAATAATGTTTATCATTTCAGTCCCAAGAAGAGTTGATAAAATATAATGAATGGTCTGTTTTGGAATTCTGATGAGGGAACTTTCACCCAGCCAAGCTTAACACACAATTATAAAAGCGTACTTGTTTTGCACAAACCTCAAAGCGACGAGGGCTGTAAATTCCTCTTCCTTTTTAGCAACAGTTGTGATGAATGCCAAGTGATTTATCTCCACCACGTTGAAGCATGCGGCTATCAAAGCCTGGAGAAAGCCAAAGTAGAATAGTGGAAGCCAGCCATAATTTCTTTCATCACACAAAAAGCACTCATTGAATAAAAGAGGGACGCTGATTGCCATAAAAATTGTTGCCACAAGATGCCAAGATTTTCGTCTTCCGCGTTTATTCGACAAGAAAGGAATATTGACATTGTCACCAAGGTACCCAGTTATTGGAGACATTAAGGCGTCTGAAATTTGCCCGATGAGCACTATCAGCCCTGCGTGTGAAGCTGAAAGTTCCAGCACTTTCATGAAAAATAGGACTTCGAATGAGAATAATAGCTGGGCAAAAAGGTCGTTGAATAAATTCCCAACTGCACTACACAAGCGTTTTCTTGCCGTCATTTTTAGTCAGCGATATTTCCAAACTTTCGTTGCTGGTTTTAACTCTGAAAGTATAAAAAAGGTTAGAACAGAGCATTTTATCGATTCGGTGGTCATTTTGATTTATATTGTTTTGAAAGACATTGCGGGATGCCTAATGGGGTAAATAAATAATAGCTAGCTAGCTGAAACAATAAAATTCAAAACGGCCGCCGAATCAATAAAAAAGGTCCATTACAAACTTATTCGGCCCCAACCTCACAAAGAATATGCTTTTTAAAATTAAGGACCGTTCGTTTGTACGAAGTTTCGCCCGTTTATAAAATTCACCGTCTAATCGATGTCTACACCACGAGCAACGATTATTTAGAAGTCATTTCTTCAGAATCGTGTAAGACCGTGTCTATCTTGGAAAGCATCAATTCCTCTGAAAGTTAGCATAGATGCTCGGAGATGATGGAATTACACGACGATCGTCGATTTACTGCAGATCACCGTTTACGGTGACCAGTTTATTGATACACCTGAAAATTTACTTAAATTTTGGTCCACACATGAAAATTTATTTAACTCTCGGCCCACATATGAAGGAACTTCTTGAATTCAAAACTTGCTTGAAGTTAAATTATTGGCTTCTAATTTAAAATCAATCTTCTTTTTGAAAGGCCGTTTTGAAATTCCCTTCTGTCAATAGAGTAGGTAAACCAAGTTGACGTTCCTCGTGAATAAATTTCGGAAACCCTATATCGGCAGAGAAAACTTGGACACAAAATTTTGGCATGCACCAAAATCAGGAACACCGGAACACCTCGGAACACGGAATACCGGAACACGCCGGAACACCAGAAATACCGTCAAATGCCAATAAATTTCTGAAAAAATATAGATATATAAATAAAAATTCTGGTTATCCGGGGTGTTCCTGTGTTCCTGGTTTTAGTAGATTCCCTTTAATACTCTTTTAGAGCAATGGTCCTATGAACGTATTGTACGCTTGAACTGAATGTTTTCACATAGTTAAAAGAACCCGTTAATTAGACGAGAGACAGACACACTATAATCTGATTATGATTACAGCGAATTTATCTTTGAAGTATAAATAAAAACGCACTAACCGAGAGCCTGGAGAAGACTAAGTCGTTAAAAAAGGAGTCGGCAATATCTTCTGCGTTTGATCCCTCTTTCCAGGCAAATAGATTGAATCATGTAAAAATGATCCGGAATCAGTGTCAGTTTATCTAATGGAATTATCCGACATCACCAATACTTAGTCGTATAGACTCTGAGTATGTTTCAGCGTTCCCTAGCTTTTGGTGCCTTTATAACTACAACTGCACGCTTCCTTGAAAAAGATCACGTGAGTGCGGTGACAAGCAGTTCATCTGTGTGTGCGTATATGACCTTACATTACAATAATAATTGCTTATCTTGACTGCAATAGTTGCCTACAGCTATATTTTCTGGTACTAAAAGGGAACATCTTTGTTTAAGCCGTCAATATGTACGTACGTAGTTATGATTTTATAAAAGTGGACTGTCTTGTTACGTCAATTAAATAAACAATCGTCTGCATCAAACGGTGTATTGTCGATGATTGTTGAAGCGTTTGACCACAAACTATCATGCACCATCATTCAATTTGAACGTGTTTAAAATTGTCATGATAGTCCCCTTTGACCACGCGCATAATAAATAACAATTATTCCATGAGCCCGCGTTGGATATGAAGTGATAAAATAACCAACGAGCGCGTAGCGCGAGTTGGTTATAATCACTTCATATCCAACAAGGGCGAATGGAATAATTGTTTTAGTAAATTCTCAAACCATATCTCTTGAATTTTTGTGGGAGACAGCTCCTGAAACCTGCCAGTGTCGGCCATTATAGAGGGCTGAAGTTAAAATCTTGGCGCACTATTTTCCATATGACGTAAAACTCCGGCTATTGGCTTATAGTCGGAGTTTTTTAGCCAATCAAAAAGCTAGAAATGCAATAGTCGGAGCTGAGAATATACTAATTGATGATAGTAAATGATAGTGCGGCGAAATATGACTATCATTTACTGTTTCAGTTCAGAGATTATTTTAAACAATTTTAAGATTTTGAAGAAGTGTCAGAGTAAATTCCACTGTTTGATTTTTGAAATGCTTTTTATTCGCAAACTGAAACCAAAACTTAACAGAGTGACTCAATTCGCGCGAAGGTATTTATTTAGTTCTTTCACTTTTTAATATAGTTTTTATCGCCTTAGCGTTTCCTTTTATTATTCATGCCGCAATTTTCTTGTACGTATTGTTTCAATGTAAATATTTTAACTTTTAGCCAGTATCTCATTAGCATTATCATAATTGATTGTATGTATTTAAGCGCAAGCTAAATTTTACCTTTTAACTTGAAAATGACCGTCGAGCGGTCGAAACGTCGTTTATTAACGTTAATTTTTATTGTAAAATCCGTTTCCAAAAATTTGTTAATTCGTGTTTCAGTTTTACTCACGTAAACCCTAAACCCTAATTTAGAACATCTGTGCTGGACACAAAGCCATAAGATCAGCTGATATCGCCAGTGACCACCACCTGGTTTGCACCAAACTGAGGCTAAAGCTAAAAGCAGCTCCTAAAAGACGTGGAATTAGAAGGACGAGATATGACACTCAGAAGCTGGAAACGATGGTTATAGGAGGCCGTTTCGTTTGGAACTAAGAAACAGGTTGGAGATATTGCAGAGGGAGGAGCCAGAAGATGACGAAACAGATCAGCCAGAAGCTGAGCTTGAGAAGGCAAACGGTATCTTAGAGAAGGCTTACAATATGAGAGCAAAGAAAGTTCTGGGGTATGAGACAAAGAAAGTTAAGCCATGGATCAGTAAAGAATCGTGGGACCTGATTGAGGAGAGGAAAGCGATGAAACTAAAACTTGATGGAACCAACTCTGAGAGACTGAAAGAAAAGAGGCGAGTAGAGTACAAAGCCAAAGGCAGATAAGTGAAAAGGCAAATACGAAGAGACAAGACGAATTGGTCAGAAGGGATAGCAAAAGAAGCAGAAGAAGCAGCAAATATGCAACACATGAAGACTCTTTACAGCTTAACTAAAACGATCTGCAACGATAAACCAAGGCAGAGCACAGTAGTCAACGACATAAATGGTAATGCCTTAACCAGCAATGAGGATAGAAGGAAGCGATGGAGAGAGCATTTTATGGAGATACTCAATAGGGAGGAGCCAGCCTTCCCGATCAATGAAGAAGATTGTGAACAGCAGGATATAGCTGACATAGACACGGGACCTGTGAGCAAAGCTGAGATAAGAAGGGCAATAAAGAGTCTTACGAATGGTAAGGCCCCTGGTGAAGATATGATAACAGCAGAACTACTGAAGGAAGACCTTGAATTTACAACTGACAGAGTGAAAGAACTTATTGACACGATCTGGAGTCTGGAAAAGGTCCCACTTAAATGGAAGAGGGGGCTCATTGTTAAGGGAGTGTAAGGACTGGCGGGGGAGTGACTCTCTTATCAGTTGTAAGCAAGATATTGGGAAGAATTGTAATTGATCGCATTCGCATTGGGATTGACCACAGGCTCCGTAAGGAACAGGCTGGATTAAGATCTGGTAGAGGGACGACGGAGCAAATCTTCATCTTACGCAATATATTAGAGCAAGCGAATGAATGGCAGGCAACTCTCTATATCAATTTCGTAGATTTTGAGAAGGCGTTTGACTCAGTGCACAGAAACAGCTTATGGATGATAATGAACCAGTATGGTATCCCACAGAATATCATCAACATAGTTAAAGCGCTGTACGATGGCTTTGAATGTGCTGTTGTCGAGGAAGATACAACCTCAGAATGGTTTGAACTAACGACTGGTGTCAAGCAAGGATGTACAATGCCTGGCTTTCTTTTCCTGCTCATTATAGATTTACATCAAAACTTGAGGGCCTCGACTTCACTGACGACGTAGCCTTAATTTCTTCAACACAAAGATACGTGCAGTTGAAAACAAACAGGCTGGTAGAGAATGCAGAAAGGACAGGCCTTCGGGTAAATTTTGGGAAGTGTAAAGTCATGAGAGTAAATGCAAGGAATAATGAAGCCATCACAGTGAATGGTCTTGCGTTGGAAGATGTAGAGAGGTTTACCTATCTAGGAGCCACAGTATGTAAACAAGGGGGCGGTGAGGAAGACATCAAGGCAAAGCTAGGGAAAGCGAGAGGAACGTTTGCGAAGCTAAATCGAGTATGGAATTCCAGCAGTGTGTCGAGGAAGACGAAGATCAGGCTATATAAAGCATTGGTCAAACCAGCTCTCATGTATGGTTGCGAAACATGGAAAAGGAACGAAGGTGATGCTAAGAAAATCGATATGTTTCAGAACCGATGCCTGAGAAGGATAATGCAGATTAAATGGCAAGATAAGATTAGTAATAGAGAGCTACTGGAAAGGTTGAGTGAAGTGGTAAGAAGAAGGAGATGGCGTTTCATTGGACATATCCTCAAACAACAACCTGACAATGACTGTGTTACAGCCTTAACATGGACCCCAGAGGGAAAGAGAAAGGGAGGCCGGCCAAAAACAACCTGGCGGCGCACAGTAGAAAAGGAGAAGTCCAAAGCAGGGTGGCAGTCCTGGAGAGAGCACATGTGGAGGCCCTATGCGCCATCTTGGCGCCAAGGGACAGGTCAAGGTGAAGTTATTGTTATAATAATTTCAGCGCTTAAGGTATTTTCAAGCCTTTCACGGCACTTTCTCCAAATCTCATGCGGGCCTGGGGAACGTTACTTTAAAGCATATTTCCCTAACGTTATATAAATGGTAGTCTATATTAACAGGGACACGATGAGGGTGATGAGTGATTATTAATAGTCTAATTGTAGTTTTTGTAATATCGTCATCTGTTCCTTCTCTCCTCATGGAGAATGGGGCCATTCTCCTTCTCCAAACCACCAAATCCATGGCTGCAACCTCTACCTCCCTCCATGCTTTAAAGGGGAATTATCACGGAGTTTATCACCACTTTTGCTCAGAATTAGCTAAATTTAAACTTCTAACACCTAGTCAATACTCAAAGCGTATCAAGCCGGAACAAAACGTAAGAACTGATGATATAACTAATGATTAATAAAAGATGCGGTAATGCATCAAAATATCACAGAAGATTTAGCATATTGACAAAATTATAATATCATCATATTTCATTATTTTCAGATACTTTGATATCTCATTATATTCCAATGTTGTAAGAGCATCGTGGCGTCTTGATATTTCGTTATTTTCATGATATTTTGATCACATAACGTTCTGGTGTTGTTATGACATCATAAAATTTGGATGTTTAGATACTATAATGGAGTTTTCATATTTGGATACAATATGATATTCTGATGTTGTAGTAAAATCATTACATTAAAGTAAATTACATTACAGTAAACTATGCGCCAAATTTAATATATTTTCCCTTCATGATGTACATCAATACCTGTTCTCAACGTTGGCTGTGATGAAAAAACTCAAATGCTGTTGAATGTATGAACAGTGATTTATTGACCATTTTCGCATTGCCCACAATACACCTTGTTTACCCCCCAAAATTTTGCATATAAGCATTGTCTTCCGATTCTCTTGGGACGACTGTAATACCCAGGAGAATAGGCCATTTTACAGTTCTGTGCTTAGTTACCAAGCCTTTGACTGGAATTGAGGCTGAAGGTGACCTTGCATAGATACAAACCCCCTTGCTTTTGATATGTAAATCGTTTTGTTGTTATGCTAAATAGCTTCTGGTCTCTATCGTGACAAGGTCACCCTGAGCCTCACTTTCATACAGAGGCCTGGTTACATTTCACAGAACTGTAAAATGGACTATTGGGAAACAAAGGTTATGCAAAATTTTGAGGGGTAAACAGGGTGTATTATGGGCAATGCGAAAATGGTCAATAGACAACAGGAAATCGTTCGGGCATCTTCTGGATTTAATGTACATTACAGAGTGAAATGGATTTGGACACATGAAACTGTTATGATATTATTTGCTTGATACAAGCGGAAATTCGCTCTATTGGGTTCATGCTTTGAACTTTTCAACAAAGTTTATTTTATTCGTACAATCGAACAAGTTGAAGTCGGTATGGCATTGTTCTTCATTGTCAAAAAAAATTGAATAATAAACTGCAAAACGTAGTAATATGAATGATGAAAGTGAGGTTTTATATTAAAAATTCAAAAAAGCATTAAGCGCTCAAATTAGATTTCCTGTTACGCCTATAATCACTACACATCTGCTCTCCGCCTAAATCTGAATTACTGTGGAATGTAATGAACTGCGATTGAACAGGAGGTAGTCGTTCGGAGATGATCTGTTGGATTGAATGTACATTACAGAGTGAAGTGGAATTCGACAAACTAAACTATTATTCGTGTTTGTAACAAGCGGAAAGTCAATCTAGCTATTATTTCGCTATAAATTTCGCCAAAACTTGTGCTCAGTAAATGTCTTTCAGTAAAGTTTATACGCTTTGTGGAAAAGTAAGTTCGTTATTGCACTGTTCTTCGTCTGACAACTTCACTGAATGAACTGGAAACGTACCAATATGGATGGTCGAATAAATTTATTTCTCAAATATTAAAATAAGAAATTAGAGCTCAAATCAGATTTCGTTCTAAAAACAGCTTCGCCTACGCAAATCCGACGTACTACGTACCTACGCTACGCCTACGCGACCTGCGTACCACGCCCAACCAATAATGGAAAGTAAACAAACAGATTGATTGACTTCGAAAGTACTAATCACGTCTGACGCAGATAATTATTTCTAGACCCAGAAGCACTTCAACGGAAAATGAATTAAAGTAGACAATTGCTATTCAAATCAGATTTAGTTTGTACGTACTGAGTGAAATGAAAATGAGTGCAACTGAGCACTAAAATTACAAGCTTATGAGAGCTACTACACTACTGGAAGGACAGGGAGCCTTTACACACTGTTCGTGTGCATACACATTTATATTTCTATAGCGAATACATGGGATTTACAGAATCGTTCGCAGAATTTCATACTAGTGAGACAATCTCAGATAGTGCAGAGTGTTATCTACAACTGAACATGTACAACACTTTTTGCTCCTTTAAATTCCAGCAAACTGGGAAGTAAAAAAAAAACAAACAAGAAAAAAAATTGTGTTCTCGGGCAAACAGGGAAACATACGTGTCCTGATTTGCCACGGCCTAGGATGCTCATCTACACAGGTGACATGCCACCACCCCCCACCCCCCAACACCCTTCACCACCCCACCGCGGGCGAGCTGCGTGACCTCCCAGCATTCTTTGCAAGAGTCGGTCATCTTGAGCCAAATGACCGGCCAAATACATTCCAGCTCAAAAGAAGGTCGGCGAAAGATCTAACTTAGTGAGTTTCTTCGTTCGGTTCTCATCCTTCTTCGTATTGCATGATTGTCTATTTATCCTTGTGTATTTTTGTTGCATTAAGGTTATTTATGTCGCTACTTGACAGCAAGCTGGTGAGATTACCGGGTCTTGCGAGCTGTGTTGCCGCGCGATTTTTATGACTGATGGTAAGCTTATTTATACATTTGCTAAGGAAAATTAGGTAACAAATAAAGAAGCCTAAGTCATGTATTATACAGTCATAAAACACGACGGGCATTTGAGAACAGAACCCTCTCGTACTAGACGTCACTCTAAGTGTTATAAAAACACCAAAAAACGCACGATCGATAAACGCATAAACTGCAGAAGCAATTTAATTTCGCTTCTTTTACTTTCATCTCAAACTTAGAAGCTTCTTCGACAATCTCTGCAGCTTGACTCAGAATTTTGTCCGGAATTTCTTTATAGAAAATGTTCGCCGTCATCCCTTGCGAATTTTCAATAGAGTAAAGCTGACGAAAAACAATAAAACACGCTTTTTCTATACTCTGATAAAACATGGATTTTTGACCAATCAGAGCGCGCGCATGGTATGACTATGGTAAATATGGGTTGAACTTATTTGCTTTTTACATCCTGTGAGGAATAATACACCTTGTTTACCCCCCAAAATTTTGCATAACTTTTGTTTCCCAATTCTCCTGGGTATAACAGTCGTCCCAAGAGAATCGAAAGATGAACAAGGTGCATTATAGGCAATGCGAAAATGAAATGTAACCAGGCCTCTGTATGAAAGCAAGAGTTTGGGGTGACCTTGCCACAATAAAGACCAGAAACTAGTGAGCATAAGAAAACAAGGATTTACATATCAAAAGCAAGAGGGCTCGTATCAAAACAAGGTGACCATCAGCCTTACTTCCACTCAAAGGCTTGGTCACTAAGTACAGAACTGTAAAATGGCTTTTTGGAAGGGGTTTATAGGGGGGTAATGTGGGGGAGGGGATGTGCTCTGCCCATCAGGGGTACAAAGTTAGCAAAAACTGTCTTTTAGGCCCAGTTCAGATTTTATGCTTCTGTTATGCCGAACTCAACAAAAGCATGGCAGAAGCACAGCGTCTGAATCAGACTTTTGAATTTAGTTCATAACAGCAATAAGCTCGACAAGTTCTGTTGTGCTACATGGCACTGATACAGCAGTGATTGAGATATCGTACTTCATATTAAATTATGTTAGCTCCCGTGGGGAGTTACTGCGCCTTTCAATAACATGTAAACGCTGCTCGTGTTGATGGCTACGTCTTTTGCTGCCGTCAATCATCAAGCGGACTTCTCAGGAAACAGAAGTTCACACAACATCTGAACTGGGTCTTAGGTACCGGTAAATTGATCGCACCCATCAAGTGTTTAACTGTAATAAATACATTTAGCAGAATCCGACTACTAGGGTAATGAAACTGCTATTTTATCAGCCATTAGTGTGCGGTGAGTGAAGATTGTCTAAAGGATGGTGACATTTTCTTATTGCTCTGTATATTTGGTCGAAATTTAGAAATATTCACTGGATAATTAAATTCCTGAGCAGGGATTTCAAAATGTTTTGAAGTAGGCGTCATCGACTGGAAGAGTAGGCGGCTGTTATAAGTGAGCTTTTTCGTCACAAGCTGATTGCTACATGTATGACCAGAGTAACCGGCGGCAAAAAAATCAAGTAGCCGGTGGAACTCTGCCAGCAGCCGCCTTGTTTTGAAACAATATAATTTGGTTTTATCAACTGGGTTGATAATATGAATTGGCCACCGTAAAGAGATTCAAGAGCTCACGTTTCGAGCGTTAGCCCTTCGTCGGAGCGAAGGAATTGTGGGTCGTGTGTTGTTTACATACAGAAAGATGGAGCTTCACTATTGACTGGTGCCTGGTAACGTGAAAACAACGGAATAAATTAGTTGAATGAAAAGCGTTCGTTGATACCGTGAGGATTAAGAGTGCCGATTTGAAAAATAAATTTTTGTTCCAGAGTTTTGCGACTTTCCGTGCTTTCTTGGTGAAGGAAAGGCCGCAGACTGCCATATGTTGCTTAGAATGATTTGGGAGATTGAAGTGTCTCGGTGTCTCGGTTTCGATGCATTTTTGTCGTCTTTCTCTACGTCCCGAAGGTGTTCTCGGAATCGGTCGCCTAGTCGTCTCCCTGTTTCGCCGATGTATAACTTTTTGCAAAGAGCGCAAGTTATGCAGTAGATGACATTGGCTGAGGTACAGGTGAAATGATCAGTGATCTTGATAGATCGCTTGGGTCCCGACATTTTGTCGACGTTGTGAATGAAAGGGCATGTTTTGCATCGTGCGCGAGCGCATTTAAAAGATCCGGGTTGATCACTTGTTTGGAATGCACTTCTGACTAAAAAGTTACCTATGTTTTTGTCGCGTTTGAATGAAATTAAAGGAGGTTGCGAAAAAATTCTACCAGTGTCGGGATCATTCTGAAGTAATTTAAAGTTTTTGAGAATGATGGATTTTACTGCGTGGTTATGAGGGTGAAATGTGAGGGTGAATGGAATTCTATCGTTGTTTTCTCTCTGTGACGTTTGTAGTGCTGACTGTCGATCAATTTGTTGGGCGCGATGATTGCCCGCTTGAACAACAGAAGCAGGATAGACGCGTTTGTCGAAGAAATTGCACATTTCCTCTGATTTTAAGGAAAAATCAGAGTCGTCACTACAAAGACGGCGAAGTCTAAGAAACTGAGAATAAGGAATGGAATTCTTGACATGTGATGGATGTGAAGATGAATACAACAAATAGCTATGAGAATCTGTGGGTTTGTAGTGCACACTGGTGCATAAACCGTTGCCTTCGATAGAAACTTTGATATCCAGGAATGCTAAGGAAGTATCGGAAATTTCCCAGGTATATTTAAGGGCAGGATGAAACGAATTAACAGCGGTTATAAATTGATTGAGATCCTCTCTGGTAGAAGAGGTAGCGCCAATACAGTCGTCAATGTAGCGACGATAGAGTTCAGGTTTTGGGCCGTTGTATTGATTGAAAAATTTGTGTTCAATGTAGCCTACGAAAAGATTGGCGTAGTTGGGTCCCATTTTGGTACCCATGGCCACGCCATAGATTTGTTTGTAATAATTGTCCGCGAATGAAAAACAGTTGAGTGTTATGCTCGTTCTCAGTAACACGTGCAGTCTCGATTAAAAACTTGCGCGCCAAAACTCGTTTTCTATTATTCTTCGTAATATGAGCAAATCTGAAGCTAGAGAATACAAATAGAATTCTGTGTATTTACTATAGTCTCGCTATCTTACGAAATGCTTATACAGTACACGATTACCTGTTAGTAGTCTTTGTTTGGACTTTCTCCTCGGGGGATCGCTCACATCCAATGTTTCAGCATACAATCGGTTGACCTTATAAACAAACCTTTCGCTCACATGCAGTGTTTGAGCTACCTCTTTGTTGGTCAAGCCATTAGCTCTCAACATTAAAATGCGCCATCTTAAAGTGCTCGGGAACGATTTGACCATAATTTATTATCCGAACTATTCAAAATGGCGGAACCGAGTCGTCAAGAAGGCAGTGGTCGTCATGGAAACGTGTACAAAAAACAAGTTTTGGCGCGCAAGTTTTTCCATCGAGACTGCACGTGTTACTGAGAAAGGTAATAACACGAACTCAGCCAGGCGGAGTAGTGTTTCCGAGCTTGGAAGAAGAGCGTGTTGACTGTCTTTAACGTATGACGGTAAAGATCTGACAATAGGGGCCATAATTTTGTCTAAATAGCTGGAAATTAGTTCGGTAGGGCAACTACAGGCAGAGACGATAGGTCGACCTGGGTTGTTAGGTTTGTGAATTTTAGGTAAAAAGTAAATACACGAGGTTCTGGGAGTGGTAATGATGAGATTGGTAGCAGTAGCCGGCAATTCTTGTTTGACTATAAGGTCGTTAATAGTGCTCTTGACAATTTGTTGGTTAGTGGAGGTGAGATCTTTATCGACTTTAGCATAAAAAGAGGTGTCAGAAAGTTGCCGCAAAGCTCCTTTTTGGTAGAGGTTGGCCCGCCAAACAACTAAAGCGCCGCCTTTGTCGGCCGCTTTGATAATTATGTCTTTGCGCTTGCTAAGGTTTTTTAGCGCTGCCCTCTCTTCCGAAGAAAGATTGGAAAATTTGGTGTTACGATTGAAATTAAGTTTATGAAACCCCTGCCTGAGAAGGGCATTCTCCTTTACCGTAAATGATCTAATAAATGCCCCGTACCATTAAACGCCCCTGGTGTGGTGTGAAGTTTGAAATAGATGCCCCTCTCTAATAACCCCCCTGTTTCTAATAGAGGCCCCCCCACCAAAAAAAAAATCGAAAATTCCAGAAAACGCTCTGTCAAGCAAAATCTTGCAATTTAGTCAACACCTTGGTTGCTTGGACAGCAATGGCTTATGAATTGTATACTGTTCAATCTCAAGTTCAAATTATAGATATCAATCTTTTATTTTCTTAATTTCTGTGCTCAGAATCTCGGCAGACCCAGATGATGTCGAGGACACTGAAATAGAACTATAAACTTCCTGATTGATTTTGGATTTTCTAGTTGTTACAGTTCATTTGAAATAAACACCCCTATCTATTAAACGTCTCAAATTCTATATAATAATAATAATAATAATAATAATAATAATAATAATAATAATAATAATAATAATAATAATAATATTTAAATAGGGTGCCCAACTCGCCAAGGCGGCTTTCAGTGGGGCCCTCAAAATTAACAATGTATCAAATAAGTAATCATGTAAATAATAAGTAAAAAAAGCTCACTGTGGGAAATTATAAAATATCTAAAACACGAATTTAAAGCAGAAGATAATAAAATAGTTGAGTAAGAGATGAAGCGAACCTATAAAGAAGTAAAATGTTTAAGCAATGAAATTGAAAGTGTCTTCTGGAAGGGAATTCCAGTATGTCAATGCACTATTAAAGGATCTGAGTAGACCCCAGTTCGTGTTTGATCTAACAGATCCAACAGTTTCCTTGGAGCTAGTGTTATGGCTATGATAGATTAGATTCGGTTTTTGTGATATCCAGAATAATCAAGGTCGAGGTAAGGGTTATCGTTACCGTTACCCTTACCTCGATCTTGATTATTCTGGATATCACAAAAACCTCATCCAATAATTGTTAATAATCAGTAGAGTTCATTAGTTGGATAATTAAAGTTCGGTATGTGCTTATAATTAGGGATTCTATTATCTATTTTATTAAAAGCGTCGTCTCTAATTGATGAATATTTTGGGCAATCAAACAGAAAGTGAATCTCGTCTTCAATATTGAGGCCACCAACAGGACAAATTCTATCACATCTCGAAATCTTGTCATACCTGCCTGTTTTGATATTAAGTTTATGATTACTTATTCTAAGTTTCACAAGTGTTTTTCTGTCGACTGTGGTGGCGGTGGTGGTGGCAGTAGGCTGGTGGCTGTGCTGTTAGTGATGGTGGCGGCGTTGATGGCAGTGGCAGTGCATGGTGGTGGCGCTTTCTTTTCGAGTTTGGGGTCTTCGTTTCCGAGTTTTGAGGGTCTTTGTCAAGTTTTGAGATTTTTGACCATCTTCTTTCTTCATTTCCGGGTCTTCATTTCATAGATTTGTACTGAGCAACCGTCATTCAATCTAATTAGTTTGTGAGAAGCACAATTAGTCTTGGCCCGACTGCCTAAGGAATATGTGAGGCAAGTTGTGATTGGCTAATCAGCGGAAAGGAATGTGGTTCGGGTGGAAGCAACCGTTAGTTGGGAGAAGCATTGCGTGACGACCCTAATAACGGCGGCGAAGGAGACTAATTATCTCGAAGATAAGAATGAAATTAAGCGATTTACCAGATTTGCGTAAACGGCAGGCATATGGACCCATATGGTTTAAAGCCAGCTGAAGCTATGATTTGTCAACCCAAGGATACGTGTGGGTCACGACTGTTAACAATTCTGCATTCTTATTGGCTGCAGTGAAAAACACCGCCAAGTTCAAAATGAGATACACATACGGAAGCAGTTTTATCAGTTTCATTTTGTACTGACAGAAACCAAGTTTCAAAGCTTCAAAGGATTTGTAAGGTAAGTGTTTTAGTTTGATCGATACAAAGAACCTGAACAGTGAAGACTGAACTCATCTAGATCAGACAGTCGGCTGTCTAGGAACTGAAATCCATCTCATTTAATACAGAGGGAAGTTAATCCATAAAAACTTTCTTATTCTGGCAATCGGATCGCTGTTGCCTGCTTTGCAGTGATGCGCTAAGGGTTCTTATACCTGCCACAATTCAAATGCTTCATTCTTTGGTAGAGCCTATGGATGGGAAATATCCAGAAGTAAATGATGACCAACTTCATGCCACAAACATTGTTGGCATCACGGTCTTGTCAGACACTCAGGAAGGCGCTAATTTACTTTCTCGCTGTCACACTGTCTAGAAACACTGAGATAAACAGGTCTATTGCATATTAATTCTTTTACTCTCAACTATAAGAATCCAGAGTATGCACATGTATGCAGCTAGTAAAACTATAAATGCCGAGATTGGTTTTACACTCGCTTTTCGATCACACTCACACTTGTCGCTTGCCACGCTCAAATGAATAACAGATTGTTTTTATAATGCCGTACGCCAAAAGTAGACCGAGTTCTTCCCGATAGCCACATTTTGTCAAGCAATTTAATATGAAATACATTTTGCGTTTGCATCTGCGAGACTTTTGGGCGACCCACAGTTAGCAACAGATTTCAACCCGAGAATGTTCGATGAACGGGAAGTTTCTCAGGACTGATGACGTGACAGCTACAGACATGCAATTCGAATGAGTAATTTGCATACCAGTGGCACATCAATTTCCGCTTTCATGGTAGACAGCATGTCGAGGAAGGTTGTTGATTCCCTGCGATTGCTGCTTTATGAAGATGACGTTATGTATCATGCGTTGCCGAGTCGTTTCAGTGGGGTATCTCCCTCCTCTGCATATATATATATCTATATATTAATCTCCCGAATTGCTTTCCTTTCACCAGTTCGATGGTTTTAGTCGTTGCAAAGCTCGCGTTCTGTTCGGATTCTGGCGCTATTTTACCTACTGAAAACAGTGTTTGGTTACAGGCCAAGAAGGAATTGTTAGCGCTGGGTAGGTAATATTACTAGATAGTTCGAAAAATTTACGATGGATAAACATGTTTTCTGTTTTTTTGTTAATTGTGCAGCTTTTAAATGCACTGGGCAATCCGCGAAAATCCTAAAAAAGTAAAACTAGTAATTCTCTTATGTACTTAAAATTCCCTTTTCACTTTGCGTAAGTTTGTTTATTTATTGAGAAAATTTTAGGTCAGAAAAGAATCCCCTTCCTGAACAATGAGGTAATAAAGTAAAAGAAAATGCATCGTAGACTGAACAAAACTGTCAGCATTGTCAATCAGAGAGAGGATATATGGTCACTAGTTGATTGATTTGTATGTGCGCCTGTGACTCTTTTGCAGAGACATTTTAAATGAGGTGAACGTACTAAATAAGATCGTCTCGGACTAAGAAAACTGTCCGTGACAGCAAGTTGTCAGTTAGTCCATCCTACTGCTACCTCCTCAACCCTCCCCACGATCCCACTCCTCCCCACCACCCCCCCCCCCCCACCCCCTCCATCATTCGTAAACCCCTTTCAAAAGAGGAAGCGGGGATTATATTGAGGTTCCTGAACTGGAACTCTGCAACAGGAAAGAACGAGCTTTAAGCCGAAGGCCAACATTGGAGACGTGATGACAGTGCATTTCCGCCTAATTTCTTAGTGATCAACTGCTTCTTTGTAAAACTGTGGGTCTGTATAATGATGGTTATGTTCAAGATGTTCAGAAAATTTGGGAGTTAAAATTGTTTACATGAGAAGTACCAGAGCGGCGCCAGACATGTCTGATCACAGTAAGTAACGTGCATAGTAATTATAGGATTCCAGTAAACATATTTCCGTCATCTTGAAACATTATCACTTTCAGTTCAGTTAATTAAGAATACAAGCGCACAATTAAAAGCGTTTTGGAAAAGGTTCGCCATTTCATTAGTGGCGTAAACACGAAGGTCCGGCCAAGAACGAACAAACTCGTCAGTCGTATTTTATCTCATACTTATTCACCAAACGTCAGGCCGCACAGTAACTCCATCTTGTTGTGATGTGCATCCTGGGTGTCACAGCTTACGTCGCTTTTAAAGTCTGTGGGAAAAGGGCTCCTATCGATCACGATTACCAATGTATCGAATTTGCATGTATGATAGGTTATTTGTCAAAATGAAGGCATGAGTTTTGTGTTTTCGAATACTAAATATAACGCCAAACCAAAATACTAAAACAAGCTCACAATATATGAACAATATTGAACAAACGACGGGAAAATAGCTTAAAATACGCTATGCGTATGCAGTATATTCAATGAATTTTACGGGATGCTTTGGCAAAGTAATAACAGAGAACAGTTGCGCACTACTGCAAACGGGATGAAAAAAATCAATAATTCGAGGAGACTTGATCCACCATGTTAGCCAATATTGTTTGTATTGGATCAGGCTGACCATTGTCCGGGGAACGATGCCCATGCCAATGCCAACAAGTTGTCTACAGTAGCCTGCCTGTAAATGACATAAGCTTAGTGTGTCCGACCAAATCAACATATTGATCGGACAAACAGTAGTGAAGTCGGACGTTATTTTACAGAACTCCTCGGTAGCGCATTGGCAATGTACCTGCACTGAGAACATTGGCGTTTACATTAGAAGGCGTAAAAAAACTGTCCGGTTACTGTATCCGACCTAGGATACTCATACTCATACGCATACTCAATTTTTGTTGGACAAGTCCGTCAAGGGGGAAAGGTGCAGTGAGGTTATTCCATGTTAAGCCGATCAACCCGTGAAACGAGACCAGACCACAACAATTTCCTTAGACATTGGCACATTTTGGTCGGCTATTGTCCGATATCGGATTGTTATTTGCAGCCCTGTTAGTTAAAGACGAAAACGATTTGGGTAAACAGGGAAAGTACCGGAGAGGAAAAAATTAAACTTGTTTCCACGTAACGAGACCGTACGACCGCGTTATTGCGCACAGCTATTGGAAGAGTGTGCGGTCTCTCTGTGAAAGCCACGAAAATTTTGTCAGAAGACCAAAGTGGCAAAGGTGATTCTTAATCCGACTAAGATTTTACTTCAGTCTCAGACTCATGTGGCATTCACGAGCCCAACGGAAGTTTGCGTGGTAGACCACGACTGGTACCAGCTCATACTTTCTCAAAGTAGAACGCCGACGTCTCGGATGACGTTGAACTTGACGTATTCATATAATTTACTTTCTTATTACAGGACTTTAACCAGGAATAATAATCTCATTACATAAGTCAAAAACAGAAATAGCTCGGGGTCTTTCGAATTATGATGCAATAGTATTATTAGTTGTATGAAATAAATTACGTTGACCTTGCATAAAAATTATTACAGTTAACAAACGAAATCACTTTGCAAACATTACATCGTTTTGTTGTTAAGGGAAGCTGTGCACATCAAATTCAAGGAATCACGTCCTCATTTAAAGAGATCAGAAAACAGTGTCGGAGCAAGCACGCAGCCTTGTTCGACGCTGTCCGTTACACTTGGAAAGATATTGATAAGTATGATATAATGGAATTACTTTTAACGGGTCCCAGAAACACAGATTAATCAACTTTTATTCTTGTCATTGGTTTTGAGAACAATAATATTGTCAAATTTTCTAGCTGCCATAGTACAGCAGCGACAAAAAAAAAACGTAGTTTCGTCCTATGGCCTGTTTGAGCCTTCGAATGAATTATTTATGTAGTTTCTCACCGAGTCTTTCCAAACTAACCTGTTTTGTGCCGGGCGGCAGTAAACCATGCAACAAGAACCTACGAGCTCAGGGAACAGATACGCAAATCATGAAGTGTCTTTGGCGCCATCAGCACTATCCCTTTGACAAGGTTGTTCAAAAGCAGGCACAGAATGCACGGTGGAAGGGCTCCAAGGGTCTCTAAACAAGCCGTTTGTGAAAATATTTCATGCCCAAGACTTTAAAGTGGCTGTTGTGCAATCACTGTTTCCTTCTAAAGGGAAAATACAAGCTTTATTACAATAGAAATCAATTAACCGATATTAAATGTGACACTGCTCCATTGAGCGCACAGCGCAGGTGATCGGAAAAATGAAAACAACGGTTTCTACTTAATTTTGTTTTGTTGCGCTTTCAATCGTGAAGACTGGCCCGAAATAAAAACAGTCTGCATGATTGGCTTCTTTTGACCCCCGTTGCAGAGGCCCAGCTGACTTGTTGACCCCTCACTTCATCTCGGGGAAACCCCCGGGCCGTTGTGGTGTTCCGTGGTGCATGTGGTGTTCCGTTACGGTGTTCGACATAACGACAAATCAATGAATCAAAAGAACTCTTTGTTTGAACAGCCAGTAGTCCTCTGGTTGGCACATTTGTAACAACAGGTGACGTCAAGTCATCTTGTAGCAGTGCTAATCTTGTCAGTCAAGCCACGAGCGGCACGGCGTGCGTGCGATTGCGAATATTCATTCGAGCGTCAGGCCAATTAACTCTTAACAGCTCTTCCATACAAGAGAAGGGAAGATTACTATTAGAGAAGACGAAGATCACCATTTAAAGCATTCATCGTTAAAAAGCCTGGCCACTGAGTAAAATGCTCTTTACTCGGTTCGTGTGCAGAAAACCCCAACGGTGCTTGTTTAGAATGGTGAGGTGGTGTTGGTTGCTTATTTGGTATTTTTACTTGTTTATTACGAGGGAAGATGCCCAGATGAGAAGACCTATTGATTATTATTGTAACGAAGGTAAGAGTGCCTGATTTTAGATTTTTTAAAAATGTGTTTGATATGCAGATACATTTAATATGTAAAGCCAGTGCTATGCATTTTTCCTGTTGTTATCTTAATTTCGTCCCTCAATGCATGGGTGTGCCGTAACAAGGCAATACATGAAATTTTCGCAACACGTTTATTTCGCGATTTAGGAGGTAGCATATTTCGCGACACTTTAATTTCGCGATGTTTGGAAAATGCCGTATCCGAACTCACTTTAATTTCGCGATTTTACCAACCTAATAAGTTTGACTATTCCTTCATTTTTTTACAACTACCATAAAACGACTTTATTCAGAAACAACATTAACAACACTAGCAACACCAGCTTATAGTAACCAAGAAACAATTCTCAGAAGCCATTTTTATTTTTCGCATACCCTTTTTATAAGAACCTTTTTCATAACACCAAAGCTGATATTTGTGTAACAACCAATATTATTTAGTATGATGGCCATAATGACGGTCACTTATGTCCGTGACAGTCATCTTTTGTCCCCGACCCTTATTTTAAACCAGTCCGCATCATTGGGTAAACATATTTCTAGGGCTCCGTTTGCACATAAACTAAAAGATTTGTTAAAAATGTGTTTGATATGCAGATACATTTAATATGCAAAGCCAGTGCTTTGAATTTTTGCCGTTGTTATCTTAATTTCTTCCCTGTTGCCTTGCATCGACAGTACTTTGTTTTCTTACCTATATATCTAACCCGGGAATTAGCTGGCTGTGAATCTGTTGCAAGGTACCCATGTGACTGTGTGTGCGCGTCGTAGAAAATTTTCCATAAACCTTTTAGCCTTTTTATACCGTCAATGGAAACTTTATTTTTATTTTAACATGTAGGCTACAATTTTTTGTTATCATGCAGAGAGAATTCCTGTTCAGTGCACAGATCAAGAGGATGATGACCCAGTGCCGGTTTAGAGAAAGCACAGAGTAAAAAGCAAGACAACCAACAAGAATGAAGCCTGAAGCCCTTGAATAAACTTAAACTGTGAAAAACATAAATAAGATAATAAAGAGAGACAATCACCAACAACCAGCGTACAAGCTGTAATTATGTTGTAGCAACTCATGTTTTTATTTACTTTTTGTTTGTTCAGTTTTTGGTCATGTTCAGTTAAACAAAATTGTTAACGAAGAGCTATCACGGGCCATAATACGAAGTACAGTTTGGTCGGGATAAATAACTTGTAAATTAAACGGCTTAGCAGGAGTGTAGTGTAGTGTGTAGTGTCGAGTATCGTGCAAAAAGCATGGTTTGAAATATATTTGTGATTTATTCAAAATCAAACATACAAGCAGACATACAGAATTTCTTTATTGTTGTATATTTGATGTGTAGTATACAATAATTTCAAATACTGGTGTAAGTTTTTTTTTACGGCAAATCTAATTCGCGTAGAATTGAAGTTTAACTGATTTCGAGTTTTTCTGTTTGTCGTTGCCATGGAAATATCGATTTTCCGAAAAATGTATTATATCAAACTTCAATCCAATTCCAATATCTGGTGTAAATTTTACATCGATCAGGATTCGGAAAGTCTGCTAAACGGCCAATTGAAAATGTAAAGAAAACTGTAGAGAGACACCTTAAAACTGTTTACGTGAGAAGTACCAGACAGTTGCCAGACCATGTCTGATCACTGCAAGTTAAGTAAAGTGCATAGCCGGTAATTAAAGATGCAAGACGAGGTTTCTGTATTTATTTGATTGAGCGCCCAACCTCGAATAAGCGCCTAACTCGAATGAGCGCCTAACTCGAATGAGCGCCTAACCCGAATAAGCGCCTAACTCGAATAAGCGCCTAACTCGAATAAGCGCCTAACTCGAATGAGCGCCTAACTCGAATGAGCGCCTAACTCGAATGAGCGCCTAACTCGAATAAGCGCCTAACTCGAATAAGCGCCTAACTCGAATGAGCGCCTAACTCGAATGAGCGCCTAACTCGAATGAGCGCCTAACTTGAATGAGCGCCCACCCTGAAGGTAGGAAAAGTTAATAAGCGCCATGTCTCGAATAGGAATTAGTTTTCACGAACCAGACTTATAACATTCGACTGACAAACAACTCTTCACGATGACTTCAGCTCAGGTTGTCGAAACGTCAGTCACTATCACCAACAACAGTCCTTCTCAGGACTACAATCACCCGGACGATCAAACTACGCGATCGACTGTTACCCCCTGAAAGGTAGGAAAAGTTAAAATAAGCGCCATGAATCGAATAAGAATACTGGCTTGCAGTGAAGAAATCCCAGAATGCCCAAAAGATTGTTAACCTAAGAGACTACATAGAAAAATTATGTTCGCCTAGATGCGAGCGAAAACTGATTATGTTGAGTGACTAGCGCGAGAAGCGACAAGCGTGAAACGTGTGGACACCCTGAAGGACACCGAGGCGATAATTGCAAATGCAAATGATAAACAGCTGGGGTTTCCCCGGTCGACGAGAATAGGGAGCTTAAGCAATGACGACGGCGACAGCTAGGACGACGCCTGATTATAACTCATGTGCAGAGCTATTGTACCCGCAAACGAAAAAACGACAAAATAAATGTATAAAAATAGCTGACGTCACCGATACCTCCGCTTTATATAGAGGCAGCGAACAAGGTAGAGGGAGCGCATTCATGCATTGAAATTTGCAACTGACAGATCTCAGACCCGTGTTTTCCGGATCTCACGTCAGTGTGCTTTACAAGAAAGCGAGACTTTCACCCAAGAGAAGGAAAGATACTTTTTAAAGCACTTACGATTGATTAAAGAACACTTGACGAAACTGGGAGCTTCAGACCGGCTTTTTTTAAAGCAAAATGTTCTTTATTCGCTACATGTACAGAAGAACACAACGATGCTTCTTTCAAATGGTGAGGTGTTGTTGGTTGTTTATTCGGCGTTTTTACTTGTTCATTACGAGGGAAGATCAGCAGATGAGAACGCCTGTTGAACATGATTGCAACGAAGGTAAAGAGTGGCTGATCTTGGATTTGTTAAAAATGCTTTTGATCTGCAGATACATTTAAATATGTAATGCCAGTTCCTTAAATTGACAAAACTATGCAGTGAAAAGATTTAATCAGTTGTAGGATTCTACCGATATAATAGACGCCATGTTTATTCGTCCTCTTACCTATCTAAACTGGACTTTAGCGCACCCGCAGGCGCCGTTGGAATTCGAGGAAAAATTTCTCACAAATCTTTTAGCCTCTTTCTTAAAAAAATAAAAAATGCAATTTTTTTAATTCTCAGATAGAATTCCTGTTCAATGCACAGATCCTGAGGATGCTGATGACCCAGAGCCGGTTTAGAGAAAGCACAAAGTAGAAAGCAAGGCTAGGCTAGTGAAAAACAATCTTCAACGACCAGCGTAAAACTGAGATGTAGTATTGTTGTAGCACCTCATGTTTGTATTATTGTGTTCCGTTATTTTTTGCCTGTTTATTTTAATTTGTTTATATGAATAAACAAAACCTTTAACGAATAGCTCTCACGAGCTACACCAAAAGTAAAGTTTGGTCAGGATGAATAAATTGTAAATCGGAGACTCAGGAGTGTAGTGTCTTTGCCCTGTACGCATGACCTGCGATACTAAGATGTATAATTAATATGATGTAGCATGGTATTCTTTTTACAGTGTTGGTGACGTTTAGGCCTTTTGTATACGAATGCAGCATACTCATTGTAGTTGTTGGTTGCAACCAAAGAGCGCTAGTTTTAAGTTTCTTAATTAGTTCTGTCAATGTTGACAGAGAAACAGTTGAACAAGTATGGCGCAGAGGGCAAGAGTTCGATTGTCTCTAACTGCGCAATCGCTCAGTGATAGCATGCGTGGCATCGGTAATTGTAGCCTGCGTACAGCCGTTTCCTAAGGCTGTAGTAGACGGCTGAAGAACGCAGGCTACGGTAATTGTGCACAATGTTTGATTCTGTTTAATAGATTGGAGCACCGTATTTTAGACTGTTTTGCACATGGTATCATATTGTTTATGGACAATGCAACAGGCACGACGAGACTTAGAGAAAGTATTAAAAATCAAAACTTCCTTGACATCACATTTCTTCTGATGTTCAAATTTTCCAAACCACGGAGCAAATGAACCCATTGTTTCAACAGCCAATTAGGTTCTGGTTGTCATATTAATAACAATGGGTGACGTCACGAGAAACATCGCTTTTCTGCCGGTGATTACTTTTAACGAGTTTTAGTAAAACGATCGCGCGTGCTACGCCTCGTTGACTATTCGCCCATAGCAAACTCGGGCTCGTAGTCGAATTGTTAATTAGAAAACATTCACCTTGTGCGCTACTAATACACGGTCTCAATGAAAGTAAATAGGTGACTTCGTGACTTTGCGGTAAATAAGGTTTTCTGAATTCGTTTATACGATAACACAACGACAGTGCATATGTCATTGCATTACAAGCTACAGGTAATAAAGGTCAAATTCTTTATGTAAATACTATTTGAAGTGAAAATAAATAATCACAAGCGTGGGACAAAGAAAAAATTCTGAATCCCCGACAGGAATCGAACCCATGAACTCCCGAACACCGGGCGGGCGCTCTATCCACTGAGCCGCGAGAACTCCTTCGAGAACTGTTTGATGATAGGCTGCCGAATAAAACGATGATGTCATCTTTCATGCGCGAATGATTGTGAATGTGATATTTGCACATATCCTTGTTTACAGCCTGTAGCTCGAGTTCCACAAAACTGACTATGTCTGTGCAAGCTAACATAACGTTACGTATTCTAAAATAGCGTACGGTGTCCAAAGTGAATCGTGAACACAAAGGGGAAATCACTTATATTGTCATATTGTTCCCCAAAGGAACAGCCTTGCCGAAGAGTTGAGACTACCTGCCGTGGCCTTCTATAGGGCATTTTGCACGAAGGCTATCGAAGAATATGTACGGCTTGTTTATATAGGTCTTTCATGTATCTTCCAGCTCTGTCCGGTTTTTAAAGCGGACTTCGTGTAATCTGCCATTTTTTGGTTAGTCTCGTACATGAACAATAAAATGTGTTAAAATAACATTCGATTTGCCAATACTAAATGTGATATTGTTCCAGACGTTCTACTGTGCCCACAACGGTTGAGTTGACTGAGCTTTGTCATTCTTTGGTGTTATAATCGCCAGATTAAAAGGAAGCTTAACGCTTTTGGTTGCGAAAAAAGAAAACACCCGAAGATAATAACCGTTGACGAGTTTGGTTGCTTTGCAGTTCGTGACTCGACGTGACTGTTTTCAGTTTCAAAAAGTGCCGGGGATTCCCCGTTTTAGCTGGTCAACTTCAATAATTAAGCGTCCTTGCAAATTATTAATTGATGAGCAAATGTAGGATATGCTTGCGGAAGAGTAAGATGGAGACGAAAGCAATGCCACCAAAAATGTTATGTTTCACGCTTCCTGGCCTTTTGCAAGGAGTGTAAGTAAATTCTGTCCTTCATGACAGTGAATGTTGTTGGTGCCAAAGAGGTAAACTGATGTATGTGCGTCATTTTAAACAGGGCTATAAAATGTGTACTGAACCATTTCGATGAAGCGTACTTGCAGATAGAGCTTAAAGTATTTTTGATCATTTTTAGTGATGTGTGTCGTTCACGAGTCTTGCTAACCTGAGCTTCGCTTAGTTGTTGGAGACAACAATGCATGACAGAGGTTTGCTTAACAGTAATAGCAAGAAGAAAGGAGACTGAAGGATTTAATTATTTGCCACTGCAGGCATTTTTGTCTGCAGTCTGGCCTTGATTCTCGGAAATTAAAGAGGGCAGCGCCCTCAGCAATACAATAGTGCTTTATTAAGAATTTGTCTTGACCCCGTTTAAAAGATGGCAAAACATTAAGAGTGTCCCCCCCCCCCCCCCCCCACCTTGATTAAGCAAGCTTCCTAGTGTACTCCAGCAGTACCGACGTAGCTTTATTTGTTGATACTCATCGCGGAAGTGAATATCGTATCACTCTGCGTAACAAGTACACTTAACGAAAGAAAAGCACGTGCCGCGGCAAGACAATGCCACGATGATCCAACGAGTGTGTACCCGTAAACTTCAATAATTTCTAGGGACTTCCAGGGCTGGGCCTGAATATGAACTTTTTCCCTCATAAAAAATGGCTTCAACAACCATACACAGTTCCATGTTTTAATATTACTGCAAACATGAAAACCACAACATTGATATGCACAATTTCAGTTTCAATTTCCAGAATACACGCTACTGCTTTTTAAAGTTTTCAATGATGTTTGTGCCATTTGTCGCTTATCACATATAAAACCACCATATAGAGCGATCACTCTACGTGGCAACATTAATACAGTAAAGGTAATGGTGTGCGTTCTTTGCATATTTTCCCGTATTAAAATGTGCCAAATTCAGTGATGCTGAATTAAACGACTGCTTCTTGTTTCGCCGTTTCGACTTTTTTGTTCAGAAGCAAAGGAGTGCGGCACTTTCAGTTTCCGTGAGGATATCAAGAATGCAACCCGCAAAATTAGAGTCTAACGCAAGAACCTACTGAAAAAGTGCGATCATATCGCAACGAAAAGTTTAGCGGTGAATCAAGTAAGCGATGACAGGAACTTGCCGATGCTCAGCTGCCTGAAATTTCAATTAAAAATTGTTTTTATTCCTATCTCGGTAACAAAAACAGCTTTTCTTTTCGAATTTTTTGCAAAAGAAAGACCGTAAAATTTCCCAACAGGGCATTATTTTCTGAGCGAAATTGAGGTATACTGATACCTTAAATTCCATGCTTTACTGACTTCAACTCTTTCTCCTTTTATTTAGGGAGCCAACCACCATAATTAGTCAGACACAGCAGTGATTCCTGTCTAAATGCCAGGATATACCTTATCAGTGAACAGTGCAGTTGACGCAAGATATTTGTGTTCGCTGTGTGGCAACATTCTGAAAGATCCTGTCCAGACAGGCTGTGGCCATGTTTATTGCAACTCCTGTATCACAGGCCTCAAAAGGTACCTGACGGACCACGATTTTACCTCTTTTTAAATTGCCGCAAAGGACCGCACAGACTGTAGAACATTGCGCGCAGTCGCAGTAAAATCACTTTCTCTGCCACATTGCTCGAAATAGCTTCACTATAGACCATATTCCAAAATGGCGGCCGATAATTATTCTTTTGTAAGCATGTCAATTGGCCCTCCTTGCCTCGATAACATGAGCAAAATTCAAAATAAGTTTTACTCAAAAAGCTAAAAGGGCCAATTTATATGCGCATAAATCTGCGGCCATTTTGGAATAAGGTGTATTATCAACACTGCGCGCTATCAACCACTTTTGGCTTTCTGGCTATCTAATCCCTAAACCAAACGGTCTGTCTCTCTGTTTCTGCTTGTAAGTAAAAATTCAGTTATAGTTCAGCGAAATTGGGCACAACAATTTCATGTTCTCCACTAAGCGCAACACTGCGCAACATGATGTGCAGTAGAGATCGCTTGGAGATTTTCCACCCCCGAGGCCCTACCCTGTTTTACAAGTAATGTCAAGATAAATGTCAGGATGCAATAACGATTCTTTTTCCGTGTCTCTGTCATCAACAGCCAACTCTCTTATAGTTATCCAGTTTTCAAACGCCAACCCAAAACACCACCGTCTTTTCATGGGGGAAAAAGAGATCATTTGCAACTTTTATAGTTCTTAATCACCTTGGGTCTGTCCACCATTACGTTTTGGCAATTTTAGGATAGTAACAAACTTAAAAAATTAAACCTTTAAAAGGTTATGATGCTCTTCAAACGATATTTTTCTCCTGGATACCAAATACTACAAATCTCTCATAGTCATTAAAACTCCAATGTTCTACTACATTACACAGGGGTGATGGAAGTTTTATCTGCCTTGTTGACAAGACCCCATTTGCAGCTGACCAGGTATATCTTATTATATGTAAATAGCTCTTAAAGACAACTTTAAAAATTAAAATGTAAAAGCAAGGGCACACAATTGACTTCACTTTAACTAGGTTTTCATAGCTTTCTACGAAATTGCCCAAAGAATTCCTGCAGCTAGATGAACATAGTTGCATCCAGATATCCGAAACTTTATCGAACCTCGCACTAACTCGAACTTTTTTCGATTCCCTTCCAAGTCATATTCTTAACATTTTTACCATCCATAGTTCGAACCTTTTCGATTACCCTTAGAGGTTCGAGTTAGTGGTATTCACCTGTAGTATCAACCGATGACTAAGAACGTATCGATCTGTCACATTATAGGTCTTCCTTGACAACTTTATGAAGCGTGAAGTTCTTTCTCTAGTAGTCCCGTGTCCAAACTCAAGCGATGGCTGTACATGGAAAGGAGAAGTACGCTATATTGAGGTAAGCCATACAGTTACTAAGTACTTTTTTTGATCAAAATAACTTAGTGTACAATCACTAAAAGTAAATTAATAACTGCATTAACAATTGCATTTTGGCTGTCTCAAATCACCAAAACCATCACTACACCTATAAAACATCAACAACAACAACAACCAGGGGAACCCATACAAAAAAGAACGGGACAAACAGAAAAGTCCATATTCAAAAGTTACAGAGCTATAAACGTTTGGCTGTGTTTTCCCGACTAGGACATTGCCTGGATCGTTTTTCTTCTTGACTTCAAGTGACAACCACACGACGAAAAGAAACAAAAGCCTGGTCAACCAAAATAGGAAGTTGTTTATTATTCGCTTGTGCTTATGTTGCTTTTCCTTCCCATTAGAAACACCTTTCGTCCTGTCCCGCAGAAAGAGAGAATTGCTCCAACTACAACTGCCACGAACGAGTCAAAAGATCGGACCGCCAGCGACACATGGAACAGGAATGCCCTTATCGCCCGCAACAGTGCCCCTTTTGTGGAGACACCATCACAGCGGCTGTACTCAAGGTCAGTATTAGGGACTTTACGAAACCACGACGGCGACACCAACGACAACGTCCACAAAAAATGCATTTAAATTTTGCGTAGGAATCTCGCAACTATCAGAATTTGTTTGGTGTCATTATCAGTATCAGCGCTAATTTCTACTTGGATTTTTCAGCGCTCATTTAATTCAAACTAGAAACATGAAAAACTCGACGTTGCTGTTCACGTTCTCCATACCAAGCAGAATTTAGTCATTTCACGTCGTCGTTTATTTCCACTGTCGCATAATTTTTTACGTGCGTAAATAAAATAAGAGACGATGTATGGAAAACCTGCGTACACGTTTACGCTAGTCGTTCATACATTGTCTCTAATTTTTTTTTCGCACGCAAAAAAATACGCTTCAGTGGAAATCCACCTTAAGAAATGAACAAAGATGGCTAACGCACGTGCAGGGCTATTGTTCTGCTCATTAAGATGGCCTAACACAGTTTTTGAAACCTATTTTGCATTTGCCTTTTATTCGAAAACCATTAAACTATAGGTCCTCAAAATTGGCATGACATCAGTTTAAAGGATAAACTTTCGAATTTTGATAGATGCGCTGACGTGTGCGCTGTTGCCATGGAAACGTGACTGGATGTAAACATCAATTTAAAATCGGGTTTTCTATATTTGCGGAAGATTCAGTCGTTAGATTTTCTCTATCATTTGCCCGAAACAAACTTATCACAATACCCACAAGTGGACACTATTCTAATGTAATTTTAACAGACCGATTTTTAGCTATTCGTCCTTGAAAGATAACACCACTATTTACAATTTCCTCTGTCAAATTTCAAAATGTTTGCAACAGCTTTCTTTCTTGTGTTTTGAAGTATTTTCCTACCAAATTTGGTAAAATTCTAACGAGCGGTTTTCGAGAAATACGCGTATTTCGGAAAGACTAGACCTAAAGAGTTCAATCTCAATTTTTTGACTAACTACGCATGCGCTGCATTTAACTGGGTTCTTACAGTACTCACGATAGACATACCATTCTGACATACCATTCTACCAAGACCTAAGTTTACAACATACTATCATTTTAAGAAAAAATGCCTCATATAAAATCGCCTCGGAACAAAAACTCATCACTCTTTTGGCTCCATATTTGTTGTTGTGTTATCCTTGTGCGCGCGCTGCCTCGCGTCAGCACCAACGACTGCAGAGCGCGCGCGAAAACTGTGTTCAGCCACCTTACGTGGTTTCGTAAAGTCCCCAGTTATGTAGATGGAGACGCGGTAATATAGTAGTTAGTACGTTGGAATGGGGATCAAGTGGTCTGGGTTGTGCCCTTGAGCAAATAAATAAATACTGACATGCTGCCGGACTTTTTTCCCCTGGTGTTAAGCGGGTAAGCGGTTGGCGAGGTAATTCACCATGGCTATACATTATGCACTGCAGATTCGGAATGCCTGGATTTCAAAAAATTGGATTACTAAAACCTTTAAAAACTACATACACGGTGAATATTTTTTTATTCTGTTGTATTTTGTTTCAGACTCACCAATCTCAGGATTGTAAAATGTATCCCGTGCATTGTCTTGGATGTGGCAAAGAAGGAATTCCGCGTGGAGAGGTAACCGTGCTTTAATGCAATTTTTTCCTCTTGCTAATTTGGTTGAGTTATTTCAGGATAGAAAACACACAAAAAGTCAGTCAGAATTGGAACCGTTTCCAAACACAAATAGGGAATTTAAGAAACCACGACGGCGACGCCGAGAACTTCGATTAAAAAATGAGTTTATATTTTACCTACGAATCTAGCGGTACTCTAAAGTCATTTAGTCTGTTTCTTACTGCCAAACCTATCCCAAAACTATCTGGAACACAGCGATAAATTCGAAATAGAAATTTGAAAAATTACCCTTCGTGGTTCACGTTGTCCAGACAACGCAGAATTTGGTCGTTTCGCGTTGCTGTTTTGCAGACGACGGCAAAGAAATGTACTCAGAACTATAATGTAAGTACAAGGTCATTGTTCTGCTAATTAAACCTTTTGTTCAAGAGGAAATAAATTGAATTGAATTATTCAGCGACGTTCCCGTTGCAGTTGTGGTTTTCTTAAATTACCTAATGTTGCGTCTTTAAGCTGGATTTATTGAAAACTCGATCTTAGTCCCAGGTTTTTTTTTTCAAGTGCTGTGATCACAGAGGTATTTGTTGCTGTTGCTGTCAGGTTGTTGTTCTTGTTGCTTCCGTTCGGCTAAATGCACAATTAATGGCGACAACCAAGGCTGAGTGAATAATAACCGGGTTATGAGGGCTTGTTAAGGTGGCCGTAGTTATTCCGAGCGAATTCGTAATTGTCAAACTTTGCGCCATAACGTTTTCGGCTTTGGCGCGATGGCAATGAAACTTTGGGAAAATTTTTTCCTATCATTCAACAATAATAACATAATATAATATAATTAATATAATTATATTTTTAATGTTATTGGCATTTTCAAGAAAATCCTCGTACTCCCTCTCCTCCTGGGGTGGTCAGCGCGCATATGACTGACACCCTCAAAAATATTTTTCATCAGTTATATTAAATATAATTATATTTTTACTGAATGATAGGAGAAAGTTTTCTCAAAGTTCCATTACCATCGCGCCAAAGCCGAAAAAGTTTGGAAATGACGAATTCGCTCTGAATAACTACGGAGCCACCTTAAGAGCACACATTCTATCGTTTCTTCCCGACTTTACTGCGAAACAAGTTTCAATGCCATATTCAGAAAGATTAAATTTCCGTGCAGAAAATCGCGGATTTCTTGAAGACTGTGCCTCCTTCCTCCACTTGTTTACACGTGGACTTGAAATCTTCACACGTCCACAGAGTGAAATTTGGATAATACTGACTTAAACTTACGTCTATCCAAAACGCAGAAAAGAAAAATCGGGTTTGGGACGAACCGTCCCTCTTGGAGGTGTCCCGCTTATATAGTTTAGATAAAGTAAAATGACCGAAAAAGGGCGCGCAGGGACTGGCACTGTTGTCCGTGTTATAGAGGCGACCGTGTTATAGAGGCGACCGTTAGGAGATAGCTAACTGCATTTCCAGTATTTCTAAACAACCGTGATTTGGATAATGTAAATATGTCGTCCCTTTCTTAAATCCTCCTTCACACAGATGGAAAACCACCTTAGTCCCATCAATGGTAACTGTGAAGCAGTCGAGAGAAGCTGTGTATTCCAACAGATTGGCTGCAGTGAGGGCAAGGTTAGTATTAAAATGTTCCGAGATTTACCCTTTACAAGTATTGAAACTGGATAAATTTTCTTTGCGAAAGGTTACTTGGCCAATTACAGACGTATAGCAAAAGTAACAGCCTTTACAGAAACATCCCACCCATACAGGGGAGGGCAAAAATACTCCTAGTTGTTGTGATAGGCCACTAGAGTACACAAACAGAGGAAAACGGGCGAGGGGTGCTTTACGAAATACACCAGCAACGGCACCAAGATAAATGACGATCTAATTAATCCCGACTTTAACAATGACATGCATTCCACAGAAAATGAAGCAATCGGAGGCCAAACAACACAACGAACTGACCTCGATATTCCACTTGAATCTGTTGTTGACGTTTGTACTGCGTCTGGAGGAACAAATAAAAAGTCAGCTATCTATTGGCGGTGCATGTGGTGGCGGTGCCAGCGATCATTGGATGAGGGGCTCCGAGAGGACCATTTCCAACGCTTTAACAAGCATAGACACAGTTGTACGCGAGACAACCGATATGAGACAAAAGCTACAGGACAATTCTCAGAGACTAGCAAGGTTGGAAATGAGAGTGGCAAGCCATGGCGAGCGTCCCCCAGTAGCACCGACATTTTCCTCACTTCAACCAGGCCATGTGACGCAAGAGATTTCTAGACGCCTTACGAATGCAGAAAATGGGACAAATAACATCGAGTTCCTATTGAGTGAGACAGGGCGTGAAATTAACGATGTGAGACAAGAGGTATCGTCACTTAAACGCCAGCTAGACGGCGCCGTGGATGGTATCAGGCGACTCGAGCGCAGGATGGAGTCCACAGAGCACAATCTTGCGCTAAGGAACGTTGTTCTGTCAGACGTAGAGGAATATGTCAGACAGCAGCAAGTTTCCACATATGACGGGATCCTGTTGTGGAAAATAACGGATTATGCTCGTCGGAGAAACGATGCCATCACAGGAGGACAGACGTCCATTTACAGCCCGTGCTTCTACACCAGTCGCCACGGGTACAAAATGTGTGCCCGTCTGTATTTGAACGGGGACGGCATGGGCAAAGGAACATATCTGTCGTTGTTTTTTGTTGTCATGCGCGGCGAGTTTGACGCGTTACTTCGCTGGCCATTCAGACAAAAGGTCACTATGATGTTGTTGGATCAGGATAATGTGGAGCACGTGATTGACGCGTTTAGACCCGATCCAAGCAGCTCTTCTTTCCAAAGGCCAAGGAGGGAGTCAAACATCGCCAGTGGATGCCCCATGTTTTGCCCACTGTCAGAGTTAAATAAACACGCCTATGTGCGGGATGATGCCATGTTCCTGAAAATCATTGTTGAGACTGTGGATCTCTAAAGAGAGCTTCAGATAACTCAAGGTGAGTTAAAGTAAGACAGTCGATGGAAGTCTTCGTCTACGCGCTTGTAAAAGGGGCTGGGTTACAATACTTCTGTCTATTTTTATTGGTTACGAGCTCCCAACTTTAAACTGGCAGAACAACAGTCATTTATTGGCAAATCAAGGCCAAATATATATATAACAAGCACTAAAATGAGATAAAAATGAGATACAAAATGAGAATAAAATGAGATACACAATGAGATAAACTTTAAAACAGTCCGGCCGATGTATTGCGTTCCCTGTTTTCTCCAGTTTTGTCCATTCATGCCCCAACTTGGTATCCCTTAGATTTTTTTAATTTGAAACAAATAATAAAAAATGGAGGTCAACGAGCTCGTTTTTGAGTTACAAGCACTTTACGCTAAAATTAAGGGTGCTTTTGACAGGTTAAAAAATAATCACAATTTGTTCATCAATGATTGGACATTTATTTGAGACCAATGTTGTAGCATTAACTGATAAAGAGTGGAAGTACTGACCCACCAACAACAACACCATTTTATTACTTAAGAATTAGGTCTTCATCTCCTGGCTCCGCAGGTAGCAACGCTAATCTAGGCGGGCCAGGATAATCAGCGAAAAAAAGAAAACACACACTAAAAATATAAAACTACGTAATAACTAAATACGAAAACAATAAATGTACAGAAACAGCTATGTAATTAACTGAGGTTAACAACGTATTAGGTTGTAAGAGGTAGATAAATAAGACACAAATGAAAAGATGAGATAGGCCGATAAGAAACAGCTATGTGAATTAACTGAGGTTAACAACGTATTAGGTTGTAAGAGGTAGATAAATAAGACACAAATGAAAAGATGAGATAGGCCGATAAAAAGCAGAAAGAATAGCTACTGAGTGTATTTACTAACTTTTGAGATAATGGCTTCTAATTCTTCGTAAGAGACTTAAGATTCTAATATGTTGAACAAAGTCTTTCGAATTTTCCTTTTAAAGATAAGTTTTGGTAGAGTTCGGAGCTTAGCTGGTATCTCATTCCACAGCTTTGCACCAATTCTTTAAAACGAGCCAGAATGTGCTGGAAACTGTTGTGAGCCACCTTAAGTTTACGATTTTTATTATCCAAGCAAAGAATGGCGTAAACACTCGGCAGTACTCCAAAAGATCTCCGAACGTGCTGACGCAATATTGGCACGAAAAACTGCTTAGCGTCGATGAGACTAACCTGCGATCAGGCGCTCTTATTTGTCGCGACGGGAGATGGGAAAAATAAAGAACGCCTGGTGGCATGTTGCTATTAAGACAAAAGTTGCATGCGGGATCAGCCTGACCTCCGGCTAGGACACACTTACTTGCTGTAATCTACTGGTGCTTGTATCCTCAACTAGAGAAGCAGATAACAGTTTTAAAAAATAAAATCTTTAAAGCTCAGTACATGATTTAAGTCTGACTTGTCCCCGGTCGTTGCATCGTTTCATAAGAAATGACTGGGACAGATCAGAGTTGAATAAATTTACAATTAATAGTTAATTACGGGAAGTTAATGGTTAGTGCGCTGGACTCCGGATCGGACGGTCCGGGTTCGAGCCTCTATCCGGTGCACTGCGTTGTGTTCTTGGGCAAGGCACTTTACTCTCACAGTGCCTCTCTTCACCCAGGTGTATAAATGGGTACCGGCGAATTTACTGCTGGGGGTAACCCTGCGATGGACCAGCATCCCATCCAGGGGGGAGTAAAAATAGTCTCTGTCGCTTCATGCTACCGGGATAGGCTCCGGCCTGATGGGCCACTAGCGCCCGACTGCAGACTTACCTTAATTATGCGTGTCCTTTTCTCACTAAGGTGCAAATCGTGTAGATTCAATGAAACTGTTTACGGAGGATAGCTACTCTAAACAATATATACAACATTCAACTTTTTTTTAGATTTTTTATATAAAATAGGTAAATATGTATTTTAATTAAAAAATAGTTTGTTGTTACACATTTTTTTAACTTGAGAAATGCATGTTTAATTCGGCAAGCAGTTTCTCAAAAGCTGGATAAATATAAATCCCATGCACAAAGTAATATCTTTTGCTTTCTGTTCATGGGATGTATAATAATAAGGGGTTAACATGACTTTTGCAGGGGTTATTGTTTATTTGCGCCCGCGTAGTGTCATTTGCGGCCCGAGCGCGAATGAACAATATTCCCGATAAAAGACTAGTATATTTGTGTTATTACCATTACTGGTAATATTTTTAAGAATCTTGCTAATATTTCTACTAGGAAGTAGTAGTTTTTTTAACGTAACACTTATAGAACAGAACGTGAAAGAAAGAAATAGTCAATACTTGGAATTGACATGTGCAGTTTAAAGGGCCCTAGTCCGTAGGCCGCATGGTTGTATAAATGGACGCAGTGAGGACCTCTCGTGGCAGCTTCTCTGTGTTACGACTACCAATAACCGCAAAGGCAATTAACAACTATTTTGTGACGTTCAGAGAACAAACAATGCCGAGGTTGAAACTGAAGGATGTGGCAGGTAACACAAACAACGACGTTTTAAAGCGGGATTATACCGATTGCTTTCGGTAGTTATCTTTACGGTTCAAACTTGTTTTTGGGACTGATGTAAATAAGATATTCATCAATTCACGCATTCATTCTGCGAATATAATTACACCCCATCAGTAAATAGTCTTGAGTGCAAGACGGCCTTTACGATAACCCGAACGTTAGTTCGTTTAACGCCGCGCAGGTTGAACAAATAGTTAACATATGCCAACGCTGATTTTATTACTCACCAATAGCCTTATTCACGACAGACGCCATGTTTGTTTTCACATTGTAATGCAAATTAGACACGTGGTTTGTGAGGGGGCAAACAAGAATAAATCGATCAATTTTAGCTGAATTCTTATCATGTCTGATAATTATTTTTCATTGCCATGCTTTGGTTTCTGTTTTGTGGTTTAAATGTTCTAAGTTGAACGCAATTTTGGCACTTTATAAAATAGAACTAACGGCTTGTGCAGTTAACAAGTCAAGGTATGGAGTGACTATTTCAAACTAACCTTATAATGAAATCATCATCCCACAGGTTGGATACTTCACTATTTAGACCGTCCGATCTGTTTCCGATTTTTCAATGTTTGCCCCCTGGCAGACACCTTGGCTAATTGAAATTACAGTATGAAAACCAGTGTTAACACAGTCAGCACTGTAAACCTTTTCTAATATAATGTAAATAGATTAATACTGAAGAGTTTACCTTGGCTCGATTACCAGTCCCCACTCGGGAACCGGAACCCGCGCTCCTCCTCTCTCTTCTCGGGAAGACCGGACTCGAGAGAGCGGCGGAGATTGAGCCTAGATTTTACCGTGTATAAACAAACATTAGTGTCTGTGTGTGTATGTAAAGACATCCACTTCAAAAAGTGGATGAAATGACCGTGCATTTTTACTGTATTGAATGTAATATTTCCGATGTGTTGTCACAAATATCGTGTTTTGCGTATCATTACCCCAGGTATCATTTTTTAATCATTTCATTCATATAGAATCTGTAAGTACTTACAACACATTAGCGAATTTCTTAATGCATTACACCTTCTGTTACTAACATGCCACGATAATTTAGATGACCAACAACATTTGCAACTTCTGGTCGGTCGAATTTTTTGAACAAGCACAAAGTAATGATTTTCGATTGTGATCTAAACAGATTTAAGCATACGGTAGGTCCGCAAAATGCCCGCTTTCGAATGGAACCGGCCCGAGGTTGTTCTTTTTGTTGCTAGGATAACTTTTATTGCTCTTTTAAATTCTCTGTTAAAAAATATTTCTTAGCCAAGAACTCTTAGCTCAGTTGTTTTTAGTTGTGAATATCTTAAATTTTAGCTGTATTCTATTTTGTAATTGTTTATTATCTCACAAGTGTAATTAGTATTTTTAATCTTTAACTTACGACAGGGGACCACTGGTTTGTCAGTTTTTAACTGTTATGTGATACCCTCTATAAATAAAGTTATTACTTACTTACTTACTTACGAATATTTACAATGAAATTGTAACTAAGAGTGTCTGTGTGCAATAAAACTAATTTTTGCTTTTGCTTGTTGTATGCTACTATCTACAACCTAAAAAAATTGAAGTCCGGGAGGCCGCCAATTTTGCGCCAACATACCTCTTCTCGGTTCATCTACAAAATTTTGTCAAATAATTTAAAATTTCCTCCAAAACTCATTCGTATTTTCAAGCATTTTCCTTTGTATCAGGGAGAATTGGTGACCCGTACGGGAGACCGGGAGATTTATTCTGTATCCGGGAGAGTTAACATGAATGCAATTTGCCAAGATCAAATTGTTCTGTGAAAAGTATTGAATGTGTTGCAAACCAGTCGGGGGAACAAGTACCAGTTGATGACGAAATCCTGCCTCCGAGAAGCGACTGAGTCCACGGTGTTTGTCCTGAAGTTCCTAAGCAACGTGACGTCTTGCTTTCGGTGTATTCTCGAGCTCTCGCGATAAAACAAGTCGGAAACTCCTCCAATACTTTAACGAAGATTTGCCAAAGCTGGCACTTGCCCCCCTCCCTCCAATTTCTCGTGAGCAGGGATTACTGGGGACGAGCCTGGTGTGCACCTTCACACAGGTTACTTCAGTTAAGCCTGGTTCACACGTGCGACGCAAATGCAAACGCCAACGCAAGCGACGTTCACACGTAGAACGCAAACGTTTAACGCAAACGCAAGGAACGTAAGCTACGCAGGCGCAGTTGAAGTCGTTTTCCAAGATGGCGGACGACGCTGAGTTTTTCACCTTGCGTTTGTGCTTGCATTTGCGTTGAGCTTGCTTTGCCCCAAGCACAAGGCAACAACCTTTACAGAATTTAAGCCTAATTTATGGTGAATCTCTACTTTCACTTTCTGGGCAAAATAATTTTGGTTTTCGGATCTTCCCGTAGTATAGTAGAATTTCTTCTCGCGGCGAGCAAAATTTTGAACACATAGCCCTTCCATTTTAGTAATGGCTCAGATTCATAACGGAGGGAACCAATGAGATAGTTAAAAGACATTATCCAGAAGTTAAAATTTTGCTAACAATGCGTAATCGATGAAAATCAATGACTTATGGACTGATTAGTCAATCAACACGCCTGTTATCAACAAGTAATAAATCGATAGGCCACTCACTGATTGCAACGATCGCCTGGACTCGACGGCGTTGATTTCTCCACATTAATTTTACCTATCAACCACCATCTGACAACTTTGTTTATTGATCTGATATGCCCTGGAAAGTAATTGACAGTTCCCATGCTGTCAAAGTGGCATGTTTCAAAATTTGCCGGCTCCTTATGATCCGCTATGAAGTGCACACTGTTTGCCGGTCATCAACAGTGAGTCAATGACATTTTTGACTGATCATCGGCATTGATGAGTAATAATGAATGACATCGATGAGTCGAAGAATTACTTAGCTATATACAATTGGAGACAGATTTGGCAGAAAACAAATTCTTTTTAGCCCAAAAGGTTCGACTTCTATCTGGCTAAAAGGGCTCAAGCTCACACTCTTTATAAGAGAGTATCCACTCTATCTCAAACTCCCAATTCCCCCACCCCCGCCTATCCCTCAAGTAAATTGCACTGCCTGGCTACGCCCCTGCACTGCTTTCATGTCCATGAACTTATAAATTGATTGTCAACAACCATGAGGCGATTGCTGATTGGCTGAATGATAGGTTACAGCTATGAATTACTGTGATTCCAGTCATGGAAGTATAGCTGGGTTTGATTGTTTGATTGTTCGTTTGATTGTTGTTTGTTTGTTTGCTTGATTGTTTCTTTATTTATTAGTTTTAAACTTGTTGGACCACGAGTTAATGACGAGTAACCCGAACACTCATCAAGATGTTAGTAGTAATGTAGTTAAACTACATTACACTGTCGTAACACAATGCTCTAAAATGTCCAAAAGTGACTCTATAATGATCACTATTTCTTTGTTTAATCCTGATATTATCAGGCTTTATTATTTTTCCATTTTGTCGATGGGAAGTTATTCTGTGAGCAAAAAATTCTAAATTAATTAATAAATACATACTGTTGTTGTTAGGGCTTTTTATTGTTAGATTTTTTGCTTTGTTTTCTGTGTTTTTTTTTTGGTGTTTTTTTAGCAAGTTACTACTTGATTACTGAATGCAGCGTGGACAGTGTCCATTTCATAGAATCTGAATTCAGTCACAGTCGTGTCCAACTACCTAAAGCTTCGACTGTCATTATTTTGTGGGGAGGAAGTCATTCACAGTGTTTTCAACCAGCTCAACAGGCCCAACGGAGTTGACTGAAAAAAATTATATACCGAAAATCCTCTAACAAGCCACCCCCCTCTAATAAGCCAACCCCATCTATTAAGAATTTTTTTAAGCCATCTCCACCCCTCAGGAAAAATGCACTCCACTGAAGTCGTATAATTAATTTACGTCTTGGGAGTTCAGTTTGTAACGTGATTATATATCATTGATTGGTTGAATGATTTAATTGTAATCACATCTTACAAGACTGATGGCATCAACATCGTATTGACCATTTTCGCATTGCCCGTAATACACCTTGTTTATCCCCCAAAACTTTGCATAACCTTTGTTTCCCAATTCTCCTGGGTATTACAGTCGTCCCAAGAGAATTGGAAGACAATGCTTATGCAAACTTTTGGGGAGTAAACAAGGTGCGTTATGGGCAATGCGAAAATGGTCAACACAGAAATTGCAGAGCAATGCTTGAATGATGGTTGACATATCCTATTGTATCATGGTGGTGTACATCGGGCAGAACTTCACTAAATTCATAAGCCAACCCTTTCTTTTAAGCTAACCCTCAAAAGAAGATTCAAGATACTCGCCGGCTGTTGGAAAAGATGCCGGCGAGTTTCCGAATAACGATCTCTCGGTGTCAATAACACCGGCATAATCTTGTATAAAACTGTTCACGCCACAGTAAGGTTGCCACATACCAGAGACCCAGTTAGACATCCGGATTTTCCATAGCATGGTGTTGCAAATAAAAAGAATACGTCGCTTTCTTTAAACAGTTACATAAGCGAATCGTATTCCACAGTGGTTCAGGTCTAATTGAAATGTGAAAAGTGTTGGATATTGTGAAGGATGCACTGAAGCCGGAAGGGTACAAAGCAATGAGATCGAGCCACAGATTGTACATAAGACACCATGTCGGAATCAAACCCAGGCCACGGATGGAGGAGGCGAGCGCTTATACAATAACATACACACCAGCCTTGCGCCAATTTTAATTACATACACGCCAGCCTTCTGCCAATGTCGTACCAACGATTGTCTACTTTGCGCTGTCCTTGCGTCATACTTTGTTTACAATTTGTCACAAGTTTTTTCCTTTTACCTCTGAAAAAGGCTTTTCACCATCAACCCCTGTGGCAAACCGGTACGGTAACTAGGGCCTGCACTGGTAATGGTAGGGTGACAGATCTTCGTATGTTCGCCAGCAAGGGGGTAGTAGCACATTTTCTGCTTCCTCCTTTAAGTGATGGCCGCAGCCTACACACTTAATGGAGAAGAGTGCTTGAAAACTGTTCAACCATCTCTGAAAGATGGGACAAAAGTATGAGAACAAAATACATTTGCCATCAGCACAGGCACTTTAATGTTAACACGTGCTAAAGAGATAATTATGCCTGAGTATCAAAATTGTCGGTGCAAAAGTGGATACGCATTGCACTGTCCGAAGATATTTGTGAGAATGAAACTCCCGTTTGGTCCCTAAAGATTTAACCTTGAGCATTAGAGATACAAGTGAAGGTGTGAGGTTCAGTCATGGACCTTTAAACTTCCAAATGAGTGACTATAACTTACAGCTAAAATAATCTAAAAAAGCAGTACCGAACTTACCAAAAACCCTCGCACTTGAGCTGTGGGATCGGTTGGAGAGTAGTAATGCAATACAACAGATGTGGCATAATCTGTTATCTGCAAGGTAATAAGTGGAAAGATAGCATTATCACCCAATACCACTGGGCTGCAAATAAAGGTTCATGCTCAATATATTAATTACGTCACCGCTGTCGTCAAAGCCGGACAACATCACCAGCATGTCTCATCAACAGATCGTTTAGATCTGTCAAAGAGATCTTTTGGATCGTTAGGATCGTCTAGGATCCTGTTAAAATAGACCTGGATCGTTTGGATCTTTTAGGTCATTTGGATCTTTCAGGATCTTTTGGCTCGTTTAAATCTTTTAGGTCATTTGGATCTTTTAGGATCTTTTGGATCATTTGGGTCTTTTATGATCTTTTGGCTCGTTTGTATCTTTTAGGATCTTTTGACTCGTTTGTATCTTTTAGGATCTTTTGGCTCGTTTAGATTTTTTACGTCATTTGGATCTTTTAGGATCTTTTGAAAAGTCTGGATCTTTTAGGATCTTATGGCCCGTTAGGATCTTTTAGGATCTTTAGGCTCGTTTTGGTATTTTAGGATCTTTAGGGTTGTTTTGTTTTTTTTTTGGATCTTTTGGCTCGTTTAGATTTTTTAGGTCATTTGGATCTTTTGGAAAGTCTGGATCTTTTAGGATCTTTTGGCTCGTTTGGATCTTTTAGCATCTTTTGAAAAGTTTGGATCCTGAAAGATCCAAACGATCCAAAAAATCTAAAGGATTCTAGAAGATCCATAAATAACTAAAGGATCTAAAAGATCCCAAAAAACCTCGACGATCCAAAAGAACCCTAAAGATCTAAACGATCCAAAAGATCACAACGATCTAAACGATCTAAAACATCCCAAACGATCTTAGCGATGAAGAGACGTTCTTGTGATGATGTCCGGCTTTGACGTCGCTGGTCACTTGCTATTTGGAGCATCAACCCGAATAAAAGTTGGACAGCAGACAATGGCCAGCCAGCCAGCCAAGTAAGTAAAATACAACACTTTCTGACGGAGGTTTAATGCGCATGAAGCTCCGGTCGGACGGGAAAATAGTTGTTTTCAGGTCATTTTATACTGTACATTAGCCATTACCACGAGCCAGATACTCAACCATGACGACCTCCTACTCAGTGAATAAGCATACACGCCGTGTGACACCGCAGAAAAACGATGTGGTCATCGTCCAATCTCGTCTCCAGAGACCGCTTTTCTTTTGGAGAGCACCAAGAACAGGATCTCTGACCAGGACCGATCCAGGAAGTCCGATTTCATGGAGTCCCAGACAAACTCAAATTTTTTTCGCTTAATCTGATTGGCTGAAATTCAAAACAATGCTCTATGCACATGCTCCAAAAATCAGTGCTTGCCAGAGTTCTAGGTGCTGACCAAAAGAAAAGCGGGCTTTGGGGATAAGCTAGGTCATCGTCAGCAAGGGAGGCCATGATACATCGATGCCGTCATTTAATTTAGTCCAAAGGTGCGTACTTATAGCAAAAATTATAGGTACTTATAGGTGAAAATTGACACGTAAATAAATATAAAACAATCTAACTATAGTATAAATCAGAACCTTAAATATTCAGGGGTTTCCTTAAAAATTGCCAAAATGTTCACATTCTCTCATTTTTCCGCAGTCTCCTCCTTGTACATTCCAATTTTCGAACATTTCCGCCTTCATGCCTAGGCTACCGTTCTATTTAGTAGGCAAGTTTAAACAGGCATAACTAATAAAAACTTCCATTAAACCAATACCTTTCTAAATACAGCATGACATGATGAAGACTGTGATTCCTGCAAAAAAATTGGTTGTTGAAAGAATAGACTATTATAGGCATGTTTTGGCACTTGGCACTTTTCCAAACACGGAAACTAGCGAGTTATGAAATGTGCACTGGAATATTTAGGAAGATTTGGGACGAAATTGCCACACATTCATAGGTTTCAAGTGCAAAAAATTGAGATCTTACGAGCTGTCAAATGCACGCGCAATTTAGAAAGAAACTTAGCTGTGTTCTTCTGGAAATCCGTGAATATAATTAGCTCTTTCACCATTTTTCTTTTTAAACTATTGTTTACCACTGAATTTTCTCAGATTCTGATTGGTTTAAATTAGCAGAAAGGCCGTGCTATGTTGGCTATTCGCCTATAAAAAGCTAAAACTCATAGCTTGGTTAAATGTCAAACAGGCCAAAGAACTAACACCAGAAAATTTCCAACACTTTGCAGTAAAAAACTCGCCTAATGGCTCGTACGCCCACGTGCGCTTTGAACATTTTATGAACTTCGGACAACATTATTTTCAAATGGACCTCAACTTACCTCCTTTTCCATCAAAAAGCTCTCCTGTATTCCTCTTATGATAACCTGATCGATTTCTGTCATGCCCAGCACTATTGTAGCCTTGAGCGTCTTTGGTACAAGCACCTGGTAAGGATTATATCAAATCTATTAGAATGGGAACCCATTAAATGACTAAAATACAAAAAGATGAATAGCCACAATTCTTAAATTTGCAGTACGGAATAGCAGCAAAATCAACTCAAAATTGTAATATCTTGAAATTCATTGGAAGAAGTATGACATTAGAGGTATGACATAAAACTGCAGTAAAAGCCAACTTTGAAGGTCTGAGCAGGTTAACACCTGTTTATAATGTTTACAGAACTTAAGCAAATACTTTTGTAACAATTAACATGATACATGTAGATAATCAGCTTGGCACTCTGATTTAGCAGAAATTTGGGTTCTTGGTTTGTTTCGTCAAAGAGCATCAAGCATAGAAAATATCAAAAGAATGTTAGAGATGAATTTAAGAGACCATAATGTTTCCAAATTAATATCTTTTTGCGCCAATGATTTTCATGAAACTTGGCTACAATATGTATTAAGTCAACACAAGCTGATTCCAAAAATTTGGCAGTCAATTGCTACTTAAATTTGCTACTAACATTAAAAATATTTTTCTCAAGTTAAATCAAATTTAATCATAATTATTACTTCTAATGATAGGTGAAAGTTTTCCCAAAGTTGCATCGCCAATTACGCCAAAGCCAAAAAGGTAATGATGCAAAATTTGGCATTGATGAGTTCAAACCGTTTCTTTATTGTGACAAACTGTAAATGCGGCTTATAATAATTAACTGAAACACAAAAACAATTTCTAACCTTAAGAACATGAGCACCATATGCAGTAGATAAGGACAGCTCTAAGAGAGGATACAAAGCCCTGCAGTCCTGCAGGGCTTTCTGTATTTCCCTAAAACAAGCAACAGTGACCCATCAGACCGGAGCTTATCCCGGTTTCCTTAGCATGAAGCAACTAGGACTAAAAGTAGGACCCTGCGAGGGGACTTTATCCCAGCAAGCGACTCGGATCAGGAGCCTGTGATGGACTAGCATCCCTGGGTGGGTGGATGGACGCTTGGCCATCACAGGGCTACACTCTGGACTTTCCAGGACCTGTAATCTATTTCCAGGACTTTCCAGTCCTGGAAAATGCATAATAAAATTCCAGGACTTTCCGGGTTTTCCAGGGCCCGTACGAGTGCAGGAGGAACAACATGGTTCACAGAATTCGATAGGTTTTGACTTTTAAGTAAGTGGTTTTATTGTTTGAGACAGTGGAACTGATTCTGACACATTTGTTTTTTCTAAAGAATCACAATGAGAGCCAAGCAGAGTACAGGTCTGGTTGGGATAATAAAGTAGACAGTGATTTTTGTCTGTGGGGAATAAAACCAGGTGAACATGAGTGAGGCATGGGAAGGGAAAAAGATGGGAAGACCCACATCTTCATTCCTTCGCTCGCATTTGCCCACCTTTTCTCCCTCCCATGAATAGGTTACTGGCTTACTAACATAGTGATCACATGTGCACCAACCACGTACAACCACACTTTCAATACTTACCCTCTCAAGTTTGTCTTTGATTTCTTTGCTGAGTAATCCAAGCTTTGTAAAGCAGAGGGATGATGTCTTTTCAAACGCGATAAGGCCTGTTGAGCCTCTGAAGTCAGCTATCAGTAACATTACAAACAAAAGATTAATTTTTCTATCACAAAATGCAACAAACCATTAATAATATTGAACAAAATGTATGTAGCATAATTTTATATGCAATACCATACTGTACATCTTGCTATGTACAAGACAATAATATTATGTCTTGTGTTAAGGGGAGACCCCTAACTTCAAAACAGTTTCTCTGGATGACTTTTAACCATCATATTTTGGGTTCCCTTCAATCCTAAGCAGGGATTTCAGAACAAGCCAGCAACCGCTGGAGTACCACCAGTTACTTGACTATGAAGCCGCCGGCTATTCTGGTCATAACAATCAGCTTGTGACAAAAATGCTCACTTATAACAGGCACTTACACATACTCTTCCAGTTGCTGGTCAACACCTACATGTACTTCAAAACATTTTGAAACCCCTGCTAAGATTAGTTTATTGCGATACTTGTTCTACTGGAGGCTTCTTTCACTTTTGCCAGCCGTGACATTACATCTTCCTCAGATAAAACTGAAGCCCATAAATACAGAGTGTGCACTCAGATGCAAGAATTTATGGCATCTAGCTTTCTAACTAATGTAAATCATAACAGATACACACTACAGATGCAGTTATTTCTAAAAGCACCCTGTTGATCAATTTGTTATCTTAAGCAAAGTTTCCAGGGCAAGATAAGTTTATAATAAATTTTCTGATCAGTTTGTTAATTATTTTAATAAAAAGGGCTATGTTTCTGCTGCATTTTTGAAGAGTGTAGCAGCCTTTCATGTATAACTTCAAACATGTACATTCAAAATGATCTTTCCAAAAGGCATTACTAATTCATCAAGTAAAACCAAAGGAAATCAGAAATGTGCCGTTGGTTTAGAAATGTGATATTATCATTTCTGGGTGATGTTTACTGTGTGTTTTCACAACACAGTTTCTTCTTCAGGAAACTGTCGGAAACTGTCGGTAGCCTGTTGGTAACCTGTTGGTAACCGGCTGACAGTCGGCCGACAGGTTTTTTGGGGAGCTCTTCTTCACAATTACCTAAAATTGACAGTGTTTCATCACAGTTCCAAACCACAAACCCGTGTTTAATATACAGAAAGCACTGCAAAGTTCCCTCTCCTGTATTTACATTTTGATCTAAACATGCACACACTGATAAAGTGATTACCTTTTTGTGCCAGTCGTATGTCTCTAGTACTTTATCATAGAGAGCGGTTTTGTCTTCAATTGGATCTAAGCTTAACAGCCCTGTATTTCCCAAAGAAAGAGATTGGCTGTCTGATGAAGAGAGTCCTTCAGTTGCTTTATCCAACTCACTATTTCAGAGAACAGGAATAACTGAGTCCCAGAAAAGTTTAATGCATACAATTAAAATAAAGAGGTTCGCTGCAAAAAAGATTTGAAAAGGAAAGAGTGAATCTCAATTTGACATGAGGGGTTGAAACCAAAAAGTACGAATATTTTCTGGAACAACAAATTCTACAAAGTAATGATACAATGCAATGAGAAATAATGATAGAGGGTAAACCCGTTTTCTACAGAAATTACTTTGATAATGGGATTATTATTTCAAAGGCTTTTTGACAAGACAATAACCGAGCCCTTTCGTTATATGAGAGAACAATGTCTAACAGATTCAAACTTTTTAATTTGGACTGGGCTAAGACAGTCTGTTCCATAGAAGTTACGGAAAAATATACCTAATTTCAAGGAAGTCATTGATTTAGTTAATTATAAATGTACAAACTACTACTATCATTTGATAAAACTTAAATACGAAAGACCTAGTGGGTGGGATTACCTTGGCCAAGAATTTGATCTGGGAGATTCTTTATTCAAATGTCCTTTTATTCAAAATAGGTTACGTATCAAATCCTAACTGTGCTTTTTCCCAAGACAGTTGTGAAACTATTAATCATGCTGTCTTTGAATGCTCATTACATGTAAATATGACACGGAAAAATACATAGCTTTTATGACAGATAAGACTGAAAAGTTTCACAAGAAATGGAAAGTATTTGAGCAAACTATTTTAAATAGATAATTTAATTAATAACTGTATGATGTTATCGTTTGAAAAACTACAATCATCTTGCCTTTTGTAATCGTTCGAATCTTTCTAGTGTATACGGTGTCCAAAAAAAAATGTGTATGTATGGAAAATGTAAAAATTGAAAAAATGCAATTTTTTTGCAATTGAAAGCGTATTGTTATTGTAACAAGGTATTGTTTTTCACTAAAAAATAAATACAAAATAATGAGACTTGTTCTGACAATGAAAGTCCAGACTTATTTTGTTTATTAACTTCTTCAGTTGTTTGTTTTTTTTTTATTGTTGTTGTTTTTACAGATAAACCAGATGTTGACAACAGGATTCGAACTCGAACCACTGACTTCCCAGATACACAACACTGTTGTGGAAACAAATGTTTCCTTGTTTACCTGTGCATGCAACATGGTTGCAGATGCAAATTTTGTCTGGTTATTCAGAAACATTTTGTGTCTGCAACAAATGTTTCCTTGTTTGCTCGCGCAAGAAGACGTCACAAGCAATAATGTGTCCTCGTTTGCCACCACCTTTGTGAACCTATCAATGTTAAGTCCAAGGGGGTGGAGGAAGTCGGGTCAGCATAGGCGATCTTTCTAGCAACATTTTACTGACTTTTTGACCATGCACAACTGCTCTGGGAAAAATCTCAATGAAATTCAAATGCTGGGCCTATGCCCAGCCTCTCCAAACTCCACCCCGCTGTTCCGATCCCCCTCCGGCTTAACATTGATTCATGAAGGTGTATTACTTTAACTTTTATTTTTGCATGTCATGGACTTTATGTATCAGTCAAATGCAGTGAGTTCTCCTTGTCTACCCTCTTAGTGCCTTAGTACACGTATAGTTCTGCATAGTGAGGAATTGGACGCGAAAGAACAGGAAAGAAGTCTGCTTTTTGAAATGCTGGGGGAGGGGGGAGGGCCCTCTTGACTTTACCAAAAACATAACATTGTAATAATTCTTGAAATACACAAAGCGCTTTTGAAATAAATATACATGTCGATGTGCATTCTGAAAAGAAAAAGGAAACGAACCGTGAAAAGTTATTATTTCACCATAAAGATTGCTCTAGATTGAAGCTTTATACCTCAAGGCCTTGTGGATATTTGTAAGATTTTTCTTTAGTGTTTGAGTTATACTTGCGCCCTTGGAAGACTCGGAAGGATCTCCAGTTTCCTTGGTTTCACCGGGGTCAGTTGCGAGATCTTTGAACACTTTCTTCACACCCGCTCGCAGACTATTTGCTGATGAAATACATCCATCAATGCTCTTCACTTTGTCCGCCATGTTGTCATTCCGCACCAGTGCCAGTCTCCAACGTCCGATATCAAGAATTTTCATGCAACAAGCCGCTGTTCCGTTAGAAATTACGCCTCTCCGGCCGGGGTCTCCTTGGAGTTCCTAGAAGACCCTAGAAGACGAGTTATTCCGACCTTTATATTAAGATTTTATAGAGGAAATGAAATTGCATGATCAGCTCAGAAAAAAAGACAAATTAAAATTATTTTATAACGTTGGATGTCTGTAGGTCTAATTATGTCCAACTTCATATTGGAAGATTTCTTGACGACCTACAGTACTCCACTTGGGAGTGAATGCAGGCTCAATTCATCAATTAGTAATGCCTGGCAGAAATTGTGCCAATATGAAAGTTAAGAACGAGCGACAAGATGTTTGATATCGGTTAAGATGGTGGAACTGTGGCCTTTTTCTGTGTT
>OX393563.1:13578443-13597766 GCA_947652115.1 Blastomussa wellsi
CGCTAAAAAAGACAGTTCATTAAATTGCTTAGTGAGAAATTATTTTAAGTTTCATTGTGGGGTAGCTATAATTATTCACAATTGGTGGGTTTCACCAAAATAAACAGGATGGTTTTGTTTGCAACAAGAACATCAACAAACTTGCAGATAAAAGGAAAACACTGGAAAGAGAAAAATACATCAAACAACAAAATTCCCTGGCTTCTTTTTTACTTTCCCACCTACTAGAAAAATTAGTGACAGCCCTGATAATAATAATAATATATTGCCCAAATTTTAATGTGGAAGTGTTCTTTGTATTTGGCCAATTTTATAATTAATAAACATCTTAGTTATTAACCATGCTAATATAGTCGGTCTTTATGGGATAGTCTTATCGTCGGCCATCACTTCAGACTTCACTGCATTCAGTCTGTACTCATGAGCTTTGTCAAGATTATTTCATACAGGCTGCTTGGTAAGCCTTTGCAAGGAACAGCTAACTTGAATAGTAAATTATTACTGGTTATTGTTTTGTTTTGTTCACTTTATGTCATAATGTTTATGTTGAAAACTCTGATAATTTACTGAATTTTGTAGACGGAAATACTTGTTTCTATGGCCGCTGTTACTACTGTAAGAAAAAAGATGCTGCATGCAGCAATGGCACAATTATGGAGGGATCAGTAACACTCTGGCTGCCGCAAGGATGGCCCCTTAAAAAGTGGGCAAGCCCTTGGCAGAGAACCTACAGCGACACCAGAAAGGCATTGTAAGTAATGTATGAGTCATTAAACTGTCTGAACCACTTGGTGTACTTGGTACCCCTCTCCTGCCTCTCCCAGCTTCATTTAATTAATATTTTGTCAATTTATTTGATAAAACAGGTGGGAGATAGACGACAACTACTGCAAGAAGAAGGTGCTTAATACATCACCTTATGATTCTGGCCCTCGTCTGCTTGATCTCCTGGATACGGCGCTGTTTGACTTTTTAATAGGTAGGCACTATTAATACTAACACCTCCTGTGTTCATTGTTAATTTATAAATGCTTTTCATTATCAGGAAATGCCGACAGACATCACTACGAAACCTTCAAAGATGAAGGAGATACGGGGATGCCACTGCATTTGGACAATGCTAAGAGGTAACAATGTTCTTTTGTGTTCTCGGCAAAAGTTTTCGCATTGATACTATTCTAAGAAATGGCTGTCCGATGGCATTCTTAGACGGTAAAACATGGCCCAGCCATTTACCGCTTAAGATTATCCTGTAATAGTTATATGCTTCGTTTTCTTCTTGTAGTTTTGGCGATCCTCATCAAGATGAGATGTCTATACTTGCCCCTATTTATCAATGTTGCAGGTAAGTCAACAGCAATCTAGCCTGTACTAGGCGTTCGGTTAGTGAAGTACGACGCGAAGGAAAACGGCGAGCCAAAAAATAGGGACACTGGGGGGGAGGGAGGGAGTAAACGGCTAGACAGACAGACAGACATGTTTTATTTGGACTCTTATACAATTAATAGTATCTCGACTATGGATTCCAAATCGAATGCGCCAACCTCGATCACGCCCATCGCGATCGCGGACACCGGAGTGGATTTCAGCAGCTTGGATTCCGGATTGCAAACTTAAAGAGATTCTTGTTTCCTACAGTTGGATTTCGTTTTCCAAAGCCATTCCAGGATCTCGGAATTCACAAGCACTGCAATAATTTGTTGGATTCTGGAATTGGATCTCTTGGCGTAGGGCAACATACTGAACTGTGTTTTCTTTCTCTTTTAGACTTAGGCAGTCTACCTGGAATCGCTTTCTCTCGATAAGTAAAAACAAGGCACCACTGAGTGAACGTCTACGGAAGGCAACAGAAGATGACCCCGTGGCGCCGATTTTGTCAGATCTTCACTTTAAAGCTATCGATAGAAGATTGAAAATCGCTATTGACGTGGTAAAAAAGTGCATTGAAAGTCATGGCGAGGGTAGAGTTTTAATTTCAGAAGAATTTGTTTAGATTTCATCCGACTTGCCGAATTAATTTATTTTGGAAGTTTTATGCACTGAAATTTTGAAATATATAAATAAATTGATATCAAATCCATGCAGGGGATATTTTGAGAAAGGAAAAAAATATTAAGGATGTTCTACGCTCAAAAGTAAAATTTTAATCCAAAAGGATCATTAAGATTATGATAATCTGCGCGCATGTTCACGCATTTACTAGATTAAATCAATGCCTAATTGGTTTTATTATCTCAATCAACCAACATGTCTTCTAACATAAAGGCCTTCCTCGAAAAAATGCTCTTAGTTAAACGAATTTCCTTACGATTTACAGGGACTAAAATATGAAGCCAATAAATGGATACATTAGTACTCAAAACTAATGTAAATCTCCTTATCGGGTTTTCAAAAGCAACAAAAGTCACAAAACCTCAAAGGGGCATTGTCACGCCATTTTAGCAACACTTTTAAAAGCCAAAACTTGTATTCGCTCAAAGGAAAACCAAAAATATTGGTTTATTATGTTACCTAAGACCATATTACTGCATTGAAACCATTTATTGATGTCTGTTGTTATGGATCGCGAGGATGGAAGTAGATTGCAGATGTCGGGAATCGGTTTACGCCGACATAAGGAACTCACGTTATGATAATAAACTCGTTTTAATCTTCTCTCTTAGACCTTTTTGATTACAAGAACCTCACTCTCTCTATAATTGATACATTGTTCAAGGTCCAGTGACCACGCGCTCGGCGCACGTGTTCACAAACAAAACGATAAAAGCAAATATTGGTCACGCAATAATTTCCGATCGCGACACTCTCCCCCTATTTGATTCCGGAGGTATCAAATACACAATAAAGCCTTTCTTCAAACTAATTGTTCATCTTGTTTAGCAATGTCCTTGATACGCTGTGCTACAGCAACAGCTGCATTACGTCTGGGTTGAAACTCTCTGGCTGTGGGATCAAGTCCTTGGACTTGACGTTCACAGGACAATTCCATGGGGCATAACTGTTGGATTGCACGCTCAAGGAACGATTTCCCTGCCCTCAGTCTTGCTGCTCTGATAACACCGTCTCTCCCCGTGATAAGCTTCTCCACAATCCCGAGGTTCCACTTTCCTCTGTTCCGTTCGTCACCTTGAATCAGAACGACGTCTCCGGGTTTAATCAGCGGTTCTCCCTTCTGGTGGTTGAGGTTATGTCTTTCTCTAAGACTCCTGATGTACTCCCCGGTCCATCGGGTCCACATTACATCTTTGCAGCGTCGGAGATACCTTGCATGCTTCCTTAAATCGTTGCTTTCGATCGCATCAGGATCGTCTTCCGGCAACAGATTGGGTTGCCCAAACATCATAGAATGCGGTGTCAGGGTGGGTAGCTGGACGTCATCTTCTAGATAGGTAAGAGGACGGTTGTTGAGTGTGATTTCAACGTCGAGGATAACCTCTTCAAGCTCGCTCCACGAGAGGTTCGCTCCCCCGATAGACTTGTACAAGGCCCGCTTTACAAGCCCCACCATTCTTTCGAACTGACCGCCCCACCACGGCGCTCGACTAAGGTTAAATTGCCATGTAATATGCTGGTGTGCCAGGTAGTCCTGCATCTTCTCGTCTCTCATGATGCCTCTTAACCATTTTGCGGCTGCCACAAAACTCTTTCCGTTGTCAGAATACACCTTTTGTGGTTTCCCTCTTCTGGCTATAAACCGCTTTAATGGTAAATGGAAGCAAGGAACCGCAACATTTCTCTCTTAGATACTTCTGGGGATGCCGCTGGAAACATCACAGCGATCGTGTCTTCGGTTTTGTCCCATGGTAGCCCCAACATCTTGGTTTCACCGGGTTTGACCCCAAGTTGTTCTTTGGCGTAACTCTGTTTCCCATCTTCTGGTTCACCGCTTACTTCCAACTCTGGTTCATTCGAATGCCACTTGTGTAGCTCAAACTGTGCTTCTCCAAATACTGCGACGGCCGTCTCTTTCAGTTCGCGTACCTTCTCTGTCGTTTCTCCTCCGGTGAGAACATCGTCTACGTACAGGCTCTTTTTGATTTCCTCCACTGCACTTGGATATCTTCGTTTCATACTCCCTAAGTGTTGCTGTTCCGCCTAACAAGAATGGTGACTGGACAAGGCCAAATAAAGCACGGGTGAACCTTAAGACTTCTACATTTGATGTTTCTTTGTCCTTGATCCAGTGGAATCTAAGGGCGTCTCGATCTTCCAGACGGATGCGGACCTGCAGAAACGCCTGCTTGAGGTCACCAGCCAATGCTATGCGTTTCAAACGGTTTCTTACAAGCACATCCCACAGCAGGTTTTGGAGGGGTGGTGCCGTCTCTAAGCAGTCGTTCAGCGACGGACTCATTTCGTTTGATCTCGCTGATGCATCGAATACAATTCGAAGTTTGGTGGATTCTGCTGATTCTCTTACAACAGGCTTATGTGGGATGTAGAACTCTCTTCCAACTGGATCTGAATTCACTTTCTCTACGATTCCTTTCGCTAACTGGTCTTGAATGACTTCATCATACTGGGAGAGGAGGTTGGGATCTTTCTGCAGTTTCCTGACGAGGCCTTCCAGTCTTCTCAGACTTCCCTGTTTATTGTTTGGGAGGAGATCGTGTCCATGTTTCCATAGTAATCCCGTTTCATACCATTCTTCGTCACTTTGTCTCAGTTGCTCCTTAAAATCATCGTATACTGATTGTTGATCCCCATCTGGTCTGTCCTGAAGACCTAACACGTCTAGATTGCATAGCTGCTCATAATCAGTAGACGAGGTTCTGGTGAGATAGACGCTCCCCATGTGTGCTTCTTTCCCAGCCGACATCATTGTCCATCCGAGTGAAGTTAGCTCGGCAATTGGTTCTCCAGCTTTACCAATTCTTGGCTTTGTGTCAGTCTTAATCCTGGAGTACTCACTAGCTCCCAATATCAGATGGATAGGAAACTCTGGTTTCTTGTCTTCGTCATTCATGACTACTCCTTGCAGGTGAGGATACTGGTGGATCTTGTCAGCATATCTCGGGTTCGGTATGGTCAATAGAACACTTCTATCTACCTTGCTGACTGATGCGGCAATGTTAAAATCTCCCACAATGTTCGAAATCTTGACATCATACTGTTGGATCTTCTGGTTAGTCGAACACATCATCATGTCAATCCTCTTGTGCTCCACCCTAGCCGGTTGTTTTCCAAGTCGCTTGACCAGAGCTGCTGAGGCGTAAGAACTTCCCGCCCCAGTGTCCAGTAATGCTCGACATTTTATGCCGTCTACATCGACAACCACGACAGGGTAAATGACTGCTCCTTCACCGGTGGCTAGCAACATCTGCTGGGAATCTCTATCACAGATTGATGTGTGGTGTCTACCATTGCATTTTTGACAACTTCTAACGATCCGACATTCAGCAGCCCGGTGCTTAGCGCCAGTGCAGTTGAAACACAATTTCTTCTCGCTGAGGTGCTTCTTCCTTAGTTCCAAGCCCACTATCTTGTCACATTCGACTGATTTGTGTCCGCTGGATTCACAGTAGACACATGGTCTTGGTTTCCATTCTTCTTGCCTTGAGTTGAAAACTCTGTCCCTTGGCTTCGGAAATTTAGATGGCGGTTTAAATGGCGGTTTCTGTGACGTTGGTTTCTCAAGATCTTCAATGGTTTTCGGCGGATTCCTCACAGTCCACTTTCGCAATGCCTCTACAAGCTGCGGGAATTTCCATTCTTGCCAATCATCGTCGGTTCTCACCGAGTCTCCTCTAATTCCTTCTAATTTGTGCAGAGTCATCCTTACGTAGCCATTCACCTCCCCGAGTTTGCCCATTGTTTCGAGTGCTTGAACATTTGAGCACAATTTTTCATAGAACTGCGACACCTTGTTTGGGTTTGCCCCATAAATCGCGGGAAGTGACATGATGTTGTCAACATAAGCGTTTATCACTTTCTTTCCCGAATTTTGTCTTCAAGATATTCTTCGCTCGTTCGTAGCCTTCTGTGGTGAACGGGAGGCCATCTATGGACGGTCGAACTTGTGGCTCCAAAAGCTCCTTAAGGTAGGAAAACTTCGTGATCTGTGAAACATCTGCTGCGTCAATTTCTGCTGCGAACTGACCCCAAAACCGCAACCAGTCGGCGGGTGTGCCTTTGAACTTAGTGATGACAAGTTTTGGCAGCTTGGCGTTGATGTTTTGCTCCCTTTTCTCTTCGATTTTCTTCTCGAATTTTAGCTTTTGTTCCAGCTTGGCCTTTTCGAACCGCATTTCCTCGTCGTACTTTTTCTCTCTGAGCTGTGCGTCATGGTCCTCCTTTTCTTTCCCTTCTGTTTGTGTTTTGGCGTGTTTGCATTCCTTGATCGTCACGTCAAGCTGGTCGATTGTCTTCTCAAACACACTTACACGCTCTTCAATTTCTGTGCTCTGTTCCACGATTTCGAGCTCTTCTTTTTCTGCTTTAAACATCAGTTCTTGCATCTCGGTTTTCAGGTCGTGGACTTCTTCCACTTTCTTCTTTAACGTGTTTTGCAATCTCTCCATTGATATGACCGCTTTGTTCTCGATCGCGGTGATTGCTTGTCCTTGCGTTAGTTTAAGGGTCTGCAGCTTTGCGTTGATCGCTTTTGTAAGTTGGTCGATTGTTTTCGCCATCTTCTGTTCGCTCGTCCTGGCGGGGTCGCCACTTTATGTCGGGAATCGGTTTACGCCGACATAAGGAACTCACGTTATGATAATAAACTCGTTTTAATCTTCTCTCTTAGACCTTTTTGATTACAAGAACCTCACTCTCTCTATAATTGATACATTGTTCAAGGTCCAGTGACCACGCGCTCGGCGCACGTGATCACAAACAAAACGATAAAAGCAAATAATGGTCACGCAATAATTTCCGATCGCGACACAGATTGAAAAAATTCGCCAATATTTTCAAATTCTCAAGCCATCTCCTGAAAAAATAGGAAACCAAACCAACTCTGCAGGAGAATTTTTAGTTCGAGTAAAGTTACTGAGCAATGATTTTATCTCAGAATTGGCCTGAACACTGTAAAACCACAGTGACAATGCCCTTTTAAACGAAGTATTTATCTTTCTTTTAAAACACGGAGGGGCACAATTAAAAGGCATTCTCAGCTCTACTGTTCGCAAGTCCGAAATTTCGTATTATTTCGCTTGCGTATTTCTACCAGAAAACTATGAAATATTTTAAGGGAAAAATGGAAAATATTCAAATTTGATGTTTTCTTGTGTTTGTATCAGTAACTCGTTAAACTGTTGCGTCGTTCAATGTTAATTGACAAATGTCCCCACTCTTCCCTGGAAAGTCTCTTTTAATTGTGCGCCTTCGTGTTTTGCACTGCTATTTTAATATTGAATTGCATTGCTCAAATGGTTTTGGTACAAATATTCAAAATTGGACAATATTTTTGACCTTGCAAGATGAGATTTAATTGTATAGTGAGAAAGATTGCTCTGTGTCTAAACAAACTCAGATTTTAGCGGACATGTGCGCCAAAAACAAAGTTCTTTCCTCAAAATGTATTAAAATGAAATTGCTAGTTTTATAACCATTACCTGAAGAGGGGTTATTTTAGATTTCTTTAGAAGTGAAGGTATTTTATTTTCTCCGGAGACGGCATGTTATAGCGACCCCATTTGAAAACGGCTGTGCTTATATAGTTTACTAAAACAATAACCGAAGGTACGAAAGCCGAGGAGGGACTTCCGACTTCCGAAGGAGTTACTAAAATGGGTGATGGGTAGCTAGGCAATGTTTTAGAATTTAACCAAATCTCTATTTTACCAAAGATTGGATTGATTAGAAGTGCAGTGCATCATGATTAAAAAGAGCCTAAAAAGATAAACATATTTCAGAAAACAGAAAACAAAGCGTACAAAATAAAATTTATTTATTTTTACTTCTTGGTTTGTTAAGGCTTTCTTACCCGTTAGCTGTCTCACATCGAATAAAAATAATATCAAATAGTAAATTTCCAAAACGCTAGAAATTTCCGTTACATCTTCAAGCCAACATTGAGATGCGTCCTTAAAGTATGCTCCGATATGCTAACTTATATATAAATATACAGTCGGTGGGATATCTAGGTGAAGGATACCAACACATTTTGTACCCCCACCCACTTCAATTCATTAGAGCCTTTTCGGGCAAAAAGGGCTTCATCTTCAGCGGTTCGCCCCGCCCATTTGAGTAAGTTTGGACGTGGCACGGTGGAACTTTTTTCAACAACAACTTCAAATGTACCTGCTAAGTCTACTAATACTCAATCACTTTCTTACTTGGGATCACAAGAAAACGACTTGTCAATTTTTCTCGTCTGCACCCTTTTTCGTAGTTGCGAAGTTGCAACCGAAGTAGTGCCCGAAGTGATTCTGAGTTCATCGAGAACGTCAAGTATTCACGATATGTCTTTCAGTTCAGCATTATCTATTTCAACAAATGGGGCAAACTGACGCATAACTGTATGCCTCCAACTAGTTCACTGGAAGTTTATCAAGTTTATCATTCACAGATAACCCGCGGCGAGTGGGAAACTGATACATGGTACAGGTTGGTCAGGCAGACGAACAGTCCCTTTGTTTCTTAGTCAGGTTCCATTTATATGGTCTCGGTTACCCGAGACAACCCTCCCCCCCCCCCCCCCCCCCCGAGTTACCCTTGGCGAGCTAAATTTTCACTAAAATGTTGAAAAATTCCGCCAACCTTTTATATGATCCTACCTAACTCGGGTAGGCGAGTTGTCTCGTCTCGGCAGGTAGGGTAACCCTGGCAAGCCTGACAACTTTATCTCATATAAACACTTTGGCTCGCCTTCTAGGGACAACTCTTAACGTGCACTAAATTGTCACGTAATTGCACTAAAGTGATAGAATTTAACCCAGCAAGGCCTCCAGTGATCGAATAAACGAAAGAAATTCAAAATAAGAAGGATAACTGGCGAGTTGAATATTAAAATACTTTATGAATAATCAAACAGGGTTAACTTGAACTCAGCTGACAGGGACAATTTTTTGACATATAAACACTCGGTAAAGTTGTCTCGGACGGGAGGGTGTTCTCGGGTACCCGAGACCATGTAACTGAGGCCTAAGTCGAGTGTGAGGCGAGAAAGGAGCCCGAGTTGAAAATTGTGAGGGGCGAGCCGTGAGACACAAAAAATACAGTAATCAAATTGCAATGTAATATGAAATTCAGCGAGAATAAAATGCAACGTTTCGACATCTTCAGGAGGTCATTGTCGAGTAAAATAGGTCGGTCCGTCTGTGCATTTTAAATAGAACTACAATTAAACATAAATTTGAAAAGAAAGGGGACGATTTTTAAAACGGATGACTAATTAAATTAAGGATGGTGGTCTTCGAGATGCTTAGGCTCCACATTGTGTTCCTTCTTTAAGTGATTTCCGATGGTAGAGCTTTGTGGCCTATGTGATTCTAGTTATGTCCGCTACAAACTCCGACACGTATATCAACGCTTTGCTGAACACCATAGCTCTACCATCGGAAAGAAGGAACACAATATGGAGCCTACCAATCTCGAAGGTCACTTCAGTTACCATCTTGAAGAAATGCAAGAGCAAACTTGACTGTTTGGTATATGAAATAACAAATGTTGCATATCAGAAATATCAAGCCTAAGCTCAAAAATCGTCACCTTTCTTGTCAAATATATGCACAATTGTAGATCTGTTTGAAATGCACGAACTGACCTACCTATTTAACTTTCACACACTTGACAATGACATCCTGAAGATCTGAGCAAGTCGAAACGTTGTATTTTGTTGTCGCTGAGTTTTGTGCTTAAGATATGAAATTCGCCACACAAAATCTGTCAAATATGAAACACTGCACGCAGGTTGGCTTTGTCAACTTTACTGATACACCTTGTAATCCTTTCGCGCGTCTCATCCCTCCCCCCCCCTGATTTTCCACTTGCCCTCTTTCCGGCCTAAGAAAAAATGGGCGCAGTCTTGGCATGTTTTGGGAAGGAATTTTCAAGCAACAACGAACGAAAGAACAAGTCCTTAGGAGGGTCTTAATCTTTACATTTGAAACAAAACAAAACTGTTGACGTTTAGTTCGTTCAACGTTATCCAGCGTACTATTGTTCAACGAAACTGTGTACTTAATCAGTACCCGCGCATATATGGCAGCACGTTGCAAAACCTGACAAAAGTGCCCAGCCGTTATCGTGATCTTTACTGGTGGCTAGCCTTACACCATCTGTCCTTTGATTGGCGAGAAACCGATTACCACTGGAGCTGCTGACGGTTCACTGTAAACCACTTGTGTAGCTGTAAAGAGATAAAAGTAAACGAAACTTTCTTTGTTGAGTTTTTCGAAAATCAAAAAGACAGAAAAATTGGACTTTTTGCCGCTCAAAAGGTGTGGTTCTTCCGCTCAAACGTGGGGACGTGGAAATGATGATTGAAGAAGTCAGTACCTACAGACTTTAGACGGCAAATAGTCAAATTATTCCCAGTTTAACATAATTCGTTTTGGGGACTTTTTGAAAAGCAAATTCCAAAAAAATGCTGGAAAATATTTCACTTCATAGCCACTTTATTACCAACACCGGTTCGAACGGTCCAGGTTCAAGCCCTGGCCGGGGCACTGCGTTGTGTTCTTGGGCAAGAAACTTTGCTCTCTCTGTGCCTCTCTCCTCCCAGCAGTACGAATGGGTGAAGCTAGACTTGCCCCAAGTCGCTCGATTTTTCTTTGTATCGAAACACATGGTAGGGTTATTTGAAGAAGATCGTTTTGAAATCGCGCCCGAATAAACAAAATCGCTTGGAAATAAAACGCGAGAAACATCGCGGAACGCGCGAATGGCTCAGTCGGAACAAGCTTGTTCCGCGTCGCCATTTTGATTTTCAAGCTGGCGCGCGCCCTCCATATTTAGCAGTCTCCCTCTCCATTTTTTTGATTCGGACTCCTGCGCGCCCTCCCTGCTGCACGCGCTCTCCGCGTAGTGAATCAAACGAGAGAATTGGAGCAAGTCTGGGGTTAAGCCTGTTATGGTCTAGCGTCCCATGCGCCAGCCAGGAGACGAAGAAATACTTCTAGCCACTTCATGCTACAGAAACCGGCTTTTTACTTCACTTGATCCATGTTATCATTATGTTTTGTTATTTTTTATTGAATTCAGTTAAGGTTTAGTTGGAAATTATATCTCTGTGCCACTCTCTCAAATTGTATCTAGCTACACGTTAAACCACAAGGGTAACAACAGATTGAGATACTTACGACGCTTGGGTGTACATATACCGCACAACAGTTGATTCAGCACTTTCTTTTTGTGATAGTAAATAACCGTTATACAAATGAGGAGACACACAACCAAAGCAACAGTAAATAAAATCAGCCAGCCCTCGCTGTTGATTTTAACGCCTTTACTGGCCTCTTTGTCTTGAGAGTCCGCATGATTTGTGATAACTGCCGAGCGTGCATGCGCAGTCGTTGTCACAGGCGCACACTTGATGGTGCTGATATCGTAGCGACATATTTGTGTAGCTGGAAGGTTGCTTTGCTCTCTGCACTGTTTCTCTATATCTTCTTCCCAGTCTTCACTGTCATTACAACACCAAGAGCAAGGGTGACAATCGCCGGTTACAGCTCGATAGTAACTGCCGTGTAAAAATTGAACTTGTTAATCTCTTTTCAAACAATATAATTTGGTTTTATCAACTGGGTTGATAATGTGAATTGGCCACCGAAAAGAGATTCGAGGGCTGACGTTTCGAGCGTTAGCCCTTCGTCGGAGCGAACCAAATTATATTGTTATACTTCCCACCGACGCAACACCACTGTTTCTTTAGAAACGTACCCCCTCTACTCTTTTCAAACAGCCTTTTTGATAAAACGAGTTCCAAGTTAGGATCTACCTACAAATAAAAACTTCAATTGAGACGGGAGTTTCAGTTACGGTCGTTAATCCCTATATCACATCACTAGGATCGAAGGCGTTGGGAACAAGATTGGACCTCGATTACATGGACTGGTTGAAAAAGGACGTAATGAAGACTTCAGTATTTCTGGTATACGTCTCTGGCAGATTTTATGTTTTTGTGCCGTCTATCGGGACGGATACTAAAGTATGAACACATTCTTCGCTACAGCCCAAAATGCAAACTCTGACCCTGTTTATATATCCACAAGCGTAAACAAATAAGGATTAATGAAAATGTGTCTTCTTGCGAGAAGTACCCCTATTGGAACTGACTCGTCCCCAGTCGTCTCCTATTAGAAAACAGCAAAACGACTGAGGACGAGTCAGCTTTTGGAAGGCTAGGAATATGAGTAATGACAGTGATTGCATGTGTGTTGCTGAGAGTCGGAATCCATCGATCCACCAAATAGAGGTGCATGCATGGGCCACGTTAATTAGTTGGCCATACGATGATAAATATAATTGCCTTCTGCACCTACCCAGCATTGCACTTTCCACAAACCGCGTTCTTAGTGGCAGTACAAGGACTGATCTTCTCCTCGTTAGGGTCACAGATGGTGCATGGCTTACATGAAGACAGGTCGTGCTTATCAGAGTACGATTCTCCAGGTTTGCACTGTTCACACTCCACAGGAACATCACTCGTGATACGTGATCCGCACTGCGGGACCAAGCCTTGACCCTCGGGACATTCGGAACAGTCTAAGCATTCGATTGCCTTTGGCCTCAGAATAGTTAGTTGGTTCCATCTGCACTTCTGGCTAGATACCACTTGAGCAGAAAACTGAAATGGGTTGGTTCGAATCAGAAATCATCATGATCTGGCACTGACTTAACTAAGAATTTGGTCAGCGAATCCAACTAGAATAGTCAGGGTAGAGGTAGTCAAACTGGCCGCGAGACAGAGCTGACACAAGACTAGCGTTATCAAAATCGCGTCAAAGAATTGATGATCTCCTTTGCACGTTGTACTCTGAGCCCCGCCCGCCTTCCCCACTCTTTCAGTGGGGAAGGCCAAAAGAAACTGCCATTTCTTTCAATTTTTATAGCGTCTACTTTGGCGTGCAAATGTGATCTCAGTCAAAGAGAACACGAGGTAGCACATAGGGCCAATCTTTTACACATTGAGATACAGAGAGCAACACAGTTCCGTTCCGTGAAAGAATTGGAAATATTTAGAAACCCACAAACATTACTGTCGCTGTTTGTCAGAACTTGAATAGCTGTCACTTACGTGCGTGGAAAGAGCGAGAACGTTTTGTACGTTCTCCATAAGCGTACGGACATTTTTATTTGTCATTGGTGGGAGGTGAGGGAGGGGGGGGGGGGTGAACCATTTGCCCAAAAATATCTCCCAAGTTGCATTGCCGAAATTTCTCTTGCTGCACAAAAAAATCTGAGTTGCCCAAAATTTGGAGGGGGCTGCTATAACTGCTATAACTAAAATGAAAGTCCTGATGGAAAGACATTTGGGCATTAATTTCTCAATTAAGTAAATTTTCAGTCTGTACTGTGTTTATATGAGGTGGGATTTTTCCCTTCACTAATTAAACAATCAGATCTCAACAAGCCTTTGTTATTTGCGAAACCGAAAGTGAAAGGGAACGCGAGGTATTAAGGGAATGAGCAGATTAAAAAACTTGTACGAAGCATACTTTCGTAATATGCTCGAATTAATGAGTCGTTTCACCCCTCTTTAGCTTATTTTGCACTTTTTTTTCAAAACCGAAATTAAATATCAAGCTAGCTGCAGGGTCATGGAACAACACGTCTTGTAACGTAACTTAACTTTCATAATTCCCAGATTGCACCGGCATTTTAAAAAACATTTCACAAGTAGATTTACCACAATCAGTTCAGTAGTTTATTGAATCATGCTTTGAAATTTCTTGACACGGTGTGCTTTTCTTGAACATGACTTGCATACAGAGGAAATGCTATTAGTATAACGTCATCAATTACCTACAAACGTACCGTACAGAGAGACGCGCACAGCAGTATTAAGACATCTGTGTTGGGTAGATACGACATAGCTTGGAATGTGATGGTCTGAAATGTGTAAACAATAGTTAACTCTACTCCAGGTAAGTTCTGAGCATTTATCTTAGTCAATGCCTTAAGTTAAATTTATTTTAGCGGTGTTAGCACCTCATCACTTGCTCCTGATTTGATTGGAAAATGTGAATGATGAATTAACGGCTGAATACAATTGAAACCATAACTGTAAATCACGGCGTTAAATTGGCAAATTAATGTTATTTGATGAGGATGGCATTCGATGTAGAAATTTACACAGCTGAAATTATTTATTTCCACTCAAACGACACTCTCGTTTGACTCTAATTCTGTCCGCCCACGAACGCCAAGTTAAATATGCATTGCGTGCCCAGTTACAAAATGCCAAACTCAAAGTCCACATTTTGTTGAAGGGGCTTTGAAAATAAAATTCTTAATAACTTTTTTTCTCGTGTTCTCTTCCATGTGAATTGCTCGCAGAATAATTGTGGGATAATCCCAACTAAACAACTAACACTTTTTTCGTTTTTGCAGAGTCATCTCATTTGAAAATGAATACGGAAGGAACCCGGAATGTTAAATACGACTCGCCATGCTACCACGCATTTTTGAATTCTCGAACAGCAAAGAAAATACAAACCAGTCACCTACAGCAGAGGAATATTCCTGTGAAATTTGGATCTCCCAGTAGAGAAAACTCTTCCTTCGGTGTACAAGCAAGTCTAGAAGTGCTGCACCTTGCAGATTCCTATTTTGTGTCGACATGGGGTAAAACCCCTGCCCGTTACGCTCGATAGACTCTGGTGTCATATTTCGATTTTTTTTTCATATTTCATACTGATAATATTTCTCTTGTATTCAAGCCTGGATAATGACAGGAAATAAATTTTCAACCGAAAATTATTTTCGAAAACTCTAACTGTTTTTCGCCAGTTCGATCGCATTTTCTAATTATCGACTGATCAGGATCACTCACGCCGCTTCGTTATTCGTATGTGATATTGTTCCCTTTTGTATGTGTCAGGCATATCTGAGCCTTTCTCATCCCCAGGGCCCACGGCTACGTCAGTGAACCCGGATTAGGCTGACCAATAGCCTGCGAGCAAGCTCTCTATTTGGGTCTCACGCGAGATTTATTTTGAGTGCGAACGGCGAGCGGCGAGCGAAGCGATAAATCTCGTGTGAGACCCAAATAGAGAGCTTGCTCGCAGGCTAGCTGACCAACAACACCGCGACCTCTGGGAAAAGCATCTAGATGATGCAATGAGCGTTGAATCTGTTTACACTTGATCAGCCAGTCAGTGTTGTCGTTTGCGTTAGCCAAGGATTTAACAACAGCGAGTGATCGGTTAGTTTGATACTTTTCAGATGTTTTCGGTGCCGTTACTCTTCTGGGATTTAATTTTCTATGTGTTATCTATAACATTTTCTTCATAGTCGTACGGAACGGGGCGCCGGGGAAGAGGGGGGCTGCAGCCCCCCCCCCCCCCCCTCCTCCCCTTCCCCCCAAATGCCCAACTCAGATTTTTTTGGGCAGCAAGAGAAATTTGGACAAGGCAACATGGGAGAATTTTTTGGGCAATTGGTTCACTACCCCCACCCCCCCCCCCCTCCACCCTGGCAAATAATTGTTCGTATGCTTATGATTTTCTTGTTCATCCAGTGATCTCTTCATTAACCACATCATTATTGCATACTAAGCACATTCCTCTGCCCACGTGTCGACACGTGTAATTTCGATCCAGACTTTTCAAGAAATAGAAACAACAGACGTTGTTACCTTAGAACGTTCCTATTCTAACCAGGCCTGATCGACGTCAGAAAATTATTATCCCTCCATTCGGAAAATCGAAGAAATTATTAAATAATATTTCTGGACTAAACCGGAAGCGTGTAAATAACGCGCTTCGTTCTGCTTGACCTGACCTCCACGCTTGGGTGATAAAACTAAAACGCAAAACCAGATCTTTAATTATCCAATCAGAGTTGTTCATGTTTTGCTATTTTAAAAAAGTAGCGACTGTGGTACTGTAGTACTGTAGTTAAAATGGTGTTTAATTTCGTGAGTACGATCACGCACGTGCCTGGTGTCAGCCGCCCCCCACATTACGTCACCCACCTCCACATTATATACTTACGTGAGGGATTTGACAGTAGTTATCGTCCAGTATCGGGGACTTTAGACCATTTTAATGACCTTTCTAGCAACATTTCATTGACTTTTAGTTACTATTTTGACAATCCACAAATGCCCTGTGGTAGGGCATTTGAATAGAAAATCTCAGTTCAAATGCCCGCCTACGCCGCCTAACATTGATAGGTGCATACATCATCGTCTAGCTTGGCCCAAACATCCGTTTCATTCATTTCTATTATCTCGAATTATTTTTGTGTGGCGACCAAGATTTTAAGGTATTACAGGAATGTATTTGGATAAGATTTTTACAGTTAAGAAAAGTAGAGGGCTTTGACGAAATTTCGCTATTGAGAAGTGGATTCATTTCATTCCGCGCGCTACATAGAATTCATAATTTATGACTGAGAATTTTGCAAAAAATGTAAGTAGTACAAAACTTCAGTTGCAGGAGACTAGCTGATACTGTCACAGAGTCTGAGAAACAGAGCGGAAAGAGTTTCAGTTTCCTTCATGAAATCCACTGCGGTAAGTTGCTCTAGATTACTTGACTCGAAAGGGCCTCTTCGTATGAGGGCTTCTTCATATGAATATAATTTGGTTTTATCAACTGGGTTGATAATGTGAATTGGCCACTGTAAAGAGATTCAAGAGCTGACGTTTCGAGCGTTAGCCCTTCGTGAGCCCTTCATATGAGCCCGGTTACCATGATCACGGCGTTTTCCTATTTCTTTTGAAAAAATCTGATGTGTTCATATGGGAAGATTGGCCAGCCCGGTTACCGAGATCTCGGTTTTTGCAACCGAGATCTTTAAAAATTATCTCGGTTTTTGCAACCGAGATCTCGGTAACCGGTCTGGAAATTTTCCCATATAAACCACATCATGGTTACGGACTTCCTTTGTTTGCTTTCAGCGAATCAAATCGTGTGTCCCCAGAGCCACTTGTCCCTCGTGCACAGGTCCAGCCGGCTAAGAGGGACAAGCGGCTCTGGGGACGAGAATGGACCTCGCGGGCTTTACCCGTGAATGCTGAGTAGCTCGCACTCTCAAATCCCGCCGGCTACGCAGACTAACAAATTTGCCTGCGGTCAGCCTTTCTGAATTCAGTTCTTTTAATGCTGTTTCAGCACATTTGTTAAATGCCTGATACGTCTGATGCACTAATAATGTCATGGTCGAACTTGGTGGTTGAACCGCTGCTAATATTTTTATTAGCAGTAGCGCATATAAACTATATGCTAGAATTTATTAATTTGATTGCAGCCTAGGAATTACATGCTTTTGTTTCGGAAGTAAGTCAAGTCCGCATGTCGTGACAACGTGCATGCAATTCGATTGCAATTTTCAATTAATTTTTAGTTCGCTGAGTTAGCATTTCTAAATTTAGTTTTATAATTTGCATAAACATTTCGACACCCGACATTCCAGAAGTTTGATATTAACAAATTTGAAAGAAACACACGAATGCACGTAGTTACAAGCTTGAAGTTTATTTTCAGAATATTATAGGCAAAAGCAATGCAAGTGACTCACTTATTTGCCATGCTCACAAAGGTATAAGTCGGCGCTGAACGTGCCGCCTCGTACCGGAAGATCTCTGGGAACTGAACGAATCTGAAGAAATATAATTTGGTTTTATCAACTGGGTTGATAATGTCAATTGGCCACCGTAAAGAGATTCAAGTGCTGACGTTTCGAGCGTTAGCCCTTCGTCGGAGCGAATCCAAAAGTTTGCTGCACGGGCCCTAAGTTTCATCTATCAAATTAATATACATGCTATTCAATCATGTGCTGGACGAAATGAAAGTAAGGAAAACGGGAGGGAATCAAGTCTTTGTTGGATACGTGCATGTACGTAGAACCTAGGAACGGGCTACTTGCTGCATGTGATTCGAGAAGGGTACATTATGATTTCTGATAATTAATTTAACTGATTTTCATTTTCCATTTGTTTATTCAGGTAATTCTTTATCTAGCCACTGTAGTTTTGTCCAACTCGTTTACAGCCATAGAAGGAAAACGCTGCTCAATGTTAAGAGAGTTCACAATATTTGATCCATTCAACCCAAATGCAGAAGAAACTTGCCGAAAGTGTCAAAAATGTCCTACGGGTTATGGATTACCTTTTCAGTGCGGTTCAAGAGTGCCAAATGGAAAATCAACCGACTGTATACCTTGTGCGGCTAACACGTACTCCATTAGTAATGATGCATCGGCCTGCAAGCCATGCAATGAATGTGATGGGAAGAAGGTGCTGAAGCAATGTACACGAACACAAAATCGCGTGTGTGACACTACTTGTATTAATCCTCATTACTATGTAGACAGTGAGAATGATGAATGCAAAGAATGCTTTTTTTGTTGTGAAGATGTTCCAGATGGCGACAGGCTACAGCAGTGCAAGGATATAGGAATGCCAATTAACATGCAATGTAAGAAAAAGCCTGAAAACGAGCAGTGCAAGCTGGCTTCAATTAATGAGAAACCAACAACTGCTAACGCTCCTGCCGTGACGACCGTCCCTGTATCAGAGGAGATGACCGCGTCTCAAACGGGTTCCCCCGATATAGTCCCAATTTATGAAAATAGTGAAAACAACGGCAAGGGTTCACTTGCAGCAGAAGACGAAGCCTACAGAGGATATTATATTGCAGGTGGAGTACTTGGCAGCATCTTTGTGATTCTAATCGCGGTCAAGTTTCATAAGAGCAGACGCCATTCAAGGGATGGAAACAGAATGGAAGGTGAACTTCGAGGTATACGTTCTCACAGGTTATTCATTTTCTCTAGGTTACAAAAAAGGGGATAAACGTGTTAGTGTTGACACGAAACGAAGTTAAGAAGTTAATATTTGCTTCTGATGGAAAAAGGGGAAAATTAAAGCTGAATAGTAACAATAAATCACCTGAAGGAAACAAACAAACTAAGTTGTGTAAGCAACACCATCACTCTTACCCAAACCACTGCCACCTCTCCCCGGCCATGAATTTTCAAATATGAATCAATTTCCATGAGTTTTAAAAATGATGAACTAACTTCGTAAATTTCGTTTTTGTCTCAACACACTCAATCGCGTTTAAGGGCCTCTATAAGTTTCAAATGTATTAAAGTATTGCCGGTTTGCTTGATCTCAGCGTACCTGGTTGAATAGTTCGTTTTGGATGCGACTAAACACGCACTTTCAGTGCATTGATAGCTTTATTTTATTGAAAAAGGCCGCTTACA
>OX393563.1:13600466-13627966 GCA_947652115.1 Blastomussa wellsi
CTTCGAGTTTTGTTTGATCACTGGATTGTCTCGGTCGAATCCTTTGTTATGGAAACATGGCTCAAAATCCATACAAACGTCTAGAATTTTGACAAAGCGTCCCCCAAAACCATATAAACTCTTAATTTGTTATTATTTCCGAGGTACTCTTAAACATGAGCAATCATAGCGATTTTCTTCTCAGTTTCTTTCAAATAGCAGTTCCATGACGGCATTTTACAGTTGTCACAAATCTGATAAAAATTTTAAGGGTTTGTATAGTTTTGGGGGACGCTGTGTCAAAATTATAGACGTCGGTATGGATTTTAAACCGTGTTTCAAAGTCCGAAACTTGGTCTCTTTTCAACCTAAAAACTTCAAACTTGGTCAGATGACCATTTTTAACGTGATTTTTTGTGTGGTGGTATCAATTTATCGATTGATTTAAAGTTGAATCTCGCCCCAGTTTCTAAGAAACGAAAAGGGCTATGGGGACGAGAATGGTGACTTCTCTGCCCGAAAAGATGGCACAATACCCAAATATGTTAGCGTTAAACTGGCATATAAACGCCAACAAAAAGAATTGCAAGAAAACAAAAACGTTCGCGCGCTTATTGAAACTTTTACAATTCAAAAATATTTCGCCGCCTAAAACTTGTCGTCGTAATGAAAAAACTGATTAAGCAATCTACCATTTCATCTGAACACCAGTTTGATACCTACCGTATGAAAAAAATGTAAGTTCTGATTAGTTTTGTCAGAGGGCATTTTCCCTGATTTTGTTCGTCAACGGGTAATTTTTGAAGATCACTCGTAGAGACCCGAAGATTGAAAATGTGACCCGAAGAATTCTAAAGTCATGTACAAAAATGACACAAAAACTTTCGAAGAATACCGCCAATAACCCTGAGACCATTCGAAAATAATTTTTGTAGAATACTGTTCCCATAAGATTTATCCGATGTCTTGATGACATTAATTTGGTCCCCGAATATGATGCACGGATGAGGTAGTCGGAGGGCCAATTACTAAAATGGACCAATCAGATTGCTCCATTGCCTGGACCGGGTATTGTCCAAAATGATGCCGCGCGTGATTTGTGCTTTGTAAATAAACCCTCTAGACGCGTACTTTATTGTGAAAAGCATTAGGGAATTCCTGTTTTGTACGCTTCTATCTATGAAAATCAAATCTTTTTCCAGTCATAAAAAATGTCCGCCTGCCCGGTACCGTGCTTGTGCATTGGATCGGAGAATTCTCCAACCACGATCTGTCTTGTTCGTATGGACCTCGCTGCAGTCGACCCGTACTCAAGTATCAAGACCTAGAAAAGACCTTTTAAAATTCTTAATTGTAGTCAGTGAAGTCCGTGTAAATAGTGTTGACCGTGAAGTAAGTGTAGTCCGTATCAGTGTAGTACAAGTATCAGTATCATGCAGTCAGTGCAGTCTGTGTAGACGGTGTAGTCAGTATAGTCAGTGTAGTCAGAATTCATGTAAGGTTTATCTTGTTGTGTTATGTTAGTCTGGTTGCTATAAGAGTCGATTAGGCAGAAGTTAGAATTATTATCGGCCATTTTATATTCTTGCCAAGTAACGGAATTTCTCATTCTCTGAGCATGCGCAGAACACACAATTTCGACACTGTCATTCCATTTTCGTAACCAGAGGCCGCGATCCTTTTGGTCAGCACCAAGAATCAATACCTCTAAGACCTCTGGCCACCCCCAAAATTGGAATCATACGCAGTGAACTGGTTCTATATTTCTGCCAATCAGATTTGTCAGATTTGACAATGAGTCTTCCGGTTTTGGAGGCGCCATGCGAAATCGAGGTCGTGATTTTTGGTGCTGACCAAAAGATGCGCAGCCTCTGGGGACGAGAATGCGCCATGCAAACTAAATAGACTGCAAAAGCCGTGGACGAAGATCCTGCTTGATTGAACGTTGGATCTCGCAGGAGATCTAATCAACCATCCTCAGGACCCACGGCGACGTCAGAGAAGCGCGGATTAGGCTGACCAGCAACACCGCGGCCTCTGGGAAAAGCATCTAGATGATGCAATGAGCATTGAATGTGCTTATTCACCTATCAGTGTAAATCCCGCGGGGGTGGGGAGAACGGGCATAGGTGGGAGATTTGACAGTTGTTATCGTCCCGTAGGGCAGGCTTTTGACCGTTCCAATGGCCTTTCTAGCAACATTTTATTGACTTTTAGTGACTCTTTTGACCATCTTCAATTGCGCTAGAGCTGGGCATTTGAACAACAAAATCTCAGCTCAGTTCAAATCCCCCACCTATGCACGCACCACCCCCCCCCCCCCCCCGCGGAATTTACATTGATAGGTGCATTACACCCACTTATTGCAATCTAAACTGACTCAGTCAGTCAGTGCTGTCATTTGCGTTTGCCAGGGATTTAATAACAGCGAGTGATCGGTTAGTTTGGTTACTTTTCAGATGTTTTCGGTGCCGTTACTCTTCCGGTTCTTAAATTTCTGTTTTATCTTTAACAATTTCTTTCATCCATTGGTCTTTTTTTAATTAACCACATTATTGCATACTAAGCACATTCCTCGTCTCAAAAACAATAGAGGAAAGAAGGCAGAATATTTCTAGACTAAGCAGAAATTGCGTGGGCGACATTCTGCCCGACCTGATCTCCTGCCACCTCCACGGCTGGGTGATAAAACTACAACGCAAAACCAGATGTTTATAACCACTTTATGGATTCTAATCAGAGTTTTCCATTTATTGCTGTTTAAAAAAAAAAATAGCGACTGTGGTACTGTTGTTAAAATCAAGTTTAATTTCGTGGGAGCGATCACGTGCCTGGTATCACCCGCCCCCCACATTAGGTCACGCTCCAAATAGTCTTGGCCTGAACATCTTATCCTTGCCGTGCCATTGAGTTCGGTTGCCCGTTTGTGTGGATAAACTTTTTGCAGTGAAGAAAAACGTAGAGGGTTTTGAAGAAATTTTGCTATTGAGAAACCGATTTCATTCCACGCGCTACAAAATTTCATAATTTATGACTGAGATTTTGGCAGAAAAGTGTAAGCAATAAAACTTCAGTTGCAGAAGAGAGTCACAGTGTCTGCGAAAGCGTTTCAGTTTCCTCGAAATGAAATCCACTGTGGTAAATTGCTCTAAATTACTAAACTCAGTATATATGGAGAGGCTAAGTGATATGTTATTAGAAGCTCCCAAGAAGCTGCCCTTATTGTAACTAATAATATATTCCACATTTTAAATCATGCACTTCAATGTTACATTAATATTCACACCTGTTGTTAAATCTAACAAGGTATTATCTATCTCGTGTACAATAGCCGTTATATACCGAAATTAAAGGAGTATTTTTGTGAGTTTGTTGCGATATTGCGAATGATGACGGCACATGAAGGATTTTGAAATCGGTAAATATAGTACTACTAATTCATTGTTGGTTGACATGCGATGAATTGTACGGAAAATATAGTAATTTGCTCCTGTGCCGCTGCGTGGGAGGTGAATTGATTGCTTGACTGACCAAAATAAATTGTTTCCGTTTAATCCCTTTTTTTTTTTTGCGGCACAAATTTGACTACGGACCTGCTGTTTCAGCACATTTGTTAAATACCTGAAATGGCTGATGCACTGTTAATGCCATTGGTGAACGTGATGGCTGAATCTCTGCTGTTTTTAATAGCAGTAGCATATGTAAACTATATGCTATTTAAGCAATAGACCACAAGTTTCTATGGTTTATAAGCTGATAAACCACGCGGGATGTTGGCAGAACACGAGAAGAATTTGTAAATCACGAGCCGCAGGCGAGTGATTTACGAATTCTTCGAGTGTTCTTCCAACATCCCGCGTGGTTTATCAGCTTATAAACCATAGAAACGTGTGGTCTATTGCTTTTATATAATAATTCAGAAGACGCGCGATTTTTCCATGAGTTTACTGGCACAATAAACCATAGCTGATTGACCAATCAGAGCGCGCGCATTGATTTGGTTATTATATAAAATTTATTAATCTGATTGCAGCTTGGGAAGTACTAGATATAATTGACTATTTTTTTTCGGAAGGAAGTTCAATAGTTTCTTTTATCTCCGATTTTAAACGATCATAGGCGTACGGCAATTGTGGCCAGGGGGCTTTAAAGACCTCTTTGAACCATTTACCTTAAAAATTAGTTCAGTGGTATGAAACAATGCTGTGAAAGCTCTAGTCGCTAAAAAAATTATAATATATTAAATGAATAGGCCATTTAATTTCTGAGTTCTCTCTTGTCTCATTGTCAAAACGAGTCTAAGTGCAAAACCATTCATATGAAAATGCTTTTATCTGCATGTTCATTGCCATGCATAGCAAACTCATTTTCATATGAATAGTCCCGCACTTAGACTCATTTTGAAACTGAGGAAAATGGGAACTCGGAAATGGGAGTTCACTCTGAATTTTTCCCCGCAAGGCGGGCTTTCATGATCACTGCATTTCACTGACAGAAAAAGTGAATGCCCCGGGCGGGGGTTTCACATGACTGGTGCATAATTGTCAAACTTTTTTTCCGTAAATTTACCGCCGCCATTAATTTGTCTTATAGTTCCAAGGCTTTAAAAAGTGTCGTCAATAGTTTCAGTGACGGTCAGCGTTAATTATCCAATCTAGAAAATACAGTATCCATCAATAGTTTATATTGTTATTATAATTTCAACCCGTGAAGCTAGATCTGTCTTGATGACGTACGAAGCCATAATAAACGTAATTCATGCCAGTGATGGGCAGCGTTTATTATCCAATCTAGAAAATATAGCATTCTTTCCTAAATTCTTAATGATCCGACATGCTCATTACGATATATATCTAATAATTTTTAAAAGATCCAGCAAAACACGTACGTGATACACTACGTGTACGTGATAGCACTTATGGCCTGAACAGGTAGGGGAATCCCCTAAGCTAAAGTCACGTGATCAACTTGACCACCACCGCCCCCCGCCCCACCCCATTTATTTGCCTTCGTCATGCTGTTGCATCACACTCGATCACATATCGATCGTGTGGAATCCTCACCTTGCGAATATAGAGTTACTGGTTAGAAAGCTCGATAGTTCAGGTTTTAAATGGCAATAATATATACGCACTTTTGAGGTGACGGAAGCTGAATTTTGTACCGAACGCTGTAACTTTTGAACCGCCTTTTGTCAGCATTTCGCAAGGTAACACATTTTTGCCGAGTTTGCACTTTGTTTTGCCGAGTTTGCATATTTTCAGTTTACGGACGAGAATGCCGAGTATATAAGCTTACAGAATGACAAATCCGGTCACGTTTTCGATGAATCCTTTGAAATACAGCTGTTGATTGATCTACGACTCAATACAGCCACAAGCAGCGAACAGGCCGAACAACAAACACGACCGCGTCATGGGAAAGCAGGACACGAAGAACTTCACTGTCAAAGTAAAGCAGGACACGAAGAGCTCCACTGTCAAGGTATTTAATACTTCCAGTAAGAGATCACCGTTTTTTTTTTCTTTAGCAACACTGGAAAAAAAGAACCATTCGCCCCGATTTTTTCGAACCTTGACGTTCGAGAAATTGACGGTGAAATTGCTGTGTTCTGCTGAGGGGAGGGTAATGGCTTTGTTTCGAGTTAAATCGCGGGAGGTACGAAAAATGGGGATTCCATTGCAACTAAAAGCTATTCGATTTTTTACGGCGGTTTGTGGATGGGCGACAGGTGGGTTTGAACCACTCGCTTCCAATTCCCCTTGAATCTCGCCCCTTTAGTATCTCCCGCCTCGCTCTTCGTTTTATTTCTATCGCAAAACATCTCTGTCAATTGCGAACAGCAACAACAAGATACCTTGACCAAAATTTGTAGCCTTTCTTAGGACTACACATTAATTGATTGATCTAGTTAACTTTAGGGATTATAACCGGACTATAACTTTAGGGAGTATTTCCTTTTTTCTCTCATCTCAGAAAATCAGCCTCAAGTTTGTAATAGTACTGTTGTCGTTATCATCTGTGGCTGGAAAACCCCGTATAAGATGTTCACTGGCATCAGAAATTGAACGTTATGACCCCAACAATGCAGGAGCTGAGACAGAGTGCATTAAATGTTCCGAGTGCCCAGAAGGACAAGGATTATCACCACAGTGCGGTAGTAGAATAACAAAGGACATCAAAATAGAATGCACGCCATGCCTGGCAAATAAAACATACTCCGACAGCCATGGCATAGGAAGCTGCAAACCTTGTCAGGAATGTGGTTTAAAGAATGTAATTCGGCAGTGCACCCCATACCAAAAGCGCATTTGTGGAACTTCATGTCCTCAGGGATATTTTCTTGACCACAACCATATCTGCCAGGAATGCTACTTTTGCTGCGACAATGTTGGAGAAGCTGGGAGACGCCAAGGCTGCAAAAAGATTGGAATGGGAAGGAACTGGCAGTGCGAAAAGACTGAGCAAAATCAGCACTGTAAGGACGCTTTGGATAAAGTTATAACTAAGCCAACAGATGCAAAACCAGGCACTGAAACTGGCCCTCGTGGTTACAATGATACAATGATGACTGAAAAACATTTAAAAACTCGTGTTTACAAAACTGGATCACATATTTCAACAGCTGCAGCAGTGATGGAGCCACCAAACGAAGATGGATATTTAAGAGTTGTGTTTGGTGTAATAGGTGTCATTGTCATTATTTCAGCCCTTGGCTTTCTATCCTCAGACAGGGCAAAGAAGTTCTTCAGGTTTTCAAGGACAAAACAAGCAAAATTGGAAGGTGAGGTTAAAACCAGACTTGCCACAAGTTTAATTTGTTATCAATTTTGTTTTATTTTTGACTGGGATAACCTTCATAGTTAAGGTGAAGTTGGTATCACATGTTTTGCACTTTTTTTTATAGATAGCACCGAGTTGCTTCCACTGAACGAAGCTACAGATTCAGGAAGAACATCTCCTCAAGGTATTTTTATCCAGCATTTTACCATTTTTTAGTTCAAACCAGCTGACATCATCTAATTTGCATAATAGAAAAATGTCAATAACTCCATTCTTCTGAATTTTGAAAGGCCTTTCAGATAAGAAAATATTTTTCATGTCATATACACTTTAAGACGACATGATATTGTGACTGATTATCTTTTGTGCATCCCAAAATACAACATAGTAAAACAAGTGTGCTTTTGCTTTCTATATTCTTTAATTTGTTAATGTGAAGTACAATACTGAAGTTAATTTAATGCACATCTTTCTTACAAATCTAGTCTTGGAACTAAAACATATTGTTTTATTTGTTGGTGGGGTGCAGGAGGGCTCCATTTTGAGGGGTCTTGATAATTCTCAATAGACTGGGCCAGACCCGTTTTTTCTTCTCTTTGCTTAAGATAGCATGCACCAAAAAAATGTGAGTGCATTCAAATGATGCAAATCTAGATCATGCAGCAAGGGGCAGAACTTTTCCAGTCATGTGTACAAGATCCCAGGAAGAAAAGACCTGGCTCTTCAATTCAAGGTTTCAGGATATATGTCTTATCACTGTAATTACTTTTTAAAAATAAATTGTAAAAGGTATCAAGATTCATTGTCTTTTGCAGACATGATGAAATTAACAAATGACCTGTCTGGCAAGGATGTTGATGAGCCGGCTCCAGCAAACATTTCTGCAGGTTAGAAATGTTATGGTAAAATTAATTCTTATATTTTTTCTCTCTTTTTTGAAAAGTCATCAATTTTACGGTCTTTTTCAGGGATGAATTATATAAATGAGGTGTCTGGCAAAGATGGTGACAAACCAAATCTTGAAAACATTCCCATAGGTGAGAAGTTTTATAAGTTTTTTGGCTGGTAATCAGTTGATTACTTACCAGCACAATGTCTTAGTGCATTTAATTATAAATAAACTAGTAGTAGAAGAAGTAATCAAAGATTCCTATAGACTTAATTAGTGTCTAATTGATAAGTGTCTAACTGCCAGTTTGGGCTCTGTAAAACATTTGTTGGACTTTGAATAACCAATTTTCAGGAAGTAAATTAGGTTTAACTCTGCCATATTCAGGACCCCTGAAAAAACTATCATGACTCCACTAAAATATTTGTCTCCAAGCAGTCATTTCTATTTTAGGACCCTAAATAATAGATTCCATTTGTTCCCACTGGGTTCAGTTATTGTTTTTTAATGTAAATTTTTATGGTTGCCAAAATGGGAAAAAAAACTCTTGTGAAGGAAATAAAGTGTACTCAGATCAGCCACATAAATTATTTTAATTTATTTTACTTGCACTTTCAGACTGTTGTGTCTCTGAAATGGAACAGTTAAGTGATGGTGAAGGTACATTGATGCTGTTTTCTGTTCAAAAGAAGCTTGATGTGCTTGAGACTCGTGAAAGGAAAACTTGGTACAGTGTTGGGCTAGCACTGAAAGTCCATTCTGATGACTTGGACTTGATAAAAACTGATTACATGGCAGGAAAAAGTCCTACAAAAAGCCTTTTGTCCAAGTTAGAAAATCGTGCAAAGGAACCAACAATGAGGGACTTTGTACAAGCTCTTATCATTTGTGATAGGACTGATGTGGCAAAAATCATCTGTAACTGGCCATGGGAGAAACGTTCCTTACAGGTGGACAGAAAGAGCCCACCAGAAAAGGTTCACGAGGCAGCACAAGACGTCGCTGCTACCAAAGTTGGCTGAATCTTGGTGGTGCAACTAAGCCTAAGCACACAAGTTGCTTCAGTCCAAGGAAACTCCCTGAAACTGATGATTCAGCTGGAACCAAACCATCCTCTCATCAGGCCCCTATGATGCTGCTCCAAATGCTCTCGCACACAGGAGCAATTGTCAGTCCCAGGAAGTGAACTAGGCATGGGTGATATGTCACAGGGGAAGTTGTCTGAACTACTCTGAAAGCACTTTTGAAGAAAGCCCAAAACTAGAACCGAGACCTCTGAGAATGGGACTTAAATGTTCTCAGATAAAACCGAGTGAAATTCAGTGGGTGGAAGGGGATGCCACAAACATTGAAATAGGTGGCAGCAATTTAGTTCCTGCATTGAATTTTGAAACCCACTTCAACAAAACCTACAAGAAAGCAGCTGGAGAGTCACTATACAGCAGAAAATTCGTTCTTCCATTCCTTGTGCAGTTGCAGAAAGCATTTACAGGGCCATGATTATGCCTGTTTTTACTTATTGTAGTCTAATTACACTAAGTTATTCAAATACACACAGGCAACTACTTTGCAATAACGAACATCGTGACTGACATTTGTATTCCATCAGTTGACAGTTATTTGAAAAGGAAAGTCTGTCTGTGTTTTTGATTGTCTATTTGGAAATGAATGTATACCTTTTAACTATTTTACAAGGGTTAGTCATAGTGTCAATACAAGGAATATATTTTCCTCCATCGAACCGTCTGAGTTTTTCGTTTTTACAGGGTTCGTACAGGTCATGGAAAACCTGGAAAGTCATGGAATTTTAGAATTTCACTTTCCAGGCCTGGAAAGTAATGGAATTTGGGTATGGGTCATGGAAAGTCATGGAAATTCATGTTTATTAAAAAAGTACAAAATCAGTTCGGTTTTTTCGTGAAAAAATATTAAAAACGTACCCAAAATATGAGATTGATTTCTTAGAAAATTCTCAAATTTAGGTCATGGAAAACTTGGACAAGTCATGGAAAAGGTCATGGAAAGTAATGGAATTTCAAAAGCTCAAAAGAGTACGAACCCTGTTTTAGGAGCCTCGGTTTTTAAGTCTACCGAACATAAGAAATCTGAACTCTTCCAGGCTTTATTTAGGCCAAAGGCACATTTTTATTGATTGGGCTAATGGCGCTTTAAATATGCACGAAAACGCTTAGAAATTTCTGCCAAAAACTAGGAGGAAAATTTCCCTCACTTACTCTCAGCTACTCCATGCTTCTGTGGCAATTCTTGCACTGAAAGCAAGCCAAGTAAAAGGCCAACTGAAGCATAAAAAAGATGCGAGAAAAGGAGAAAGGAAAGCGAAAAATAAAAATAAAGAAATCTAAAAGCCTAAAGAGGCTGGTTTCTTTCTCGTCCAAAACTTATCTCGAAATTTTGATTTGTGCACATACCCAAGCTAAAATGTCATTAAATGCAATGCCAGTGAAAAACCTGGCATGTCTTTATTTTGGAGGTGCATTTTGGAGCAATTGGAAGCATATTTAGCCCATAACGGACTAGAAAATGCTCAAAATGTCTAAAAAACATGTTTTTTTTTTCAAAAATCTCCAGGAGTCAATGGGTTAAAGATTCGTTTATTATTATTATTTGTAACAACAACTTTAAATGGCAGGACCTTAGAAAAAACTGGTGCCTCAATCTCGGACATCATGTCTCGCACGCACCGCCATAATTAGTTTCTAAAAGGAGGATGCTATTCTCTACTTGCACAATACCATAATACACCGCTTCTACCCCCCAAAAAATTTGCATAGGCATTGTTTTAGATTTCCCTTGGGACATTTTCCTCTCCCAGGAGAAATTGCAAATAATGATTATGCAAAATTTTGGGGGGTAAAAGAGGTGTATTATGGGATTTGTGCAAGTGGAGAATTGAGCTTAAAAATTGTAAACTGGTATAAATTTATGACTTATGCCTGACAAGGATAGAAACTAATACTTTTTTGGTCTTTTTTAGTACCCGATGATGCCACGTGAAAACAATCTATTGTAAATAATATTATACTACTAAGTATTTCCATGACCACTTCTTAGGCCTTTTTGTTGCAGATTCAGACGTGAAGGACGCTTTTCGTTTTCCTTGTGACTTTGATTTTTCACGTGGCAAGCCCTCTTCCACATCTTTCCGAGTCGAGCAGCTTTCCCTCGTACTCTCGTCGACAACTGGTTCATGATCATCTAGGTCTTTTCGCAAAATGTTGCCACTGTTTCCTCCGACTGTTCCGAACTCTGTTCATACAATTTGGCCACCACAAAATGGCAAAAATATTCCCCGGGCTTATACGCATGCAAAGGCATTACGGAGTTTCGCGGCAATCTGGCAGTAATCCGATCCCACAAAAGTTGACCCTTCTAGGAGGGTGACCCTACCTCAAGTGTTTACATGGCAAAAAGTTGACCCTCCCAGGAGGGTTACCCTAACAAGCAGATAGGGTGACCCTGGCTGACCCTACCTCTCATGTAAACCAAACCGGAAAATACAATAGGCAAGGGTTACCCTTCTAAGAGGGTGCCCCTTCTAGAAGGGTCACCCCATCTCCATGTGAACAGGCTCTTGCAGTCTTTCCCGTAAAACCGTGAACACAAGAAAAAATTTCTGAAATGTTCATTGTGTAGTGACCAATCGTAGCAAAGTTCAGGACACGCAAACAAACCTCAAAACCACAAACTAATGACCGTTGCTGTTTGCGGTTTAGTTTTCTCACACCTGATTGGCTTTTTCTTTGTAACAGAATAACATTCCATAAACATTTCTGGTGTTCACGGTTTTACAAGAAAGACTGCAGCAACAATTGTAACAAACAAGACCAAAGCAAAATCACCTAGGCTATAATTTTAATAAATATTTTGCTATCAATTATTGTGTACTAGTACTATTATTATTATTATTATTATTATTATTATACAAGCTGCTTTCAACGTTTTTAACTAGTTATGAATTTATTTAAAGGCACAGGAAAATAAAAGATATTTGCAATCATTTTTTTTGTTATTAATTCATTCAAGTCCAGTTAATAACACCACAAGGTACACAACATGCAAGATTGATCTGATGGCATTGCTTTCTTTGATACTAACAGAGTTCTCACTTCTTTCTCACTTCCATCAAGCCCTTACAGGGTTGCCACTTTTCAGAAACTAAAAAGCTCCCTGACTTTTCAATGACCTTTGAACAATTTTCCCTGACCTTCGACTAGATAAATAAAATTAAAGAGACAACAGAAACCACTGACCAAAACTACTGCTTCTGCCACTCAAGCAGTATCAAAATCAATCATGTTACACCATGCATGCTTTACTGGAAGGAATAAATTCCCTTACTTGTAAAACATCCAGCGTTTACCCTGACCTTTTACAAAATTCCCTGACATTTCCCTGACCTTAAAAAAATCATCATTTCCCTGCCCTGACCATGGCAACCCTGCCTTAATTTTTCCAGGCTTCTTTATTCCAATTGCTTAAATTAGAAATTCACTCTGAAGGTCATCTCTCACTTCATAATATTTAGTGTTAATAATTTTCATAATTCGTATGGCTTCTCTTCAAATTTATTGGTTTTCTAACAAGAGAAACTTAATCAAGTGCATGCTCACTCCCACATCTTGCTAGAAATTACCTGACATAACACTGAAGGAACTACATTCATTCAGAACATTTATTCATTGACTTTACATTACTTTTGATCACTTTAAAGTTGCATGGACTTAATGAAGATGTTCAGTTCATTCTTTACACACTACCTAAAAGAAAAGGAAACCCAAAAAAGAACATCAATAAATAATTAACATTTGACAATGTTTCAGAGTTTGGGTCTCAAGACAATTGGCAGTTTGAAAGCCTCAGAATTAAGTTTATCTTCACAAGTCATTCAGTGGATTATGACTGAATGTATAAAATCATCAATGGCTTTCATATTATGTACCTGTAAGATTACATCTGTACATGTGGGTTTGTTGGGAACCGACGTTCCAGTTAAAATTTTTTGGCAAGGGGTCATGTAACTTTTTAGGGGGGTCACACAAGACTGACATCTCTAGCTGCAGCGCTTTGTTGAGTGGGTAGGAGGAGTGAAGTGGGGGCAGACAGGTAGAGGGCTTACTTCCCAGGGACTGTGGAGTATATATATTTGCGATTGGGGGCTAATGCAAATGCTGTAGACATTTGTAGCAAACGACGCAGGCACAAAGTGTCTAGGGGGGTCTGGCATGCTCCCCAGAAAAATTTTTAAAATGAATCCTTCCAGCTAGAATGGCTAAAAATGCATCCCAATACACCAGACATGGTGAATTATTTTATTATCGCATATATGTCTGAGAGCAGTAAAACTAATTTTTCAATTGGGTAAATTTAATATTTAATATGTGTTAGAGTTTTCCTTGTGTCTCTTTAGAAACACAATCCACAGGCATACATGATGTAATGCCAGGTTTGCAAAGCATTCTAGGGCAATTTCAAACATCCATGTTTTACGATGGGAGAGAAACTTTCAAGCAAAGCAAAAAGGATGAAATGATGAATGCTTAAGAAACGAATATCTTTCAATACAATTTTCTGGAGGGACACAATGTCTGAGAAAAGGGCCATTACAAACCATCAATACAAAGCATTAAAAAGCATTGGTGACCGTATTGGCCGCAATTGTTAACTCTGTTGATCGCTGATTCGGAAGTCTAGTCGCCTTCGGATGCTATCTCGTACAACAGTGTTTTGTTTTAGGAACTTTATTTTTTATACCTTTCTTTCGTATTTTATAATACTTTGGTCGATTTGCTCTTTTTGCCAGTGTCGGGTTAGATAGCCGTTGCCGTCGGGTTTTTGACCCGAGACCCATCTCTTATCTGGAACACTGAGTTTATTGTACACTTACATCATATTACGATGATAATTACCTGATTTGCAGTTAACAAACAGAAGTATAACATTCAACTGTACAATGACTGCTACACCTGTATTGCCTATTGTAAATGAATTAAATTAAAGCAAGTCAAATTCTAATGCAATACTTGTATAACACAAATGGATAATCAAAGGATTGAGTGGACATGCTGCTAATACACAAGTCTGTATAATGTGGCCTTCAGACAATGTGGTGATATTTATCATCACTTATGTTCAAGAGTAGCAAATATATGATGCATCATTGGCCACAATAATAATCTTTATTTATATAGCGTTATTTCTACTTAGAAACCAATAGTGCTTTACAATGATAATATGTATGAAATATATGATAGTAATACCTAAAATATACAAAAGACTATCATATGAATAACTAATCAAGATACTGGCAACTGCACAAGCTAAGTGTTGTGCCAGAAGAATGTGAAAAAGTGAATCGGACAGATAGGGAACATATCTGGACTCCTTGGTCCAGAATTCAAAGCACCAAATATTAATCATATTTCAAAGATACTTACCACATCAAGGGAGCTGATGATCTCGACAGTGAACAACAGTGTTGGTCAGGTACTGTAAAAAGCACCAAAACAAGTCAAAATCATGAAGCTGCCTAACTGAAATTGGTGTAGCTTGTTCATCTTTAAGTGCATCAGATAAAGAACCCAGGTTTTCTAACCAAGTCACTCAATGACTTTCTTTTGTCCCTATTCTAGGGGTCATCATTTGCTCCAAGTGTCCCACAAAGATGCATCACAAACACACCTTATAGATCTGGCTTGTTTAGGAACATGGTCTTGCCAACAAAACAGTTTGAGTAACATTGCTGAAAAGTATCTAGAAGATAATATAAAATAGTTGTTTTTCAAATACATGGAATGAAAATTTGTCAGTTTGGTCAAATTAATTAAGGTTGCTTCAGATAGGGGCGAAATTTATCATCACCATCAGTCAGTTGAACTACGAAATCATCACAAACCACATTGAAGCGAACAAAATGCAATACACTTTTCAAAAAGAAGCCCCATACTTCCAGACTTTTTCGAAGCCAGATGGTTAAAAACATTAAAAGCAAGTCGCACTTTACAAAGAGCTCTAGGTCCTGTTTATACTACTTCCTGTTTTGGGGCAGAAAAATGTATACGATTGTTAAGTATTGTAAGCAATAGTTCAGTTTCAAGTTAACCAAGACCACTGAATAAAACGACTAAAGACGCGTCTATACAGGGTTAGTCTCGACCTGAAGTAAAATATTCGCAAATACCAGTGAGAACAGGAAATATTAACAACTTTCGGCATTGTTTCATCTTGCGCTTTAGTGCTTTTCTGCTGGTATTTGTGAATATTTTTCATCGGATCGAGGCTAATCCTGTACAACCGAGTATTTAGTCTTTTTGTTCAGCGGTCTTGGCTAACTCGAAACTGAATTCTTTACTTTTAAGACACCCTAGTATGAAATAGATAAGCACATCAGACAAAGTACCCAGGTTTTCTAACCAAGTCACTGAGAGTGACTTTCTTATGTCCCTATTCTGGGGGTCATCATCTGTGCCAAGTATATTCACCAATTTATAACAATCTCTTACAAGGAGAATAAAATGTAACATTGTGTTAAAGTAAACACCTGGGACAAATTGGCATCTTGTGGTTGAGACTTTCTGGCATGGTTTTCTTTTTTTTTTTAATTTCTTAACAATTCTAACTAGTTTTTGGAAACTAGTTGCACTAGTCTGAATCCAACCCTGACATTGTTGTTACAGCATTAAAAAACTGTGTTTTGAGGTGTGTTTCGCACACAGGCATTTTCTTATTCTCACCTCAAGACAAATGAGATCAGTTCATCATCAAAGTATCTGAAACGACGAAAACAATGTTAGATAAACAGTAAATGAATTTCACTGGCTTGCCAAAGCAACCTCTCACAGGTGGTATCAGATAGGGGCGAAATTTATCGTCACCAATAGTCAGGTGAACTATGAAATCATCACAGACCACACACTGGAGCAAAAATAAAAAAAAAAAAAACAGACAAACTTGCGCATGCACACTTATGAAAATAAGCTCAATAATATAATAATATATTATATTAGGACTGACAGGTTGCCCAAATGCTCTCAAGTCCCAGGTGGAGAAGAACTTGGAAGGCACACTGCAACTAAATTTAATATCTTGCACAAAAACACAACAGGAATGAACATGGTCCACTTGATCACCCCTGCCCCCAAATCAAGGATTTTAATTGAGCTTATTTTCAGAATTTAACAGTTTATCTAAATACTGGTAAGTCAGCTAGATTCTCTTTTTTACCTCACCTTGGCTTGTAGGATTTGGGTGGGTTAAAAATAATAGTTGCCAAAGGCTTCCTGAAAAAAGAAGAAAAACGAAATTGTCAACACTTACACTATAATTTCAAGTGTTTGTAGTTAGGTTGTGTGCACACATATGGTGTCAGATAGAGCTAATGTCAACTTCACTACAAGATTGTTCAGTTGAACTATGCAGTCATCATGCACCATTTAGCCTTGCCACACATTCCTCTTTACAACATAATAATTATAATTATAATTTTGAGGTGTATATAAAATGATTATTGTCATATTCAAATGCGGAACTGGCCTGGGAGAATTACATAAAACAAACCTGGGTAGGGTCTTTGCTTAACCTGTGAAAAAGAAATTGGGAAAATAGGTTTTAAGTGTTTTCAACTTATGTTTCATTGCTCTACGCATGTATATCCCAGACAACCCCTAGTATTTAAGAGTTTCAGCCACTGATAATTTACTTATGACAGTCTGAGCAGTTTAAAGTATTCAGTTGTTGCATCAAGCATTAATTGTGTTTCCGAGTGCCTCAGCGATCTTGGTGGTTCATGTTGTCATCATATCTAGATGATCAACTAGCAAATATTGAAAATCATCACTGGCACAAGCAACACAAAATACTTTGTACAACAGAAATGGAATTGTCACAGGGAAACAGTTTGATGTTAACATCTACATTGTCAAGGGTTTCAAAATGTTTTGGAGTGGGCATCGCCAATTGGAAAAGCGAGTGGCTGTTATGAGAGAGATTTCTTGTCACAAGCTGATTGCTATGACCAGAGTAGCTGGCAGTATAATAGTCAAGAAACCAGTAGAACTCTGGAAGTCCCCGCCTTGTTTTGAAAACCCACCTTGTTTTGAAAACCCTGATTGTTCACCCAGCTTGATATTGGGACCATAGGGTGACCTCTAAGAGAAGACCCATTCCAGCAAATGGTTCCAACAACCTGGTTTGTTCTTTATGTGACAAATTATTACTTAAGCAAAAAGAAAGACTGGAGCCCTTTACAAACATGTACAGTACAAGCCATGCAGAAATGTCTTACCAATTCCTGTTTTCCAGTGATTATAAGTCATCAACAATTGGCTGTGGATGGCAGAAAGTTCTATCCTCAGCTGCAAACTATAGGAATAAAGCAAAAACAGGTACAGATTTAAATGTGTCATCTGCTAACAATTTAACAAAACAAGCACAATTGTCATGCATCAGGCCTATCGATCACAAATCACAAAGCTGAATATTGAACTTTCTGTGTAATTGGGAATTCATCAAATGCATGACTAATGACTATAATACAGTACATTAGAGAATAGAACTTACCTATGCAACAGAAATTGTAAACACAATGTGGGGTAACCTATGGGGTGAAATGCATTTCATGAGCCGTGATGTGCAAAGCTAGGGGAGAGGGAGGGAGGGAAAGACAAGCACTTCAAGTACAAGATCCCTGAAGTGTGCACCTTCAGTTAAATGTAAAACAGTTTTGGTTATCTTCACTGTTGAACTAAGAGAGATTCCCATCTAAAACGATTCATCATCAGTGCACATTTAAAGAGAAAAAATAATAACAACATGGTAAGGATGGCCGCTAACAATTTAGTCTTTACTTTTAATTAAAATGTCCGAAAAAGGTGGAGACAAAACTTGATCTGCAACAAAATATACGATAGTTTACTCTAAAATCTTACTAGTTTTGCAATACTCTCACACGAGTGCAAATTCCAGAATTCTTTCATGGTCATCTATGTGTCCAATAATATGGTTCAGTCAATCACACAATAATCAGTTTGGTTATGCATTTGATAATCAACATGGGCTGTGATAAAGGTCAACCACTCTCCCACAATACAACTCTTCCGGGCCCAACATAGCAAAGGAAAGGGGTTACTCAACATATTCATGGCAAGGAGGTGCAGGTATCGAAATTAAAAATATTCTTTAGTTGCCATTTAGCGACTGAGTGGTAAATTTTACTCACCAAATTCAAATTTTTAGTCGCCAGATTAAAAAAATCAAATGGAGAGTAATTCAAAACAAGGTGTAAAAAGCAAATCAGATAATTTTTTTGGCCACTAACTTTGTAGCTAATGTATGCTAACGCAATGCAAACAATGAAGCTGAAGAATCTTTAAAGGAATCAACATGGCGGATAGCCATGCATTACAAGAGACACCACTCGTAGGCATACATGACGTACACAAGGGTTTGTAATGAATTGTAGGGCAATTTCAAACTTAAAAGATGTGAGACCAGGTGATGCAAACATGGATTGTCTTTAATTTTCTTAATTTGACATCTTTCACCATATTTTTCTGGAAGGAGACAATGTTTGAGAAAAGACCATTATACACCACCAATACGAAGAAATCTAGTCGCCATTTTGGCAACAAAACCAGAACTTTTAGTCGTCACGGATGAAATTTTAGTCGCCCCGAGGTGGGGCCTGCCACTCAAACTCCAGCCCTCATTTTCCTACCCTATTCAAGACAAAATTCTGAGTTTTGTTATCCTGTATAATTGATTTAACCCAAATGCCCCATTTGTGACAAACCATTGACAGATTTATGGAGTCACTTGGCTGCTAAAGCTCATTTTGTGCCAACAAAAAGATGGTATAAATCTATGCTGTGGTGAAATTTCTACAAACTAACTGTTTAAGACAAAACCCCCCTGAAAGGGGTTTCGGGAGGGGGGGGTGGGGGGTTTAAAAGGTAGTGTCCCCTACTCCCCCACCACAGTTCAAGATGCACCACCATAATAAAATATCGGAACTGCAAACTTTCTGGCGTTAAATAGCAAGAGCCTTGTGAGTTCTTGAGAGAGAGACCCTGGCAACGAGGTTGCACATGGCTTTGGTAAGTTACTGTGCAGACTCTATGCATCAAGTCACCTTTTCAAAGCAATTTTTGGGGTTTGAGTTAACAAGCTTTTCTGCACATATTTTAAGTCGAAACAGCATCAGAACTAATATGAATGGATTGCAGGTTTTACATTCCTGCCTTTTACACGAGACTGTGAGCTTCCAGTACACCCACGTGCTCGACGCGACCACCGATCTTGAAAGTTGCTCTAAATATCCTGAAAAGTTCTAAACATTCTTTGCGTATTTGTATGTGCATGAGAAAACAGCAAGCTTAGATTCTTATGCCTAGTTAAATTAATTTACCTTCTTTCTTTCAAGCTTCGCTGGCGCTCCACCGGCGTTGTTTCGAAATGGCGGCCCACTGCATTCAACAGGATTTTTAGCAATAATGTAATGGTTGGGTTTGTCCGTTATGGTAAGCTGTCGAAGTACTGACGACATTCCTGTTTTGATTGAAATAGTTAACTGTATATGCACGAAAAACGAAAATGAACACTGGAAAAGCCAAATGGACTACCCATACAATGCAACCGTTTGCCCGAATGATGCATGCCTCGTGGTAAACTCTCTCCGACTTTTGCCGAACATTATCGGTGTTTGTTCGGAAATCGATAGTTTGGCCAATAACCATTAACCATTCAACACCCTGGAAACCTGTCATTTTTTGTAGTAATACAGCTTCAATGGACGTCAATTACATTGATTTCATTAATATCAGAAATAGCAAATATAACCTGTTGCCTTACAATTTTTCTTTTAATTTTATTCGTTAGGAAAAACCTTGTTCTGAAAACCGGAAGTGACAATGTTGCGAAATGGTGGCGAATTCTAACAGTGACACGACATCCGACTTCAGCCGAGGAAAATGACGAAACTTTATGGCGTGGACCAATCAGAATAGGCCACCGGGAAGCAGTTCGGCCAATCAACGAGGGCCACGCGTGGCGGCGAGCGAAATATCAACCGGCTCGTGTAGCTTCTTGTCATAAATTTTGTGTAGTTTTTCTTCCGAGTGAAAGTGTCACAAGTCTTTTTAGGAAAAAATACAACTAGATTTCAATATGAGAACGATTTGCGCTTTTTGTACCTTGGCTTTGGCAAGTAGTTTACTTTTAGTCAGCGGTGAAGAAAAGAAAAAGGACGAAAAAGACAAAAAGGATGTGGGAACTGTGATAGGGATCGATCTAGGAACAACGTATTCTTGGTGAGTTTAATAATTAGTCGAACCGATGTAAATGAACATCTCTTTCCATTAGCTTCAAGCGTTTAATCGTTGCTTTTGTGAGAAGTTTAGCAAACTTAAAATTAGCCGATTTCTATGAGTTCATTTTTTGCATGTTATAAAATTAATCTGTGCACTGATTGCGAAGTTCTTTAATACCAGTTTCTTTCGTTGGATCGTCATTCGATTTGATTAAAACCACTGCTAAATCCTTGCTGATCTTTCATACTTTGCAGTGTTGGTGTATTTAAGAATGGCCGTGTTGAAATCATTGCAAACGAGCAAGGAAACCGAATCACCCCGTCGTACGTGGCTTTCACTCCTGAAGGCGAACGATTGATCGGCGATGGAGCGAAAAATCAGCTGACAACAAACCCGGAGAACACAGTTTTTGACGCCAAACGATTGATCGGTAGAACATGGGACGATAAGTCGGTTCAAAGTGACTTGAAGTACTTCCCATTCAAAGTGATTGAAAAGAACAAGAAGCCCCATGTTCGAGTTGATGTGAAAGGCGAGCAAAAAACGTTTGCAGCTGAAGAAATCAGTGCCATGGTCCTGAGCAAAATGAAGGTAAAAATGAACTTTAATTGAGAAATGAAATGTTGAACCCCCTTTTAAAGATCTTCTGTTCCAGAGACATAAAATGCTTATTTTAAGGGTATTATTTTGAATTTGTCAGCCTTACTTGCCGGTGCTATGGCTGTTGCTTCATGGTCTTTAAAAATGACATAACAGGTCGCGGTTGTTGTTTCTGCAAACATGAACTTAATTATTCAATTAAGGTAATAAATTGTTGGTTATTGAACTCCATTGTGGGAAGCTCTGTGCTGGACTCTGGATTGTTCTAGGGCAAGACACTTTACTCTCACAGTGCCTGTCTTCGCCTATGGGTATAAAATGGGACCCAGCAAATTTACTGCAGGCGGTATCCCTGCAGTGGACTAGCATCCCATCTGGGATGGGGGGGGGGCAATACTCTGTCACTTTATGCTACGAAAACCCAGGATTAGCTCTGGCCTTGCGGGCCACTTGGTTTGTATGCATTCTTGTCCCCAGAGGCCGCGATCCTTTTGGTCAGCACCAAGAATCACGACCTCTGGCCGTCTCCAAAACTGGAAGTCCGCGAATCACGGACTCATTGTCGAATCTGACAATTCTGATTGGCTGAAAACTACAGAATGAGTACTCTGCGCATGCTCAGAAGCTGGGGGTGGCCAGAGGTCTCGATTCCGTGGTGCTGACCAAACGGATCGCGGCCTGTGTGGACGAGAATGGTATGCAGAGTTAACCTACATGTAACTCCATACATGTTATTGAAGATTGGCTGTGTTGGGTGAAGGGCAGTAAAATGAATAAACAATTTTACCACAGTCGACTTTACCTTAGTTGTCCTATTTACCTATTCAAATTATTTCAGGAAATTGCGGAAGCATACCTGGCAAAGAAAGTCACCCATGCTGTTGTCACGGTACCTGCATACTTCAACGATGCTCAGCGTCAGGCTACAAAGGATGCTGGAACAATTGCAGGTCTTAACGTGATGAGAATCATCAACGAACCCACAGCTGCTGCCATCGCTTATGGTCTGGACAAGAAAGAAGGAGAGAAGAACATCCTGGTCTTTGATCTTGGTGGTGGAACTTTCGATGTGTCTTTGCTGACCATTGACAATGGTGTCTTTGAGGTGGTGGCTACCAATGGCGACACTCATCTTGGTATGTTTTGCATGCATTGTTGAGCAGTTATGTTTTCAGGTGCAATCCTTTGGGATGATCATGAACCAAGGTCACTCAGCTCACGGTAAAAAGGAACCATTGAATCATTTGTACAGGGTGGATTCACTGGTTCTTTCACCATGGTACAGGTCATCTTACATCTTTGATCCTTAACCAGATCATCTCAAGGAATACATCTTTAATTTTAACTTGTCGAAATGTGAGTTCTAAAAGGTACAGATATTTCTGAATTGCTCGTGACTGCTACCAGTACATCGCAGAAATAAACTACCTCGGTTTGAGGTGACATGACATGGCATTTGTTAAACTTAAGTATAATTCCAACTTTGTTGGCATTTTCTTCCAGTCATCATACTGATTTTGCTCCAGTTATACAGGACTTAACTTAGAACTAAGCAATGTTTTCTGTTCCTTTAGGTGGTGAAGATTTTGATCAGAAAATCATGGACTATTTCATCAAGATGTACAAGAAGAAGAAGGGCAAAGACATTCGCAAGGACAACAGAGCTGTTCAGAAACTCCGCCGTGAAGTAGAAAAGGCCAAACGTGCCCTCAGTACCCAGCATCAGGCTCGAATTGAAATTGAATCGTTCTTTGATGGAGAAGACTTCTCTGAGACTTTGACAAGGGCCCGCTTTGAAAATGAAAACTTGGTAGGTCTAAAGTTGCATTAAAAGTTATAGCATCATAATTATGATCTTTTTTCTTTGAAGAGAAGTTAGTAAGTGGAATTTGGTGTATGAGCCAATTTTGGAATTTTTTTTCAATACAAGGTAATTGTGCCCAAATCTTTGCTAATAACAAGTTTTTCTTCTCAAGTTAAAATTATTGTGCATGATGAGATTACTTGATTACATCGCCAATATTGTGAACTGCAGTACAATTTTGCACCTTGAAAGTTGACAAGTAATCTTTTTGCAGGCCTTGTACTCTCGATACTGGTACAGGTGATACGTACATGTCAGCAATTAAAAACCTCACTGTAAGTTATTCTTTTACAGGACTCCTTCAAGTCCACTTTAAAACCAGTTAAGCAGGTTCTGGAAGATGCCGATATGAAGAAAACTGATATTCATGAAATTGTCCTAGTTGGAGGCTCGACCCGTATACCCAAGATCCAGCAGCTTGTCAAAGACTTCTTTAATGGCAAGGAGCCAAGCCGAGGCATCAACCCTGATGAGGCTGTAGCCTATGGAGCAGCAGTCCAGGCTGGAGTATTGGGTGGAGAGGAAGACACAGGGGAGGTGGTGCTTCTCGACGTTAACCCACTTACCTTGGGTATTGAGACAGTGGGTGGAGTTATGACCAAACTTATCACCAGGAACTCTGTTATTCCAACCAAGAAAGCCCAGGTATTCTCCACAGCTGCTGACAACCAGAACACTGTTACAATTCAGGTGTTTGAGGGTGAGAGACCCATGACCAAGAATAATCACCTGCTTGGCAAATTTGACCTCACTGGAATCCCACCTGCTCCACGCGGGGTGCCACAAATCGAGGTCACCTTTGAAATTGATGTCAATGGTATCTTGAGAGTGTCTGCTGAGGATAAGGGAACTGGAAACAAGGAAAAGATCACCATCACCAATGACCAGAATAGGCTGTCTCCTGAAGATATAGAGAAAATGGTCAATGATGCTGAGAAGTTTGCTGATGACGACAAGAAAGTCAAGGAGAAAGTGGAAGCACGAAATGAACTTGAAAGCTACGCATACTCTTTGAAAAACCAGGTTGGTGACAAAGAAAAGCTTGGTGGAAAGCTGTCTGAAGAGGACAAAGAAACAATAACCAAAGCTGTTGAAGAAAAGATTTCATGGCTTGACAAGAACCAAGACGCTGACACAGAGGACTTCAAGAAACAGAAGAAGGAGCTTGAAGATGTTGTTCAGCCTATTGTTAGTAAGTTGTACCAAGGACAAGGAGGCCAGGGTGGTCAGGAGGGAGGTAGCCCTCCACCTGGAGAGGAAACACCAGATGAAGAACACGATAAAGACGAGCTTTAAAACTGAATACTGTAGAATAGCATATGCAGACAATTTGTGCCCTATCGAGATCACCTGGACACATTTTTTTAGAAATCTAAGAAGCACTTTGACAAATTGGTGAACATTGTTTGGTGGCTATCTTGTTAATTGCTTAGTCAGGGGAAATGTTTTATGAGTGGACGTGAAACATGAACATGGCAAGAGTGAAAAGTATAATAGTGTATGTACAGCTTATCGGTAAATCTGTCATTGGATTTTTTTTTTCACATTTTCAGCCCGTTGTAAAACTCTCATTTTTGGGTTCTTGAGGAACCTCAAACTAAATTTAGCATTCCTGTTATTTATCTTTCCAATCTCTCGTATTTGAATTGCAAGAGAGCTAGAGAATTTTTTCATTAAAAATTATAATTGCTATTTCTTGTCTCATTTATTCATCAACTCTTTTTGTCTACATTTTGATGATTGGATGCTCTAAAAAGAAAAGCGAAAATTTTCAGAGAAAATGCACTTGAACCAAAGAAAAAGAAACCTGGATTAAAATTTAACCCTGGATTAGCGCTAATCGGCCATCGAGCAACTGTGCCCTGGTTTACAGTGAAAGGTCTTTACATTGCACTAACTGTAAGATGCTTTACAATGCAAGTCTCCATCATACAATCAGTGATGTAAAACACCCTCCAACAGTCAAAGGGCTTGCTTTCAGACTTGTATCCCACACCTTTATAGGGGTAGCCTGTGAACAGGCTCCAGGGGTGGGTGGGTGACGGTGGATGCCCAACTGCCCCCGACCCACCCCTGTCTAACCGTAGCCTGCTCGCAGGCTTTCATAAGGGATGTTCGCAGGGTTGGTGTGTGAGAATAGTGTAAATCAATGAAACAGTGGCCAGAAAACTGGACAGTCTCATGCAGAGGATTATAGTTGCATCAAAACTGATCATGATTGCTTCTCACAAATATGGTCAGGGGCGACACTACTACTAATAATAATAATAATAACTTTATTTAAGTGTCAATGTATTTAGCACCACTGTGCTAATTGGGGACACTGCAAACAAGGAAACAAATATTGTAAATGAAACAGAAAGTTCTTAAAAATCCCAACTGGCAGGAGGCAGACCAGTTGGCTATTTACAAAGCGTGGAGGAGGAGGACTCGAACCCGGGACCACCTGATTACAAGGCCAGGCCCTGACCACTAGGCCACGCTCTGGAACGTATTGGGTTTGAAAGAAAGGATCTGCAACACAGAACTGATAGTTTCATTTGTGTTTTATTTTTATCAGTATATTGACAGCTTAGCCTCCAAATATCGACAACAACGCTCTCAGCAACCGATTCTGTGTCCATTTATTATTTTCAACTTTGCGAACAGAACACTAAACAGCAGCCGCAAGAAAAAAATAATTATACGTTGTAATTTTCCTCAAAAGTAATGAAGATATGATTTCTCTTTACTGATCACTACGTTTTCAGGCAGACGAGTGATAAGAACAAAGGAAATCATCATTAAAGTACCGACGAACTCTCTCCATCACACTGACGATCCCTAAAAAGTTGTTAACTGGTACTTCTGTGTGCGACCACAAAAGCAAAAAAAAACGGTATTTTGTAGTACTTTCAATATTTACAAAATAATATTTAGATTTCTTTCCAATGGAGATTTGGGAGTCAAAGAATAAAAGTCAAGTCAGACAAAGCAGCTCGTTTATAGAAGTGTCGGAGCACTGCCAGCAGAAACAACGGAATAATTCTTCTACCGAACGAAATTGCCTTAGTGTCTTCTTCGCAGACGCCATTTGGGTCGTCACGCAACGCTTCTGCCAACTGATGGCAGCGTTGCGTGACGGGTCCAAACAACAGTTACACGGTGATTACAGTGTATTTTAATATTAGCTTAACTGCCAACTATTGGGCTCCCAGCGCAGCTTATATACAGTTAGTAGTAAATATTTATTCTCTTTATCCATGTACTCTGATGGCCCTACACCAGCTCGAGAACCTGCAAAAAACAATGACAAAAATAATTAAAATTGACAGAAAGCAGAGCTCACAATTTCCAGTAGTCTTCAGAAGGTGGCGCTGTAGCGGGGGAAAAATCGGGGGGGGGGGGGGGAGGGGGCACAGTGGCCCGCATGTAAATAATGCATTGAACACTCGTATATCGAAAAAAATCGAGCTTGGGCTACCTCTGATGTGGGCTGAGTTTCTCGTAGGATTTTACTCCGGGTTCTCCAGCCTTCCTCCCTCTATACACAAACCAACAGTTCAAAAATTCCAATTCGATCGGGAATGCATGAACCCGCAAGTTCCTAACACAAGCGTGTTTGAAATGGCAATGTAAGTTTTATGGTTTTTTACGATGAGTCGAATCATTACCTTAATCGTCCCTTGGCTATTAGCAGCAACAACTACATTGGAGCCCTGTTCAAACGACAAAGAAGAAGAAATACAATTTACCTTCTTACTGCAGAATGATAACTGTGTAATGCAGAGCCAAGAATATCTCTACTATCTACGTTATCGCGTTTTAGGTGATTTATTCGCTCGCTCCAAAACTTACCAATTTTCCTGCAATTGACGTTAACATGCATGGTTTGTGCACTTTGAAAAATTTAGCCGTCTCAATCTCCTCCATCCTTAAATATCCCTTTTCCATTTTGGTTTAGTATCACTTCTTTGGTGTTCCCCTTCCTTAAAAGACTTAGTAAACTATTATTTTGAGGATTACATCGTGACGGCTCCTTTAAGTACAGGATGGAGGGATATACATGTACTTACAGTTCTCCAGCAAACTGCACTGACAAATTCATTGGCGTCGTCTTCTTTCTTGTCTTTCTCCTGCAGAACGCCAAAGGATGAAAGAGTTCAGACTATAACAAGCCAATTGGCTGTCGAATGTGTCCAAAAATGTAACGTGATACCCCGTTATTATTTTGGTGACCGTAGCTTCGCATAAAACAAACGTGCTTCAAACGGAAGGGGTTTGGGACGAAAGGGGATTGGGGCGTAACCCACCGAATCCTACTCTTTGGAGAGGCGCAAGGAGAAATAAAACTTGTCACTCGACACTGTAAACTAAAACTGTAAACTGTAAACTCGACACTGTAAACTAAAAATTACACTTAACCCCGACCTGCTACTTACCAGAACACTTCTAACAGTATCAAACTTGAAAGTAAGCAACTGTTTCGAAAGACCTTTGTAATACAAATACAAAGAATTGTTCTCACTTCCTGCAAGAAGAAAAAGATGTACAATGAATCGAGTCTTATGACCCAGTAAGATTGACGGCGACATCAAAAACTGCTTTCGGCCTTCGACCCTAGTCAATACGAAACTAAAGAGAAACTGTCAAGTGAAAGCCACTTACCGCAAGCAACGTAATCCCCGTTGGAAGCCAGCCCAACAAAGTTCTTTTCGTTAATATGGCCTTTGAATGTTCGAAGACAGTGAGGCTTACTGATGTTCCAAAGTTTTAACTGACTGTCTGTCGATCTATGAAAGCAAAAAAAGTACTAATTGTGTTAGCCAGACTCGTGAGAAACGAGACTATTCAAAATTTTAGATGGAAACTATTAAAATGGCAAAGGCGGGGTGTTCGCAAAGGCTAGTTACTGTTCCGAACTGAAAATTTATATCCCGCGTTTCATTTTGTGTAAGGCGCGTTGCATGTGTAAGAGTGGAGACTAAGTTTGAATGAGTGGACACTGGGACCAAGTTTATGTTGTGAAAGTGTGACTTCGACGTTGCTCGACGTTCAGGCCCGGGGGGGGTACTCCTCGGAA
>OX393563.1:13630466-13702966 GCA_947652115.1 Blastomussa wellsi
GGCTAAAATCGATATTGACCGCCGTCTACATTTTCCCATCTAGACCGGCACCTGGATCGGTTGCATTTTGGGATCAGAAAGTTACAAACAAAATAGGAACACATTGTCCCTTGTCCCTCTAAAAATACTAAATGGAAAATTAAAAAAGCTTGACAAGAATAAAAAGTAAAGATACGACCAAACCTTTGCAATTTTAAGTTCAGCTCATTGCCGTTAGCAAACAAAACGTCAGCGAGAACGAAGCAGTGTCGTTAAGAAAATTTAAGTTTCCGTTTGGCCATATAATAAACATCTTATTAACCGAGCTTAGTCGGTCTGTATGGGAGAATCTTGATCTCGGTCATGACCTCGGTCAAGATTCTCCCATACAGACCTCCCGCTCGGTTAATAAGAGCTACATGTAAGTAAGATTTACCTGAAATGACCTAGTTTTTGATCCAGTGAAAGCGTCCCACAGAGTGACTGTGCCCTCATAATCACTGCTGGCAAGTAAACCTTTGTGATACGAACTCCAACAGATGGAACTGTCGTAAGAGAAAAACAAACAAACACCTACATTTAATTCTTGGGCTTCTGAAGAATTGAAAACTTAAACTGAGCACTCCTCTTTCTTTAGCCTATCCGCCTGTCTCATCAAAGACGTCAAAACTATCTATGGACAAATCCATATTGATGACGTTTCACTTCAGAGATTACTTTACTCGTGCATTGCTGAAATTTTAAGGCGGGATTCTACCCGAAAGCCGTTTTTCCGTCATTTAAAATGGCTTTAATGCAAATATCTCATTTGCCTTTCAAGGATGCCAAAACCCTTCACTCATCTCACCAATGAATGTTTTGTGGTGTTTTGTAAATTTTTGGATGATTTTGCGAACGGGTATATTTGGGAGAAGAGAGTTTTTATTAACAGAGAAGGAAAAGTTGGAGAAATATGAAAAAGTGAAGATTTAACAGAGTTTAAAAACTAGAATTTGAAGTTTAAAACTAGAATATATGCACACCTAAACAGTCCCCCTACCAAGCTGGTTGCTCTTGGGTGGGGATCAACTGTCAATTTTCAAAGCTAATTTTCTTCCTTTTATAGTACTTCTCTAAATCTCTCAAAATTTCATTCAAATTCAGGTAGAACCCCGCCTTAAGCCAATCATGCTTAACTAATTGATCTGTAATGCGTGTCATCAGTATATTTTTTGGGTGGTGGTGGATGACAGGGGGGGGGGGGGTGCACAAAAAGAGATGTCTTCGTTTCTCCTATGGTAACCTAATGTTCGAAAAACCAGAAACTGACCAGAAACTTACCATTATGATACCCCTGTTATTTAAAATGTACCAGTCCTGTACCTCATTAACTTTGTTCTTTGGACTAGTGAAATCACCAAATGGATAGGATCAAGAAAGCCCTGTTATGATACTCGTTTTACAGAACAGTTGCATAACTTGTCGCAAGTAAATGGGAGACTTCCTATCTATTAACCTCACCTGATTTTGGAATTGCAGATCATTTCGTTAACAGGGCAGTGAATATCAACTACATCTCTTATCACTGTTCCATATTCAAAAACCTGACAAACAAAGTGCATTGATAAACAACATTTACAAAAGAATGGAAGGGAATCTCTTTCGTCTGAATGTAATTTACTCACAAGTTTGCAACAAGTTACAATAGGGGGTACAAAGAGACGAAACAACCAGTTACGTTAGACTTGCATAAAAATGAACACCGCGTGCACAATTTTATCAGAGACAAAAGCATTAAGTGTCAACTACCATAAAGGTGTTTCAATTGGTAGAAAAAGTAAACTCGTGTTGAGAGGTTTAATACCTTGATTTTCTTGGTAACACCAGCAATTGCAAAGTAATCAAAATCACGATCAAATTCAATACTGGAAAGGAAGAGAAAACAAACATTACAGAGACACTTCAAAGGATACTACAACAAAGCATAAAAACAACCTAAAAAACATTGAATAGAGGGGGTAAGTTTCTAAAGAAACTGTGGTGCTGCATCGGTGGGAAGTATAACAATATAATTTGGTTTTATCAACTGGGTTGATAATGTCAATTGGCCACCGTAAAGGGATTTAAGAGCTGACATTTCGAGCGTTAGCCCTTCGTCGGCGCGAATCAAGGAATTGTGCGTCGTGTGTTTTTATATACAGGAAGATGAAGCTTCGCTATTGGCTGGTGCCTGGTAACATGAAAACTTCGGAATAAATTAGTTGAATGAAAAGCGTTCGTTGATAACATGAGGATAAAGATTGCCAATTTGAAAAATAAATTTTTGTTCTAGAGTTTTCAGCTTTCCGTGTTTCCTTGGTGAAGGGAAAGGCCGCAGATTGCCATAAGTTGCTTAGAATGATTTGGGAGATTGAAGTGTCTCGCGACCGGTTTCGATGCATTATTGTACAACTCTATTGTAAAAACATGTTACAGTATATTCAAACTGCAGATGTCTTTATAAAGATTGTTTAGTGCATGTTTATTGCATGCAATTTAATACAAAAATAACATGTGCATTTCTTCAGATAACTGACCTTGATACAATACTAGAGCTGCTGTAGATGTCACTCGCATAACTAAGTGTTGCTAAGCAACGGAAACCACTAAACTTTGTGAACTTGGCAAGACTATCGGTGAAATAATCCAATGCATCTGATGTTCCAGCATCACCTGGAAATAAAAAAAACCTTTAGTCACAGCTAGCTGGGTGCAGAGATAAAATACATAAAGAACAATACATCAAACACAAACAGAGAGTGTTTCATAACATTTCCAAACATCTCGGAAGTCGAAATACTCCATTGAAAGTCATATTTGATAGGGTGATGTAGCAGCTCTCGTAAGGTCTCACATGAATGGCTCAATACCCTGCATGAAAACAATGGAACAAACAACAAGAACAATACCCCTAGCCCCTGAAACAATAGCAACTCCTGCACTAGAGGACCAGTAGAATTACAAGCTTACGAGAGCTGCTACACTACCGATCTGATAAAGGACTTGCACATTACATCAGATGTTTTATCCAGAGCCAAGCACAATGACCGTTGAAGGAACATTACAAAGCAAAAGTGAATAATGTTGTAGGCTTATATTTGGTTTTCCTGTTAGTACGTCTGTTTCCAAACTAGATTAATCTGTTTCAACCTGAAGAACAACCTGAACAATTTAGTAAAATTTATTGGATTCCCTTTCAATGATTTTAAATTATTTTGTGACAATGTGAAAGTATTATCTTCAGGTTGAAGCAGATTATTTAATCTAGGTTGGAAACAGAGTTAACATGAAAACCAATCTAAGAACATAATCACGCAAGAACTGCTCATAGTCCAGATATATTAGGCTACAGTGGACTTTTAAAGGACAGTTTCTTACTTGGAAGGTCTCCCTGCCTGATGGAAAAGTAGCATCTCTCAAGATCATCAAAGTGTTGGTGAATTCTCTTTCTTCTTGAAGCTAGACTGGTGCTGCACCATAGATGTTTTGCTCCCTGCATAACAAACAGGAACTTTTTATTAATAGCAAGTTATCACAAATTCTGCCACACAGCAGTACTTTCATTGGTGATGCTGTGCATATTTCATTTTCAACTTTGCAGTTGGCCAATTTTTAGAGGAAAGCTTTGATATAAAAGAAAAAATATTGTGTAAGCATTTCTAACAAAATGCAGTGTTTTTTGCTGGGTGCCACTAATTTAATAAATATACATGTATGATGAAACCGACTAAATTGACCAATTACCGTGGAAAAACTAAACCAGGAGCCTTACAGTCAGTAATGTCATAACTTAACTGACCAATCACATCCAACATACCAGATTATAATAATATCACCAAAAGACAACAATCATTCACTTTACTATAAAGTAAGTTACCGACACCTCAGTCACCAACAACTGTTCTTTTTAGAACTACTAAACAAAACTACACCAACTTAGGAATAAAACTGATATCATTTGGTGGGCTAGGCCCATAGACACATGTAGATCAGAACTGGCTTCACTTCTCAATGAAAATTATGAGATGACTTACATGCTGGCTTCCATTGAACCCATCTTGAGCTGCTTCTGTTTGGTCACATGACTCATCATGACTAAAGATAGCAGAGCAAACAAATGTTCATGGATCTTCAAATCATATTTAACATAAAGTTGCATAATTTGTTAAAAATAAAGCTAACTAATACATATTCAACCTGGCAACCCTGGTCTTCAGTAGCTGTAACAGTCCATCCCCGATGCAATAATTTGAACCATAATGATTATAATTAAACAGAACTTTCCAATGCTTTTCACACGTAGCCTACACTAAAAAAGGCAGTTCGCCATTTATTTGCATGACTGTACGTCATCGTAACATCAACCTTACTTGTATTTCACATTAATTTGACAAATTAAATTATTGCTTTTAATGTTGCTGTCACTGCTACTGAATATCTTGAAGCTTCAAGAAAACAGGATAAAAAGTTAGTAAGCAACAAGGCAGCTCACAATATTGTATACTACTTAGCACATGGCTTCACCCCTTGACAACTACTGCCCAATAGTAACTTTAAGCTTTTAGTTTGCTGTTGATTGAGAGTCGATTATTCGAACTAATTTTTTAACTAAAAGTCACCTTGTTGAAGGTTCCATGTCAGACCCAACAGCTACTGGAGCATTTTTAGCTGTGGGAGTGGTTGGTACAGCATGATCCTGTAAGAAACAAACAACACCAGTCACACTGTGTAATTGGTGGGTTCAAATTAGACTCTTTAGTGCACTTCAAGCACATCACGTGCATCTAAAGGTGACTAACACTTCTGCTAACATTAAACAATAATTGGTGGTTTTCACGTCACGCAAGTATCACGCAAGTTTCACGCACATAAGAAATAGAATCGTTTACCATTCAATAAATTGAGTCAAGAATTTGAAATATTGTCAGTGGAAGAGTGATAAACAAACAACGTGCCAAAGTTTCATGGATGTACGATGTCCCGAACTCGAGTTATTCGGCAAAGTGTATCACTGAAAATTATAGTGTTTAGTATGGAGATGCCATGTTGGAGCCCCTCTGAGGGACTGAGGGAAAAATCTGAAATTCAAACTGTTCTATTTTCAAAACAAAGCCGTCTACCAGGCTGAAAACAGGCCAGCAGATATATGTTTAAAAATGATTTTTACCTGAAGAAGTTGAAAACTCAAAATTCTTAATTTTAGTTTTTTCTGACGTCACGTGAAAACCAAGAATTAGCTTCTGATGCTTTGAAGGGACAAAACTTGTACACTCTCAAGGAAGGTTTTGATGCTACTTGAGAGTCCAAGTTTCCATGGCAACTAAGTATGTCAAAATGACAAATGAAATGGTCACACACAAGTTCAATATCTCAAGTGCACTTGAAATGTCCAGTGTGAACCCACCTAGAATGTTCTAGTTTGTATTATTTTGTACGTTTATCTAGCTGGCATTTAAGCAATAGAGAACTTTTAATGTGTTTACATGGCCTGATCTAAACGCTTGGGGATTTGGGAGAATTTGAGACAGTTATGCATAACTTCCAAGAATTCTCCCAAACCCAGAGTGTTTAGCACTAAAACACGGAAAAACACGGAAAAGCCCTCTATTGTTTCTATAAAATAATTCTTGAAAATATGCACGAAACTAAAATGTCACAACTTAAAGAGTTTACGTACTCTCATGTCAACACACCTATCAACCAATGAGAGTGTGCATAGTATCTCAGTTATTTTCTAAACAATATTACTTCATATTATTTAGTACTTTTACATACCACTTCACCAACCATGAGTCGCTCAGCACCAGGGAGAGTCAAAGGAACTGGTAATGGATACTTTCGGTTATGACTTGCTATCATTTCCTAAAAAAGGAAGGGTGGTGTGAATAAAATCATCATACCAACAGGGTACATTTGTGAGCTGGGATATTTTGGCCAAAAGAATTGCTCTAGCTATAGTCTGTTTTTATGTACCGGTATGCCTCTTACCATAACTCTCTTCATGTCCTCATCAATGAGTTTCACTTCTCTTGTAAGCTGATCGAGTTGCTGGAGTTTAGAAAAGCACAAGTATTCACTTATTAATACATTACTTTCAATTGTAGGGCCTCATGTTTTGACTAATAATTAAAAATTATTTATCAAATCCAGTTTTCACTCTGAGCTACTTTTGAAACAGATACAGGTACCTCTTGCTTATGTCGTTTTACTTGTGAGAGGAAATCTTTCAGCAGCTCATGTTGTACAGCTTGGCTGTCCTGTTCAAACAAATATTAATTAATTTTAATCAGCAATTTTACCATGAAAAAGCAAGATATAGTAGGTTTGTGTGTCCTGCGCAAACCGAACCCACATAATTTTCAATTGTTAATTTCAGTTGACTGTACATGTCCACTGTGATTTGTAGCACCATACTTACAGCTTCCAGCTTTTGGATTGCTAATTTCAGTTCACTGTACATGTGATTTGTAGCACCATACTTACAGCTTCCAACTTTTGTTTCTTCTGTGTCAACACATCCAGCAAGTAATTAACATCTGCGATTTAAGAAAGGCAAGTCACAGCAAACAAATTCGTGAATAATTAGTAATTTTGTTCATCGAGTAACTTCTAACTGACAATATTTTGCCAAAATTCAAAGGCGTCAGACCACTGCGTTGCCTTGTCTTTTGTTTTATGTGTTTTCAGCCACAATTAAAGAAGCTGAGAAGTTTCCTCCAAGTTGCCTTGCCCAAATTTTCTCATTTGAATTTCGGGGGGGCTGCAGCCCCCGGCCCGTACGCTTATGCTGACATAGGACTAAGGCCTACCTGTACTTATGGCTTAAACATTTTCATTGTTTCATGCTGTCCAATTTGAAAATAATTCGCTGCGAAAAAATTCCGAGGACTGCAAAATTGGAGGATGCCGTAGGCTGAGTCCAATTTGGCAGTTCAAGGATTTTTTGAATCCAATTATTTCCTAATTGGACAAGAATGTAGTCCTGTTACCTATTAATTATATAGCACCCAAAAATATATGAACATGGCAAATGTTTCGCCCTCCAAACCAGTTTTTCTTGACAATTGATTGGTTTATGGAAGGTATCCAGATTTTTCTTAAACTGAACAGTTTGAGCAAAAACTGTCCAATTTATTTTAAATTTGGACAGTTGGCAAAAATTAATAAAAAATGCATCTGTTGACAATAATGGATTTTGATGTAGCATATAATTATACCTAAAATAAAGTTAATTTTGATGGTGCCCATTGACCCCTCTACATAAAAGCCCAGAGCTAACTTCAAAATTATAGAAAACAGACAGCCACTTTAACAATCCTGGAACTGCCTCTATAGTGGATATGATAACAAGGTAACACAACTAAACAAAATGCACTGCAGCTTATACTGTACCTGCTAAATCCCAATCATGCTCCCCAGCTAAAATCTCCTGGACTGGACTCTCTGGGTCATGCAACTATAAATAAACATAGCGTCACACACACTAAGCTTATATGATAGATGTAGCATATAATAAGGGTTTCTGTGAAGCTACGTTATCTACACTGTACTACAGTATTTAGCACCTTGCTGAAGTGTTTAAAAGTTCTCTTGATTCTGCAGGAAGCACATTGTATGAATTAAGTTACATAACTGTAGTTATACATCAGTAATGTTCCAGTCAAACATTTTATGTAAGTATTATGAGGGCCACTAGTTTATCAGTTTCAACTGTAAAGTGTTTTTACCCTCGTTAAATAAAGTTATCATCATCATCATCATGACAGTCACAACTTTAAAGAGGGGGACCAAATCCGTCAATATGCCACTATTTTCTTACAAATCCGCATACACATTCCTTAAAAACATTCTGTGCAATAGTTTCACTAGAAGGATGGAAGATGCTGTTTTGGATAACAATTTTTCAAGAGGTTCCGTTTCATTGCTTCTTTTTGTGGCAGTTCTAATGTAAAACGGTGTTTTGGGTCCAAAAAGAGAATGGACAAAACAATAACACTGAGACCAAGGATGAAGATAACCTCCAGAATCCGAGCTAAAATTATCAGCTAATCCGTGATTCACTTCACTTTTCAAAATCCTCGAATCCACTTAATTCTGCATGAAATCTGCAATTGGTGTGCTTTTTAATTCTCTGACAATTCCAATTTATACACCTGGGTGGAGAAAGAGGCACTGAGCGTTAAGTACCTTAGCCAGGGCTCAACTCTCGACACTTCAATCCTGGAATACAGCAAACTACCGTAACCATTAGCCCACCGGGACTCCATCCCAGCATAGAAAGTGGTAAAGGTAAAGTCTGCATACAATGTATGAGCATAGTGGCCCATCGGGCTGGAGCTTATCCCGGCTTCCTTAACATGAAGCGACTAAAACTATTTTCACTCCCCCTGGATGGGATGCTAGTCCATCACATGGTTACCCCCAGCATTATTTTTCCTATACCCATATACCTGGCTGGAGAGAGGCATTGTGAGAGAAAAGTGTCTGGCCCAAGAACTGAATGCAGTGCCCCGGTCGAGGCTCAAACCTGGACTGTGCTATCCGGAGTCCAGCACACTAACCATTAGCTAGCTAGGCCAACACTTTTACCTGGATGTCTGGAACCACTTTTGTTTTCTTCTGGCCTGTTCTTTCTTTCATTTTTTGCACTAGTTCATTCACTGCCACAGAATGATAGCAAAACATAACATATTTATCAAACCATTCTAGTGTGGGGCCCCCTTGTAGCAACAAAATGTGAGAACTTCTTTTCTGCAGGGCAAGCTGGAATTTAATTTTTTTCTTCAAACCCTGGATTATTTTTTGAACTCAAACCCTTTAATAGCTGGTTGCTTACTCAGGGGTTTCATTAAGTTTTTGTTTTTCTTAGAAAAGAAAGTAAGCAGAGAAGACAAAAACAGCTGGGCAAAGTCATGGCTAAGTCTAGTTGACAGTCGGTCAATTTAATCTTAATCTTAATCTGAATCTTAATGAACCCCCTGCTTAGATCACTCTGTAACATCCTTCCAAGTTAAAAACCATGAATAGGCCTTATCACGGTATTCGACGCCATCTTTAGCGATCAGAAATTACAGTGTTTATATAAATCTAATGAGAAATAGCTTTTTTCAATTTTTGTAGTTTCCACAATTCATGAATCACAACGTTAGGCAAAACATTGTCTGAAAGGTGTAGCTGGGTTAGAAGATGCTCGGTTAAGTTATTAATTTTCTACACAGTTGTCTGAAAATTGACGAATTTCGCAGGGGAAACAGACAAATACACTGTATGGAAAATTAAAATCTTAATGAGCGGACTTCTATCCCAGCTACATCCTTCAAACTTAGTGAATACAATCTTCTGCCTTGTATTTTAACGTTGCAATTCACAAATTGTGCGATTCCCATACAAACACTGTAATTTCTGACTGCTTTGCCCACCCATCAAGATGGTGTCGAAAACTGTGATAAGGCCTATTGTACAGACTCAATAGTCTCAGCAGAGCACTTACAGAGAAAGTTTGGAAAGATCTGATCAGGCTTGTCTATGATGTAGTTACACTTGGGACAGCGATTGCTTTCTTCAAGGCTCCTTGTAATACACTGATAGCTGAATTGTAAAATAGCACATATTGTAAAAATGTCCAGGTTTTTTTCTTTAGAACTAAAAAAATTAGTCAGTCAAAAAAGAATGCATAGTGGTTCAGAACTGGCATAGCAATGATCAATATGTGATAACAAAGTTACAAGTCAATCTACAGAAATGGAAAGACAGTACACATCTCGTCACTCAATCAAACTACTTGCAATTCATAGTTAACTTGCACTCTCTCAATGCAACTAGGCTCAATTACCAGCCGCTGTTCGAAGACTGCAGGGAGAGTGGTGGAAATCGATCGAGCTAGCTTTTGAATTCAATAGATGCGCATACAAGAGACAGAAAAACTTGTGGCACATTTCAAACAGACATTGTCCACTGATGAAGGGCAATTCCGGGGAATCTATGTATCAATTTTTGAGGGAATTATTTTCTGACCACGCTTGATCGGGATCATACAGAGAGAACATCATCCCTCAGGCCTTTCTGTACGGACCTCACTGCACTCATTCTGTACTGTCAAGACCTTAGGCTAATATTCTCTTGGTTGAATAAGATAAACACTGTACATGTATTGAACATCTTCTCAGTCTTTTAATTGGCTGCATTCTTCAACCATAGAATAAATTTGATTAACATATCTCTTGCAAAATGGTATGCTATCAAAATGCAGTGCTCAGGTCTGCAGTTGGGAGCTGGGGTAAACTTGAAATGTTATGAATTCAAAGTAATTTTGGTATCAAATTTACTCAATCCATGCTCAGACATCAACAAACGATTGTCTCATAATAGTGTCAAGCAAAAATAACAGCGTTCATCTGCAGATCGGATAGCTGAATGTCATACAAGAGTGTAAAAGAGTCTAAAACAGTTCTTTGCTGAAGCAAACGGTCATTTAGAAACTTCTTTATTTCAACTTCAATGGTTACAAAGACATTGAAATATGCAAGAAATGTGAATCTTGGCTGTTTTATACGCCCACAACAAACCCCCCGACCCTAACGTTTGAGGAAGTACACAGTATCCAGCTATAAACTCTTACCAAAACGTATGCCCACATTTCGTCATGAAGGCCTCATCGATGGTGTCAAAACAAATCGGACTGCAAAATAAAAACACAAAACTATTTTAGTAGCGGTTTAAAATCACGCAACATGTCCGAAACGAACTTATATATTTAATTGATGATAAGCTGTCAGTTATCGACAGGCAAACCACTTGGGGTGAAGAACTCTTTACTTACCAAACGAAATCACTGTTTTTGTCGCTGAAAGAATTCATAATTCCACCATAAACCGGAGGATGAGGTCTCTTCCGACGGCGTCCTCCTCTCGTCTGACTCGCCTGGCCAGAGCTCGAATTCGACGACGACAGCTGAGACATCTATGTTCAGATTTTACGCTGTAGATTCACAAGCGTTTTCTCAGTGTGCCATTAGCATTCCCAGCTCAGGTCAAACTGCGGATTTTTGCGCAGTCGAACAAAATGCCACGGAAAAATATTGCCCTCATTCTTCACAGTACATCTCACGTTCACGTTGGTCACGTTGGAGATGCGCATGCGCGTTCGGAACGTCAGAAACGGAACGCGGACTGTCGGGATGAGATTGGAACGGTGCCGTTAGGGAGCTTAAGCAATGACGACGGGGACGGCTAGGACGACGCCTGCTTAAAAATGAATTTATATTTTACGCATGAATCTCGCAATTGCCTTGATGTATTCGGTGCATCTATCGCTTTCAAACATAGTTCTTGTAGAAATATAAAGACGGCGTTTATTTTCAAACAGAAAAACGAAAATTTAGCCGTCGAGGTTTACGTTCTCCAAAGTACTCAGAATTTGGTCATTTCACGTTGTTGTTTTGCAGAGGACGGCAGAGAAATGTACAAAGAATTAGAACGCACGTGCAGAGCTATTGTACTGATAATTAAATCTTTTGTTTTGCGACGTTCTCGTTGACGTTGCGATCGTGGTTTGCTTAAGCTCCCTAATAACGCGGACGAAGAAAACGCGGGTTGGTACGATGATATAAGAATAGAAGAAAAAGAGAGTGTGTATCGTACCCCATGCAGCCCAGAGGAGAGACAACTTGGCGACCGATTCCGAGAACACCTTCGTGACGTAGAGAAAGACGACAAAAATGCATCGAAACCGGTCGCGAGACACTTCAATCTCCGAAATCATTCTAAGCAACATATGGCAGTCTGTGGCCTTTCCCTTCACCAAGGAAACACGGAAAGCCGTAAAACTCTAGAACAAAAATTTATTTTTCAAATCGGCACTCTTTATCCTCACGGTATCAACGAACGCTTTTCATTCAACTAATTTATTCCGTTGTTTTCACGTTACCAGGCACCAGCCAATAGCGAAGCTCCATCTTTCTGTATATAAAAACACACGACCCACAATTCCTTGATTCGCTCCGACGAAGGGCTAACGCTCGAAATGTCAGCACTTGAATCTCTTTACGGTGGCCAATTGACATTATCAACCCAGTTGATAAAACCAAATTATATTGTTATACTTCCCACCGACGCAGCACCACAGTTTCTTTAGAAACTTACCCCCTCTGAAATTGCACAACATTCCCTAGTCAGTATGGCTTCAGGATATCCCAAGTAATAGATAACAATGAATTATAATAAAATAAGACACTAGTAAGATACTAAAATACTATCATAACGTGCTATTTAAAAAGTCAGTAATCAATTTATTTTTCAGATAAAATTTAAAAGTAGAAATCGATTTTGCAGTTTTAAGAGTACTGTCTAGATTGTTCCAAATGTGCACCATACGGTAGTGGAATGTTCTCTGTCCGGTACTCGACTTATACAAGGGGATGCTTAATAATTGGCAACTTCGAGTCACGCGCCCGGTGACCGCAATTCTTGTTGTAAATTGATCGCTGAGGTAATGTGGAGCTTGACCAGTCATGCATTTAAATGCTATGAGAGCGTCGCGGAAGAACAGCTTTTGTTTAATTGGAAACCAACGTAGATCTCTTAGTTCGGGGGTTATATGATCAAATTTCCTGGTACCTGTAATAATGCGCGCGGCAAAGTTCTGCACTGACTGTAATCTGCAGATATTTTTGTTCGAGGTGTTCGACCACACTGTGGAACAGTACAGTAATTTGCTAAAGACTAGGGCATTTATTACTGTCACCAGTTGGTTACGGTCAAGAACATGTTTAACCCGACTGATTTGTGCGAGGCTTGACATACAAGATGACGTAGTTTTTAAAACATGGTCGTCAAACGTTAGTTGCGAATCTAGAACAACCCCAAGATCTTTGGCCGAAGATTTAAGAGCGAGATCTTTTCCTAGAAGAGATATTTTAAAGTCGGGGAGTTTGGCAAGTAGTTGTTGCTATTTGGTCATATGAAATTTCCGCGAGAGTTCATCATCTTTATATAAACCCAGAAATTTTGTAAACTTTACTTTGTCAATCTTCTGTGTATTTTAAAATATGCATATTGTATAGTACGTAGTGAGAATATTTATTATACGATTAATTCTTAAATAGGTATGTTTATATTGCTTTTGTTAACTACTTCTCTTATCTTAATTAGTTTTTAGTCGCTTTGTCGCTGAAAAGCCCCACCAGGGGAGTGTCAATAAACTATTGTATTGTATTGTATAATAATTTTTTTAATAATAATGAAAATTTTATTTAAATCTCATCAGAAAACCTATTTACAAATCATAAAATTTTTAAAATCATTCAAAATAATCACAAAATCATTACATTCAGATATTTAAAATGACCAACTCTCAATAAAAGTAATAGTTAAAACTTCACAACAAATCAGTTACAAGATTAAGAAAGCTAAAAGAAATCACAACAATAAAAAAGTATTCGATAGACCATCAGAAAATATGTATAAAAATTATAGGACCTAGATTTTGGCAAGGCATCTATCTAATTCAAAATCCGCTTCTCGATCATTACTTCTGATTGCTCTTTTGACTGTTCTTGACCCTCTAAGACAGAGTAGAGCTGACCTAAGGATGGCAAAGGAGACTTTAGAACGTATCCACGAAACGGTGGTGGCATAGTCCTCTCCTTTCTTCGCTGCGAGTAGCTCTGCCAGCCTGTCATGGTATCTCTTGCACTCTTCTCCCATGCCGCCTGTTGTTGTAAAGACTAATGCTGTAAATGTTCCCTGTTCCACGTCCATCACTCTTTGCGTATACAATCTCTTCTTGTCGTTCTCGTGCTGCTTGTATATCTGCTTGACGTCCAAGTCTCTATCAGAACAGCGTTGGTGTAGCATACCCGTACATCGAAGAACGCTGACCTTTGTCTTTCCCAAAAACCTCTGGCATGGATGTCTAGGCGAGCGTCCGGAGCTCTGTTAGCTCCGCTTGGAAGCGACTCTCCCGTGAGCTCCTGGAGGACGGGCTCAATCTCGACATCATTGCAGACCATGGTAAGCATGTCTGCCTCGAGATCTCTTAGCTCATTATGTCGCTGTATTATAAAGCCACCACGTCTGCAGACCATTGCATGATCAACATTAAAAAAGTAATAGTAATAATAATAATGACAGGAATTATGGCTAGGGCTAGACATTGTTTGTCTTTTAACACAATGGTGTATCCGTATCTAGCCTATCGTAGCATTATATGGACAAGCACTTAGGCAAAAATCGTTGTTAACAATACAGAAACAAATAGTAGGAATAATGACTTTCGCAAAATTTCGAGATGAATCCAAGCCTCTATTTCTGGCTCTTGATATTCTATACATATAATAATATGACTGGATTTATGAGAACCGTGTCAAACTCACACAGGCCGGCCTGGGAATTTTCCAGCAAAAACACAGGCTTTTCCAATCAATCAATCCCAGCCAACCTGTCACCAGGTAGCATGCACACCCACCTTTCTTGTGATTGGCAGGCTGTCACTGGTTGTGCTTAACCCTGGCCCCAGGGACCATGTAGACCTTCCTGCAAAGAAAAAAAAAACACTTTTCAGACTAAAAATTCAGCTTTTCTATCCACCCACCCCCCTGGGTTTGCGTCATTGGTGTCCAACTTGATACGCGCTGAAAGCCAGATGCTCGGGCAGTATGGTGATGCCACGGTTGACGGCAAGCCCCCTGGTATTTTAAGCGCTGGGCTGGCCATCGCCGGCAGTCAGGCGAAAACGTTTTGGCTCAAGGTTGACCACGTTCTCAAAAATCCAGACATATATATGAACTGAACTTGTATTTGATAGCACCCTTTATTATGTACTCGTACTTTAGCAATAATAGAAGGACGAACTACGGAGAATGTTCATTGAAATGTAAAGGGGGCACAAATTTGGAATAACTTGCCTAACAATTTGAAAACATAAAAAACATAAAAGTTTACGTACAAAATCAAAGTATTTTATGTTGTTAGAATAGTCAGGTTAATTATTTCTAGGATAAAACCCGGATAACTATTACAGTTTGTCTGATTATCTCTATCTGCTGTTTTCAATAGATAGATTATAAATTGTAGATAGGGAATCTTCCTAGAAAAGCTCGATTAGAGCTTGCTAAGATTTCCTGCCATTGTATGTTGTATTAGCAGATAATTAATTCTAAAGAAATCATTACAGATGTATTATAATGGACAAATAAAAAAAAACCCTGCTTACATCGGTGTGGTGGGTGACAAAATATTTAACAGGTGAAATTTAACTTTCTGGAAGAAACTGTTGGGCTGAATTAGCGGAATAGTGATTCACGCTTGATTATCAACTGCAAGTGACAAGTTGATAAACGTGGATAAAACAGTTGTGTCGAATTATGTGAAGCGTCAAGTGCGTTAGCAATTCATGGTGTTAAAATCTACCCAAGGAAATTAAAGGGACGCTGTCACGGAGATTTGTCGGCTTTTTTAATAATACGGCACCAAGCTGAAGACAATGACTGAAGTAGTTTCTCTACAGGAAATATCTACTATAGCACAAGAGGGAATTATGCAGTAAATTATTGAAATAGGTGGGAACCATAATTAGGTTTGAGCTATTTTTCCGAGCCACAATGGGAGAACTTGAAAAAGTCAGCCTGACTTTTTCAAGTTGAGATCCAAAGCCCCTGGCGGTATCACAGTGATATCACTCCTTTTATAGCTTCATTACACTGACATAGCAACATTTAACAAGACTTGTAGATTTCTAATGGTGTAAATACGTTTTGGGGATTAGTGTCCCTAAAGCCACTTGTTTCTCGTGCTCAGACTGCACCGGCTAAGAGGTCATGCGGCTCTGGGGACGAGAATGTGTTCAGGGTCTATCTTGCCCAATACTTTCACTATGGCCTGACCCAAAGGATGCGAATGACCGATTAACGTTAACAATTTGGAAACGCCATCACCCCCATTCTTCATTATTTTTTTGTGTCAAATCTTTCCGAAATCTTCTGGCGTGCCTACATTCTCGTCCCCATAGCCCTTTTCGTTTCTCTTAGCCGGCGGTGCCTTGGCACGAAAAACGAAGGGCTCTGGGGACATACGATTTTCAAAAAAAATATTTTTTTTTTATTGGCTGTTGAGAACAAAGAAATCTTAAACGGAAGTCAAAATGTTAGCCGGCCGCCATATTACAACACACAACATGTAGAAACGTCAATGCTATATACATGAATTCCGGAAGTCCTAGAATCTCGGACTAGAAATCGTATGTCTCCAGAGCCGTTCGTTTCTCGTGCCAAGGTCCCACCGGCTAGGAGAAACGAAAAAGGCTATGGGGACGAGAATGGCGTTCCTAATGAGCCGAAACAAAGGCATATTTCCTGACAGGTTCAGGTCAACGTCATTGATCCGTTAACGAGAAACGTCACTAACCATCGTTCTCAATTAACGTTCTGATTGGTTAGTTTTGTTTCAAGTGGCCCGGTTCGAGTTGCCGCGCTATATTAAATAAACCCTAAAATTCTTTTTATTTTCACTAAAGAAATCTTTGCACCAGTTCGAAACTCATTGCACCTTTCGTTTCTCCTTTTTACCAGATTCTATTTATAACATTCAAAAGTTACGAAAAACTGTTCATCATTTGTTGCACGACCGAGTCAGAAGGGGTGTGGGTCTATTCCTGGGTAGACAGCACAAACTGATTTGCATGCAGGTTTACATAGACTTGATGCGATGCAAATCAGTTTGTGACGGAATGGAATGGACCCACGCCCTTCCGACTCGGTCGTGCAACAAATGATGCTCAGTTTTTGGCCCTTTTGAATGCTACAAAAAAATCAGTATCTGGGAAATAGGAGAAATGAAAGGTGTAATGCGTTTCGAACTGGTGCAAAGGTTTATTATAGCAAAAAATATTTTGGGGTTAGAAAAACTAGTTACACTTTCATTATTTTATCTATTTACTTTTTAATCCAATTTATATTGTCCTTGATCTATATAATTACAGGAAATCTATTTAAACACGAAACACTGTTATGTTCCAAACCAACTATATAGACACAATATTATACACGTTTAGCCTGCAGACAGGCTTCCCGAACACTCGGGGGGTCGGCTTCTCGCCACGTGGCCGGAGCATAGCGCCGGAAAATAGCGCCCCTTCGAGACAGGTGCCTGTTCGCAGGCTAGGTAACGTTAGTAAAGAAAGCCTGATAGAATGCAACCGTCACTGTTCGACAAAAAGTCCATAAAAGAATGTACATGTCAATTAAAATGTTTCCTGGGAATTTGTCATGAAGGGTAAAGAGAAATTATGGAATAATCAGCCCAAAGGGACAGAGCAGAAAGGGGACGGATGTGGAACGGGCATGGGTTAGTCAGTGTAGTCTCCTTTGCAGTCGTTACTTGGGGTGTGTGTTGCGTGACAATTTAAATAACGGCTGCAAAGGTAACTCAAAGAACTGTTGCAGTTATGGAAATTAATGCTTAGATTAAGTCAGAACAGAGTCCAACGTGAACAACAATTTGAACGAATGCTTACTTTGGTTTACACTGATTCTAAAAAAACTGAGACGTTGGTGTTTGCTTATGATTTCAGGGTTCAATCTTCAAGTTGTGATGCTTCAATGATTTCGTTTACTGAGCACTCGCATTCGACAGAAAAAAGCCGTTTTGTTTTCTTTTTCAGTATTTGAACCAATCACAGGCAAAGCCACGTCTTGATTGACGTGCGTTTTCCCGCCAGTCGCAGCAGTTGCACACATCTGTTTCAAGTCGTGATTGGTTCTTGACGATACTTGCCTTTGCTGCGATTGCCCAAATGCGCATACTTTAACTGGTTTTAATTGGCGACAGCCATTAGAGCGGTTTTCAATTTAGTGTCAAAAATAATCAGTGAATTGCTTTGGTTTTCCTTTAGTACGCTCAGTGATCGGTTTAAAATCTCGCGCCACTTTTTCAACCAATCAAAAGTACACGTTTTCCCGCGCTTTGTGTGGGCTACGTGTAATCACTTCGTATTTTGATTGGTTCACTGGTTTGTCTACGTTCTTTGTGACTGGCCAAATTAAGTAATTACTTGGGTTTTGGCTTTACGACGCTCAATTGAAACTCACTCTTAAAAGGGCTTACCTACGAAGGTTGTGAAAGAACGACTATGTTTTTTTTTTCTTAATTTACAAGAGGAACTAGCAAATGCGTTGCGCAAAGTAAAATAACATTACAATTGACGGCTACTGTCTTAAACAGTAGCAGCAGCTGCAGCCTCTGAAGAGAAAGCTACGAAAAGTCCACTGCACCCCTGAGCATAATTGTTTAACTGTGAAATTCCCATAGCGAAGTTACAATGTAGAAACCGCCGAAGCCTGCATAGCTTCTGCTATGAATCCGACTTCCAGATCTTTATGGTTTTGTCATTTTCTAGAGCACCAGACGCAATGATATTTTCTGTCGGATGACATGCTGAGCAAAGGACCACATCTGAAACACAAAACACCGTGTTAGAAGATAGCACCAGGTAAAAAGTGGAACCCCGTTTCATGAACAGTCAAGGGAAACAATGACTGGTTAGAAAAACTGGGAGCTGGAGGAAATAGGGGTAAAAATGCAGCGTGTGATTGATTGGAGCAAATCCAAGGTAAACGACTATGGGTTTGAGTTATCAGTAGATTCAAGAAGGCGGGATTTGTAATACAATTTATTTAGAAATTCTTTGTTGTAAGATAGTTTAAAATAGTTGCTTTGATTGGAATGCCTTTGTTAGATTCATTTCGATCAAATCATGTGTTGTCCCCAGAGCCACTTGTTAACCGTGCACAACTGGCTAAGAGGGACAAGCCAGGTTCTAGGTATGAGAGATAAGAGAATATCCAAGCGTTTAAAAAATGATATTTTCCCCGATTTTTTTTGTTTCTAAAGTGGTGAAATTGCAATGGCCTTATAAAATGGGAGGGGTCGTAGGGGGTTACCTGTATACTGATATCATCAACGTTGTAAGAAACAGTAGTGCTTTTTGTGCTTGGCGCGGTGGTAAAATGGTTAGTGAACTGGACTTGGGATTAAAGGTCAAGGTTCAAGTTTCAGCCAGGGCACTGCATGTTGTTCTTGGAAAGGACGCTTGGTACTGGAAAAATAAAGGCTGGGGAGTGGGTTAGCCCCCATCCAGGAGGAGTAGAAATACTCCTAGCCACTTCATGAGAAACTGAGATGTATGCAAGCTGCGGCCCGAAGGGTTAATTAACATAGTTCTGTGCAAAACGTACCACTGTGTCCCTCCAACTTCTGTACAACTTCCTTAGACTGAAGGTTCCAAATATATACCATGTTGTCTTCTGATCCAGATACTATCCACTGTAAAATTAAATTCAAAATGCCAGTCAACAAAACTGGCAGTTCTGACAGGACATTTTGGCAGAACACACCACATGCCCTGAAGAAAAGGGACTTCTTAAACATACACATGCATTTTCCTCATTGGACTTTTGGCAATGTATGTTTCAAATTAGCTAAGAAATGCCCCTTTGAATGTTCCTTGGTTAAACTGAAAGCGAGGAGGACTTGAGGGATGGATACAAATGACCTATCCACTGTATTTTTTAAACAACAAAAGTTATCTGGGTTCCAAATTGTGACTCACTGGTCACCAATGCGACTGAAAATTGAGCATTGTGCAATTAAGAAATCAATTTCAAAATCATTTTTTTAATAACATTTAATGTATGATTTCAAGCAAGAAATTTGTCTGGCGTGCCCTTTTGAAGTTTTTAACTGTCAATGCATGTGAAAATAATTTAGCCCCAAATGACTGCAAGACTCATGTTTAAATGGCCTCAAAAACAGCTATAATCCATACACGGTAACCATTTTGAAGCCACCACGTTTGCAGCAGTTTTGCCTTACAGTGGGTGTAATTAATGTGGGTGTATTTATAAATACGTGCTTTCATGCTTTCCTCACGATATCTTCATTGAACGACATGCCACAGTTTCCTGCAAATCTTTGAAAACACCTACCCACTCTAAACACCTACCATGATAAATATCTTCGATCCAGGTCTCATTAATTTGTGCAACAAGCAAGCCAATGGGCATCTGTGTTGGAGGCTAACTAACATGCACAAGCAGGCTACTAAAACTTCTGTTTAGCCTTCCCACACAAACTACTAGACAAACTACAGGTCATACCTTGCCCCCTGTGACAGAGAAATTGGCAAATATGCAGTATTTTTCATTCTTGTGACCAGTGTACGTTTTCAGACACTTTCCTTTGCTGTAGTCCCATAGTTTCAGGGTGCTGAAAAGAACATTCCATCGACAAATTAAGCTTAAGTGACTGCAAATAGTTTTGCTGTACTTATAACCAATTGTATGCCATCAAACATAAAATGTAAAACTGATCACCAGTGGCTTCAAACTCACTTGTCTAATGTTGCCGCTAATATGTACTTTCCATTAGGAGAAAATTTCACAAATGACACAGGTGGATTGTCATCATCTGAAATCAGAAACAAAAGTTTTCACACTTGTCCATTACTTAGGCTAAAAAATACATAAAATTAAAGCGAATTTTTGAAATTCGCGTTAATTACATGCATTGTTAATTTCCTATAATAAGGTAGTTTCTTTTTTAAGTTCAGCATGCAACTGAGATGTACACCGCATGCACACTTCTGTACCCCTAATAGACAAGTGTCTTTAATCAATACTGTTTTAAATGCAGTTAAATACCGGTAAGTGGGAAGCCTGCTTTTAGTTACTGAACACTTTAAATTGTCAGTGGAGTCTTGAAGGATGCCGTCATACTGACCTCTATAAAATGGACACCTCTAATATGGACACTTGCTCTCTCTTTGGTGTCTGAATTAGGAAGGTTCAACTTTATTTATACATATGGGGCTGCTAAAAACATTAAAAACTCATTTCTTAATTACCTTAACACTAATCAATGTAGGTTTTATGCATAACACTAAACTGACCTATAAGAGTCTTGAGACATTGTCCAGAAGCTGTATCCCAAATGCGACTAAGGACAACAAATACAAAGTAAATTAAAAACAAGATAAGATTGTGGCAACAAACGAAAGCAGATAAGCAATAAACTCACCAAAGACCATCGTAACTACTTGAAACAATCAGAGCACCATCTCTGTTAAAATGAACCTGTAGAAACACAGTCAGACAAAGAATAAGAAATACATGCAAGTGCAATCACAAAAACACATTTTTACCAGTGGAAACATGCAAAGTGGTCCGGCTTTATTAAAAACTAGTGTAGCCGGAGCTATGAAAGTGCTGCGGAAATTTGGATGTAGTTTGGAAATTGGAGAAGGATTGTATGGGTGGTTTTCACTGTCACGCTATCAAAAACTAAATTCGAAGTAATTCAACTTAAGAAGCTTAGAATTTCAGCGAGTGTAGATGATAAATAAATAAAGAATGTCTCCAAGCCTCAGGTCTGTGCGGTGTCCCGTTATTTAACAAAACGTTCCACGCACATTTACAAAGCTTAGTATGCAGACACCATATTTGTGTCCTTCCGAGGGGCACAAATACGGCCGCCGTGATGCACACGAAACCATCTGGAAGTCAATGGTGCCATAATAGCGACTACTATTGGCTCATGAACTATTATACATACACATAAACACCACCTATTATCTCTGAAATGTTCAAACATCTGAAAATCGAAAGGATAGGCTTTTTCTAAACAAAACAGTTTTGTCACAGTTCTCAGCTTGATGTCACATACACCCGAGAACTCAAATATTCAAGATGCTCTGTTTTCAAAACTAAGGGTACTACCGAGCTGAAAATTTGCGAAAAGATTTATGTTTAGTTAGCCTTACACCTAGTGGCAACAAATTTTGATTTCAGAATTTTATGACGTCATGTGAAAACCAGATCTGATGCTGCAGTAGTGATCGTTGTTCATTTACTGATACGCGAAAGCACCGTGTGAATAAACCATTGCACAATTTATTCAGAAAAAAGCACATGGCAGCTGCTGCTTAAAGTGCACCTAACCCGAAAATAATTTTTTTCGCTACAATAAACCTTTGCACCAAAAACTGAACGTTATTTGGTTCACGACCAAGTCAGAAGAGGCGTGGGTGTATTCCTGGGCCGACGTCACAAACTGATTTGCATCGCATCAAGTCTTTGTAAACATGCATGAAAATCAGTCGGTCGTGAACCAAATAACGTACAGTTTTTGGTAACTTTTAAATGCTATAAAAGTCCGCATTTAGTAAAAAGGAAAAACGAAAGGTGTAACGTGTTTCGAGCTGGTGCAAGGGTTTATTGTAGCGAAAAAATATTTTGGGGTTAGGTGCACTTTAAGTGAAAAACAACAAACATTCGAAGCAAATTTTAAAAATTAGCTGCCCAGATGAAAACGACAAACCATCTGAGCAAATTTTAAAAATTATTGAATGTTGTGCAAATTCGTGCCTGAGCTGAGTGCGAACACATGAAAGGCTTGTCAAAGTCGCCGAGGTGCGAAATTTGCAGATAAATGTAGCATAAAAGCGACTCATAATACAGGAAATTAAATTTATTAGGGCTCAGATTTCAAAGCCCCCTAGCAGTGTTGGGCCTTCGCCGCTCACAGACTTTTGCCTAATGAAAGCCCGGTTATAGCCCTGTAGCAAAACAGTTTCTTGTGAAAAAGTGACGGTTACAGACTACAAAAAACGACAGAGACATTTACAGTTGTTTATTAGCCGCCATAGTACTGGTATAACAGACGACAACCGCCAAAGATATTTTTTTAGCGTAATGACAGATGACAGTACCATCGGAAAGCTGTGGCGTCCAGACTCGAAAAGGGAAGATCACAGCGCAAGCCTTCTTTGTTGTTGTTTCAAATCAAGGCCCTACCAATGCACAGTGCATTCTGGACCGTTGAAAGCGAAGGTATTCCGCAGCAGTGCGTTCTGGTCCGCTGAAAACGAGGCTGTGCAAAGCAATGTGGTCTGCTAAAAGCATGGTTGTAAACCACGGCAAAATCTCGATTTTTCTACCTTTATATTATGATTATGAATTGCTGCTCCGCAGCAATTACTTTACCAGTGCATTCAAGTTACATGTACAAAAGGAGTGATATCATTCTGAAACCACCAGAAGAGTTACATCTCAACATCAAAAAGTCAGGCTGACTTTTTCAAGTTTGGCCCTTGAGGCTTCCAAAAAATGCCACAAAATAATTAGTTCCTCATTTCCTTCAACTATTTACTTCAGTTTATATCTTTACTTTGATGTTCTAGGTACATTTTGCATACGAGTGTCATAATGTTAGTGCTGTCAGTGTCGACAGTGTCCCTTTAACTTAAAACTCATTTAAACCAAGAGCCTTGAAAGAACTTTATAACCCTTTTTGTAATACTTTGACGGAGGCATCAGCAACTAGAAGAGTAGGTGGCGTCTACGACACAATGTTAAATATTATGTCATGAGCTGATTGCTATGACAATACATAATCAAGAAACCTGGGGGATAACGGCTTGTTATCCTGAACGTATAATGCTACCATAACATAAAAGATGTTTTTAATTCTAACTTACAGCAGTGACAGGATCTGAATGGGCTGGTAATGTCTTTAAGCACTTTCCTGTCTTCACATCCCAAATGCGCACACTCTCATCAAACTGGTAGAAGGAAACAAGATGAGTTTTAAAAGATGAACAACATTCACTTCTTACACAGACATTTCAGACATCCATATTATTTCCTTTATTTTCTTTATGCAAGTCAGTAAAATTCACATAAAAAGTACAATTCACATAAAAAGTTGTGATCTCCAGTGGAAACATTTAGTAACCCTTTGGTTTCCAAGAGTGATCATACAGTATCAAAAACAATAAGAAAATGCAGGCATTTTTGGTTAATTTTGCCATGGGCCTTCACTACAGTGTATACAGTACCACTCATTTCTCTCAAGACTCGTCTTGTTTCTCTCGAGAATCTTCTCGTTTCTCTCGAGATGCAATGAAGCGTTCAGTATGGAATATATTACGCATGAACAGATGGTGTACAATTTGACACTTGTTTGCAGTGCGTTGCCAAATCGACGAAGAAGGTTATAAGACTGACTCAAACTGTCGCAAAGCAAACGTTAACTTGAGGCTTCCAGAATTCCACTGGCGTCGATTTGTTTGACAACAAACATGTGTGAATGATGAATATTATCTTCTGATGAAATGCCGTCGGTGTCAAAGCAAGAGTATTCTGTGACATTTTCAATCGTAATTATTAATTCTTGTAGCCACCAAATTTCCGATTCAACAGGTTTATCATCTCGGAATTATTCGAGAGCCTCCTGGAGAAAGCAAGCATGAACTTAGAAATAGACTGGTTCAGTATTCGAGGCAGCGAAAAATCGAGATACAGCAATTGACCTGGGATGTCTGAGAATCGGCTGGTTTGACGTTTTTGACACAGAAACATCTGTTTATTTTTATTAGTCGTTTAGATTCAGATAGGCCATAACCAACAAAACACAGTTAACAGTTAAATAAGCAAAGAGGAAATGTGTTTTTTCCACAAAATCATGTGCTGACGATGTCTTGTTTACTTCACTGCAAGAAAATGTGAATAAAAGAGCGAGCGCCAAGTTGTCGGCATGGATAGCATCGCGGCACATGCTAAAACATGTGATATCTTGCATTCTAAATCTAAATAAAAAAAGCTTTCTCGGTAATTTTGATGGGTTTGATTGAGCTGAGAGTGTATTCCCATGGGAGATATCTTCAGACCTCAAAGCAAAATACTTGATATTTGCATATTGTCAAAGACTGAAACAATCATGTCTAGATCTTGAGACTTCTTGAACTGAAATCCAAGTCCTGAATGAAGTGAATATCAATAACCGAATGTTATCAAAGTGAAGAGGTAAACTACCTGACTCTGCGGCTGAGGAGAAGAAAGAGAATCAGGACTATTCTCGTGGTCTTTTAGTTGTAAACAAAAGCAAGTCCTTAACGTGACCGCCTGTGAATACTTTGCAAAGTGCCATTTTAAAGCTCAAATGGCTGCTGATCATTTTTGAATGGATTACTCGGACTGTGTGAAGGACTGGCAATCTATTTCGAACAGTTAGCTCCAGCTGTTCGAACGGCTGACGATATTTTTCTAAAGGGTAGCTCGAACGATCGATGCGATACGTCGCACATGCACACATCATATCTTTTTTATTTGCACAATTGTTTCCGAACTGAATACAAGCACTGGTATTTTGTACTTGCAATAGGAGACGAAGCATTGGTACTTGCAGTGCACTCGCAAGAAACAAGAAACTTCTCGAGAGAAACGAGACGAGTCTCGAGAGAAACGAGACACGTCTCGCGAGACGGTGGTAACTTACATTTGAGTGTACTGTACATTAATAACTTTCTTAAAATAATATTGAATGTAACAACAACATTTAACTACCACTGAATTACATTGATTTGTACAGTATACACAGCATGGAAGCTCAGCTAAACTACTGACAGTTACATGTACATGTAAATACAACAAATAACAATGATTTTTAAAAGAATAATACATGTAGCTACACACACTGTATTTAATATCATTTTAAATAGCGAGTTCAAGACAACAAACTACATGTACTACTGTAATCACTTATACATGTACTTACGGAGCCAGACACGATAAGGTTAGACTGAGGGTTGAAGTTACAACAGAATACATAATTGCTATGTCCTTTGAGAGTCTTAAGACATTTTCCCTGAAAAGAGAACATCAGAAACTTAGCATTATGTGTTAAACATTTAAACATACAGCTATTACAATTTACCTTAAAGCTTGTACATGACAAGACCAAAAGGTGGTACAGTAGGGTACAAGCAGAGGGCTGCTGCCTGAGCTGAATATAATGATGTGGTATGTCTTTTTTCTCTGTATCTCTACAGATACAGTGTGTGGAAGCAAGGTATTTTTAAAGTGAAACAGGATTTACTAATGTCGGCTTCTGATATTTCGCACGGTCACAGAGCCGCGAATTCCAGGTATTTCCGCAAAATCCCGCGAAATTGACAAAACACGCGAAATACCGCAAAATTTGCTGCAAATGCTACCAAATACACGTCGGCACAACCTATTTGAAGCTTATCTTGACTATAAAGGCTGTCCACTTGCCGTAAACTTGAAAATTTATCTTGAAATTTCGTCACTGCCACGAGTAAACAACGTACCAAGAACTACCAGGCATTCTTAGATTAACGTTGCGAAAAACTGGGAACTGGCCACAATATGAAGACTTTTCGTTGACACTATACGGAGTCTGAAAGTAAACTGCTGTCTGTAGTAATGCAGGCACATGTTTACTCGTACGTGTAGGACACGATCAGAGACGCAAGAATGTTTTGACTTCACAAATGAATTTGAACCTTCAATCACAAACAATCTTGCCTTGAAACTGCAAAGCAACACAAGACAGCGAGGACAGAAAAGAAATTTTTTGCGTTGCTGCTAAATTGCAGCTGAAAAAGGAGGATAACCAGTCGACGTTTTTCTTGCCACTTGAACAAGAAAAGTTTCCTTCAGAGCTGTGTTGGATGAACTTTTGTGTTTTCTTTCTTGCCCTGAATCTGACATCCTGCAGTATTATTTTCGGGAATGTTTCTTGTTTGCTTTGTGGCAAAATTTGCCCAAAAACTCCTGCGAAATCAGTCATTTTCTCCATGAATTTGTCTCTACAAATCCTGCGAAATTTGACTTTTTTCCTGCGAATTATCAGAAGCCCTGTAATGTAGAAGTATTACAGTATGCAATCTTCAGCGAAAGAAAAGCTAAGGAATGTGGTTTCATGAGAGCAGAAACCTACTGTAATTCACACACAACAAATTAAAATAAAAACAGGTTTGTGGAGACACATCACAGTGATAACACTTACTGTGGCAAAATCCCAAATTTTTAGAGTTTTATCATCAGAAGCTGAAACAAGCAGTTTTGAATCTGATGACCAGGATACATCTGAAATACCCTGGAAAAATGCACATACATGTGAGTTCAAACAATACATGTACTTGCCACTGACAATAATATTGCTGCCTGTGACACATTCTTGCTCCCTCCCTGGAATTTTGACACTAATTTATAACACTTCCGGTGTTTCTCAACTAATAATTACCGAGTGCATCATTGCCGAACTAATCTCAAAAAATTCTCAATTTATTCTTTTTCCAGGTCCAAAAATCTGGAACCTTCTTCCTACATTGTACTCTGTCATGTATTCACCCACTGCAGGAATAACAAGCTTGCTTTCCAGCATGGTACATTTTGTATTACGAGATTGTTGCTGTAAAAGGCCTATTAATCTATTAAATCATTTTGTTTACAAGTGCCACATCTAAAGCTCATTGCACCAGTGTTGCTGGACTTTCTCCCAGCTCCATCCTCCTCTTTCTTTCCCCATCTAGAGCCCATCCATCTCTATCTGCGATTTTTCACTTTAAGGGAATTGACAGACCATACACTTAATGCACCACAAATACAAACTGGGATTGCTTACCATGGCAACAGTCATTTGGCAGATAACAAACTGCTGTCTAATCACACTATTTCTCATAAACTCTTTCTATCTGGTCACAAATTATTGACTATTAAACAATATGCCATTAGCCATGTTTTTTTGAAGTCCATAAAATAAAAAGAATTACTAGCTTAAAAATAAAGTGAAATAAAGTGTTTTAATTCTAAGTTTCCATACCAACTTGTGTCCAGATATGGTTTTTTCAAATTTTCCATCAAAAGCTCCCCATATTTTTATGTACTTGTCGGCAGCTGGAATGTAAGGAATGAAACAGTAGTCTTGTTTCAGTACAGCATAGTGGCCAAGTTGGAGCACTGACTGTAAGGCGACAAATTCCTTTCAACTCTTATCTAACAACGCTCACACCGGAACTCTTCACAATCGATGAAAGCGGTACCGCAAAACTGTTGTAACAGGCCTGCACGAAACCCGCTGTTTCGGAGCATGCGCACTGAACCGGACTGACTCATCCGTTTTGGTGGATGAGCGGCAAATCAAAGAAAGTCGAGGCGGCAAGCAGAGGTCCCTTCCTCTTCCCGACTTATCTAGGAAGATCAAAGGGACCTCTGCTCGCAGGGTACTACACTGTAAACCAAAAACTAAACATAAGACACTATACAATCGCAATAATAATAAAAAAGTAAAAATAAAAAAAAAGCACACTTGAGGTATTCATCCAAGGCAAGGTTTTATAAAAAGAATAACCTTTCCATATGTGACAAGTAAACATTTATTTATTTATTTATTTATTGAACAAAAGTACATTACAATGCTTACAATTGTAATACAATTACAGAAAACCCCAAGGGACCTAATGAGTAAGCACTGATTGGTTCTTAAGCCATGATCACATGATCTCCAGTAGATTAGTGGTAACAATGAGAAATAATTTTGCTGCTCCTTTCAGCAGACATTCACTGGGGAGGAAAGATTATGTGACAAGCCAAATAGTGTGTGCATAAGAAGCTATAGTCTAGCTATAGGAGATCGGAGTGAATGTCTACCATAATTATTAAAACCATTTTACACTTGTAGTAATAATATATTAAATGAACCCACATTGAACAACTTACAAGAGCTTGCCAGCCAGTCTCCATTTGGACTGAACTTCACAGAAGAAATGGCTTTTGTATGGCCAGCCAAAGTGTACTTCAGTATGTAGTTTGGCTTCTGCATGCAAAACAGAAATTAAATTAGATCACAGTGGTTGGTGTATACGGACTGCAGGATGGCTGAACAAGGGTTTAATATCTGAGGAAAGGCAACCAAGCTTTGAAATAAAGTTTAGTGAAATCTTGACAACTGACCATGCAGTCTCTCTTGCACTTGTATGGCTGCATGCATCAAACAAAATAGATCGAGTATAAACATTATTCAGGGTGATTGTTTGCGACTAAAAATCTTGAAGATAATTCCCTATATATAGCCTAAATTTAACTCTTTTCATGCCGAAATGGACTGCCTCTTGCATGCATTTTAAAACCCAACAAAAGCTGGCTATCTGCTGGTTATATTTTGATTTCACTAAAATTAGGTTTTCAAAAATCGAACTTCACCAGCATTTACCACACTTAAAGTGCTTCATACACAAAATGAAATTCAACTGGCACAGTACGATTGTTAAAACAGAAGGCAATGAGCTTTAATTTAGGCGTGTACCTTCGAGGATGCTGAAGTAGTCCCTGGATTAGAAGCAGGTTGTGTAGATTTCGAGGCTTCCGAAGTGTTACTCGGCAGCTGAGCGGACGGATTATCATTTTTTGCCGCTTCTTCCGTTGATGCCATATGTGTCTTGATGCCCTCAAGATACAGGGCCTTTCTGTTAGACCAGGTAGCGGTTCTAAAGCTTGAAAAAAGATCAGATTTGCAAGAAAATAACAAGTTTGTACAAACCAGCTCGGAGTGAAAAAGGCACACGTGAAGCAACTCGAATGATGGAGCCGCAAAGACGCATGGGTGTATTTATTTTCACAGAAGAAGGATCAGGGATCGCAATGCGTCCAGAAAATGCACAAGGTCGTGAACGTTACAATTGCAAGGACTACTACCAGGTTACAATTAGGTGCATCATAAACCAAGATTCGGTGAAAAAGCCAACAATAATTGTGTTGAAAGTTATTTTGTACTTCATTCTCTTTAAATCTTTTGATATTTCACCGCTCGTGGCGATAAACTTAGAGATTGGCTGGAACTGAATAAAAATCTTTTGGGTCTTTTCGGGTTGGTCAGTGGTCACCAAGAGATTGACCAGAACCGTGTGAAGAAAACTTCTGGCACTCAGGCAATTTTCTAAATTAAAATGAACGATCAGTTTCTGGTGAGGAAACTGAAAAGACATTTGTCCAATGATTGACTCTCGCGGAGGTGGGCTGCTTGATTCATTAACAATTATTTTGCTCTTCTCCTTTTTCCCTTATAAGATTAATCCGAGGTTAAAATTTGTACAACGTTAAGATGCAGGAGACCATCTTGAGACCCCGGAACGAAGAATAAAAAGGGCAAAATTTATTGGCCAATAAATTTTGCCCTTTTGCAGTAGTACCAGCCTTGCAATCAATTTGGTTTTAAAATTTGTATTTATATCCTTTAGTCCTTCTAAATGATCCAAAAATAGCTCTTATTCCTTTGAAATAATGGGGCCGCCTGATAGTCGTCAACCTCGCTCAATCCGCTCATCCGCTGGAACAGGCAAGGAAACGGCTACCCGTGTCTCCCCACCCCATCTATGCAAAAAGGATGTCCAATAGCATTCTGGGTAATTGCAGCTGCAGATGTTCTTCCTTCAAATTCACAAACTGTTTACAGGCAGAAATTGGCGGATTTCCTTGTGGCTACACTATCAACAGGAGACAACGGCTGGAAGATTTCTTCGAGCAGTCTTTTGTGTTGGTGTTGGAGTCAACCAGAAAATGATTGAAACATGAAAGTGTGAAAAGAAGGTGGACCGAAATTTGTCATTTGAGTCAAGAGTTTTAGTCGCTTCACTGAACCATTGGGTATTCGCGTCTTTCACAAGTAGTTTTGTCAATTTTACAAGCACGTGAAGGGTTTCGACTTAAACTGTGGATAGCCCTGCAATTGTGAAACATTCTCGGTAAAAGCAACATCTTGCGCTGTCGAACTGCACTTCGTCTTGGCCGGTCACCACAACGTCAAGTTCACTTCCGATTTGGGTACTGGCGCTGTTCTGCGTGTCTTCACGCAAGAAATATTTCTTTGTCTGGTGTTGACACTTTTGGCGACTCTACCGACTGGTACTTACAAATTTATGGTCCATTTGGAAAAGAAGAAGAGAGGTGTTCGCAGTCACAGTTTACTGAGTTTTATACATCGTCCTTCGAAATAAAGACGTTTTCCTGCCATCGTGACAATAAATATACTTTCTAGAGAAAACGAGATCGATTAGTCAAATTGCTATAGTTTCGCGAGAACAAGTTCATAGGTCCAGAGTTAGAAGAAGTCCAGCAATCGTGTATGTTGTTTTGACGCTTTAGTTTCTTGCATCAGGCTTCTTTGATTGGTGTGTTGGTGTTGATTCCGTGCCCTAAATGTGGAAGAAACTCAATATAAGGCCACAGTTGACTAGGCTTGGAGTTACATGTGCACCGCGGTGAAGATACACAGCTGTTATGACAGAAAGTTCAGTATGTTGTACTGCACAGCCAACCCTTTCCTCTCCAAATTCTAACCCATTCAAATCTTGGCAAGATGTCACTGAACTTGAATTACAAACAACTGAGAGAACTATTATGCCTAAGGTGAACAATAACCCTAATGAAGATCTCCAGGCTCACTCTCTTCATAATGGAGATGCATCTCATGCAGCAGAAATAGACTCGCAAGCGGCTGACAGTGTGATGCAGCAAAGACCAAGAAATCTCCGCAAAGGCCTAAGGCTTGATCTGGCAGAGTCAAATTCTGATAGCAGTCTGCCACCACCTAAAAGTTCCTGGTTGCTGCGCCTGTTTGAGTCGAAGCTATTTGACATGTCCATTGCAATTGCATACTTGTTCAATTCCAAAGAACCTGGAGTTCTGACATACCTTGGGAATAAGCTCTTTGTAAGTATTCATACCGTTTTGTAATAATTAAAGGATAATATATATAGATTTAACCAAGCCTAAAAGCACATAATGAAAACAAATAGGCTACATGTAGCAGTTAATAGTTAGAAAAAAGAATAAAGAGAAAAAGACATGTTGTCATGACTGAGGTACAATCAGCCAATCAGATTGCTCCATTGCCAGTCCAATATTTTTTAAGAATTGTATTAGTGTCCAAAAGAAAACAAATCTTGACTGGAATGATTAACCACCCATACTCTTTATTGGTTTTTAAAACAATGAGATACAGTAATTTTTTCCCCTACCACAACACCCAGTTATGCTCGGTCAGAAACCCATTCTTTCTTGATCCTTTCTGCAGTATTCTTCTATCTATAAGGTTTTACCAGTCGTGCAATAAATTTCTTATCAACCAAGATTGCTCTGGACTGCACTGGGAGAATATTGGTCCTCGGTCCTTTCTGTATGGACATCGCTGTTCTTGGTTCATACCGCCAAGACCTTGGGTAGATATTCTCCCAGTTCAGCCCTCGTGCTTAGTTAATAAGGTGTGTGCGCATATACATGTGTTGTGGTTTAAATTTATCCTTGGTTTAAAATTTTTTAAACCAGTTTGATGTTGATTTCCTTTTGTTTCAGATCATGCTAATCAACATGAGACAATGAAAAATGAAAATCAAACTGGTTTAAAAAATTTTAAACCAAAAATAAAACTTAAACTAAACCACAACATGTGCAATCATGTGGTTTAAATTTATCCTTGGTTTACATTTTTAAACCAGTTCCCCATTGTCTCTGATCATGATAATGATCATGAGACAAAATTACAATCAAAGTGGTTGAAAATTTTTGAACCACAACATCTATGTTTGGATATGTTGTGGTTTAAATTTATCCTTGGTTTAAAATTTTTCAAACCAGTTTGATTTTTATTTCCCTTTGTCTCATGTTGATTAGCATAATCTGAAACAAAGGGAAATCAACATCGAACTGGTTTAAAAAATTTTAAACCAGGGATAAATTTAAACCACAACAGATACATTATACTGATTAATCGACTCAGTACAAAAGTATGCCCACTGACAGTATTCACATTGTTTGTAAACTTGTTGAAATGACCAAATTGTGCTTGCTTGAAAACAACAATAATTATACCATGAATATATTTATAATACTGTATGTCTTATTATGATTAAAACATCTTTATTTCAGGTACATGTAAGACACATGCAAGTGATAATGAATACCACTGTGCAAAGAAATACACTTACTAGTGCAGTGCTGTTTCCTTAGTTTAGGAAAGCATTTTTGTAAACATGAGTAAAAATCATTTTTATTATTATTTTCTCAGAGCTTTGAAGATGAGGATGTCAACTTCTATTTACCACAACTAATGTAAGTTATTCTGCTTTACTGTTAACCTTCAAATAATAAGTTTGTTTTGCCCGGTTTTGCAAGTAACTGAATAGTGTAAGTTAAACTGCGAGCTATTTTTTTTTTTGAAATCATTAATTTTTTTCCTTATCTTTTTTAATTATTTTTTTGCTGGTTGTGTCAATAATGTAAGTAGTGTTTGTCCTTGTATTGTGTAAATAAGTTTTGTACATAGCCTGAGCAACTGTACTTGACTTGTAAGTAGCTGTATCAGTGTTGTAAGTAGTGCATGTTACATTTTCTGTTTTTAAATGTTTCTATGTTGATTGTTGCATTTGCTACACAGCATTTTTTAGCAGGAATTAATTTTCTTTCCTTTTTTTTTTAAGAATTTTAGCCTTTTTAAATAGCTAAATTTTAAAACTACTTCCCTGTTTTTAAATGTTTCTTTGTTTATTGTTACATTGCTACACAGCAATTTTTAGTAGGAGTTAATTTGAACATATATATTTTTAGCAACATGTACATCCATGTGGATGAGTCAAAGATCTTGGATATCAAAACTGATTTTTTACCCTAATGACATTTACTTCCTATTCTCTTTTAAGAATTTTAGCCTTTCTAAATAGCAAAATTTTAAAACTACATGACTCTGTTTTAAATGTTTCTATGTTGATTGTTACATTGCTACACAGCAATTTTCAGTAGGAATTAATTTGAACAAATATATTTTTAGCAACATGTACATCCATGTGGATGAAGTGTCAGAAGCTCTTCACAGATACTTGGCTGAGAGATGCAAAAGAAGCTTTTCCTTTGCTTTGCGGGTACTATCAGGTTTTCCTCTGTGTTCATGCTAATCCTGGCTAATCTTGAATTAGCTTAATCCTGCTTTGAACAATCTAGCCCTTTTAAAGTAATACGTAATTTAAATGAGTCTCTTAAAATCTTTCAGGCTTCTTGGCTGTTGGAAGCACACTGTGCTGATGGATGGCTTCCATCTAAAGAGTATGCTAGAGGCATGAGACTGTTGCAGTTGGTTTTGGATGGATGCAGACCAAAGTATGTAACTAACTTAGTCTATTTCTTATAATATTCTTTTTTCCTGAGACCAAAGATTAAGTGATATAAATAAAAGGTTTCATTCAGGTTTTCAGGACGCGACGAAGGGACAAATCTTCTACATTGTTCACATAAGTAGCTGAATAGACTCTGGCAACTTTCTTATCTTATCTTATGTAGGAAAGGTGACATGTTGGAGGTGCCAACTGATAAGTTACCGGTAACCTTTCATACAATGTATATCACATGGTAAAGAAATGGTTAACATTTGAAATGATGAGACAAGTAATAGGCACAAAACATTTTCTGCAGTAGATTATAACTTATTTTTCAGTTTTTATTCTATCCTCAAGAAATAAATCATTAATTAAAATTAATTATCACCATGGAATTGTGATTTCTGGAACCTTGCATTTCTTGGACTTATCCATACAACTGTAGCTCAAACCAATTTTCTTCTGTTGTATTTGCTTCACGCATAATAAATCATCAGAACATTTCTCAAACATTTCTCGATGTGCCAACCGAATTTCTTCTGTCTGTTTGGTCAAGAAAGTGCGATCCATTGCCGGTGCCCTTTTAATAATCTGGGTGAAGAGAGGCACTATAAGAATAAGGGCGTGTTCGTTTGGGATCAATCCGGGATAAGAATAATTGGAATAATGAGAGTAAGCGTATGTTTGGGAGCTACATTGTATTCTCATTCCGGAATACCCGGATTTCCATTCTGGCTATTCTGCTCCCAGGAGTGATTAAATTGTTATATTATTGTAAATTGTAATAATTCCATGTCGTTCACTTTTCTTGGCAGATCTCCCTCGAGCCCGCCAGGTGTAAGTGGGTCTCACACACTTTCTTCACCTGTCTCTCCAGTAGCCACAGCTGCAACATTAACCACCCCAACAAAGAAAACCCACGGAAGATCAAAATCAGATGCCACTGCGGCTGTCACTGCATCCACCCGCCTGATGCAAGTAAGCATTGTCAACTAGAAATTTATACCATGTATTGAGTCCAGCCCACCATTTGTATTAAAGTAATACGCTGTAGCAGTAGCTGATGTGGTAGTTTACAATGCCGTTAAATTTCACCCTGCCCTAGACCTGTTGTGCAAAAATATGCAAAAATTATGCTGACATTCATCGCTCTCATGTTAAGACAGAAACTTATTGAGGGGAATTCATTTGATGAAAATAATCCTGACCTAATTCTCCTGGCTACATTGTACATCTATTAGTGTTGTAGAATTCCACGGTACTGACAGTGATAACTGACCTGTTTTAGTCAAACGAGTATGAATCCCCAACTGGAGACCTGAGGTATGGCCACGCCTTTGACAGCCGCTGCACCAAACACTCCCCAGTGGTTTCTCCCAATGTATCCAGTCCTGCACTGACTGAGCTGGCATGGACTCCTGACTGTGGATGCCAGGTTAGGCTACTTTCATTGTTAATAATTAATACAACGCCATGTGAAGTATGTGTAGCATTAATTTATTGAAAAGTCGCTGAAGTTTACAGAGGTAGCACAATGCTCCAAGTTCTTGGTTTTGAGGTACCATACGAAACAGAAGAGACAGCTTTCATCATGTTTCCAAACACCAAGAAGAAAGTTGAAAGTATGATGTACAGTGGAGCCTTTTTAATGAAATTCAAGGTGAAATTATGTGATGAAATACAGAAAATGTGAAACTCAGTGTTGAACATTGAATTTATTGTCGACCCGTCAAATTTATTCTGGACACAGGCATGAGTTCACAACTCGAAAGCGATTGGTTCATAGACAATAGAGTTGATTAAGCTTACACATGCGCCAAACCGTGAAACTGTCCCTTTAAAGCCTGATTTTCGGGTGAAAAAGTGACTGAATCGAAAAACATTGTTCAGAATAGTTTTCTATGTATTCTAGAGATATGAAAACCAAAATAATCCCTTTTGGCTCTATTGACACTTACTATTATTTCAAGATTTTCTTTGATTTGAAGGCAATTTTGTTCACAGTGAGCTGACTAATAGAGCAGTTGAGCATGGCATTGGTAAAAATTCCACTTCTGCCATCATTAGGCAATTAGTAGGTTTGTTTTTGTCACGATTGTGTGAAAGGCAAGCTTGCGTTTTGCAACTTAATCTATCTAATGTCAGTTACCACCTGGACTGTATTCTAATTTTCAGACTCCAAGGCTTGTAGCTCAAAGAGAGTTCATGAGTGCACTGATTGCTGTTGGCAAGAGGCTCACCTCCTTACCAACAAAGGATCTCAAGAGTAAGTTAAGAGTGACGTTAAGGTGATTCCACAGAATTACATTGTGCATCCTTACTGCCCAGAATTTTACGAATAATTAGCATGCACACATAAACAAAATGGTGGTTTTTCTATATGGCTTGGCTTGTGAGAGAGACAAATACAAAACCGCAGTGTTAGCATGGATTCAAGTGCATTGGAAGCTGAATATTTTATAATTGTGCGCCACTTAAAGGGAAAATGGGAGGCATGATGGCCTAATGGTTAGTGCGCTGGACTCTGGATTGGATGGTCCAAGTTCAAGCCCTCACCAGGCCACTGCATTGTCTTCTTGGGCAAGACACTTTACTTTCACAGTGCCCGTCTCCACCCAGGTGTATAAATGGGTACTGGCAAAATAATTCTAGGGGTAACCTTGTGATGGACTAGCATCCCATCCAGAGAGGAGTAGAAATACTCCTAGTCGCTTCATGCTATGGAAACCGGGATAAGCTCCAGCCTGATTGGCCACCAGGCTCATATGCAGACTTCACGTAAAAAAAAATCCAGGGAGCCCAGTACTAGAGTTTCTTCAATTTTGGCATGGAGTTGAGAGGTGAATGCAGAATGATTGGTGTTGATATGTTTGTAAGATTACGAGTACGCCTGCATTGCGTGCCTATGTGTATGTAATTTAACCAGGACACCTTGTGGCCTTAGTTCTACCATGTGCTCGGTGTAACATGGCGGCCGTTGCTTATTAAACCGTTTGTTTGAGTTCATTGCTCGCCTCTTAAGTCTCCACCTTCGAAGCAATCAACAATTGGTGTATTTGGAGCTGATACTTGACTGTTGCCCTGTCTTTTCTCCACCGTGTAGCGTCCAGACTATATGCAGAACTGTCACTGTTAAACCTCAACTTGCCTGCTAAAGTTAGCTTACCTGTGCATCCTGGAATTGGAGACCATTATGTTGTGAGAATACCTCACACTGCTGCAGTGGTTCTCAACTCTAAAGATAAGGTCAGTGTCTGTGGTTGATCATTCCTACAGTAGCTCAGATCTGCTATTTCAGTGTTGTCGTGGACATGGAGTTTTGTAAAAGGTCAGGGAAAATGTTAGATGTTTGACAAATTCAGGGAATTTGAGTGTTTGATCCTGTTTTAGTGGCGTGTGCAGAAGCAGTAGTTTTGGCTAGGGGTTTCCTTTGTTTTTTATTGTTATTTACCTAATCCGAGGTCAGGGAAAATTGTTCATAGATCAGTGAAAAGTCAAGGAAAAGTCAGGGAACTTTTTAGTTTCTGATAAGTAGCAACCCTGTATTTTTGCATTTTATGTATGTTTATTTTTATTTATGTGTGAATTTTCTTGTTGCATTTCAGGCTCCTTATATGATATACGTAGAAGTTTTGTGCACCTCTGGAAATGGAGACGATCCATTTCCATCTAAACAGTTCCAACCTACATTACGGCAAACAAGGTATAGATCTATAGAATAGTATCGTAACGGTATGTAATATTGGCAGAGGGTTGGAGATGGGGTACATTGACACTGCTCCTCCCCCCCTCCCCCACCCCCCCCCCCCCAAAAAAAAAAGAAAAATATGTAAACGCACGCTTGGGACCTCAAACAAACCATGGAGGTGCTAGAACCGTAAGCTACCCATTCTTGATATCCGTTATAATGATGTTACCTTTTGTTGTCACAGGTCAGAAGAGCATTTACCCACTTACTGCCGCTCGGATGTGGTCCAATTTACAGTGAGTGATCAACATACTGTAGATTATAACCGTTTTACTTCGCTGGTATTCGTTCATTGCTTTAGATTTGCTGTCAGAAATTAATATCAAGTGGAATTTTGTTGGTTTATCAGAAGTTGAAAAAGGGATGTTTTTGCTCCTGAGATTAGGACTAAGGCAGCCATTCTGATTTCTGGATTTTTGAAAGTCTGCATTGTGCCCATAGTATCAGGGGCAGCGTTTCGCATGGAATATGGTCAGTTTTTTTATGATCGCAATAGCAAGGATTCGAATGGTGGACAAACAATCGTTAATATGTTTCTTTTCTGCTTCGATTGCTATGTCTTTTATAAGTTTATTCGCTTGTGGAAGTATTCATCAGGGTCACAAACGTTAGGGAGGAAATGTGCTCTTATGAGCTTACCTGTTCCTGGATCAACGGATCGTCTTCTCGGGAGCATTCCATTTAATTTGGTTTTATCAACTGGGTTGATAATGTCAATTGGCCACCGTAAAGAGATTCAAGAGCTGACGTTTCGAGTGTTAGCCCTTCGTCGGAGCGAATCAAGGAATTGTGCGTCGTGTGTTTTTATATACAGAAAGATGGAGCTTCGCTATTGGCTCCATCTTTCTGTATATAAAAACACACGACGCACAATTCCTTGATTCGCTCCGACGAAGGGCTAACGCTCGAAACGTCAGCTCTTGAATCTCTTTACGGTGGCCAATTGACATTATCAACCCATTTGATAAAACCAAATTATATTGTTATACTTCCCACCGACGCAGCACCACAGTTTCTTTAGAAACTTACCCCCTCCTAACATTCCATTTAGTCACAGTAGTTACTAGTGTACTTGTCCCTTCTTTTGTCAGGTGTCGGGTGGCGACTCTGATGATGAATGCTGGTCTACAGTGATTGAAGATAAATCAAAACAAGATGTAGCCGATGTAAGCTTACAATCGTTCATACTTAAAAATGAGTTCAATTTGTTCACATTATGTGACTTATCCTTTTGTCATCTTTCCCAGGGTCCATTTGTTGCCGCAGGGGACATAAGACGGAGGCTCTCGGAGTCCCTGAGTGCACCACAAGCCCTGTTCAAAAGGGACCCTGAAGATCCTTCAGGTAGGATTTGAGCACTTCACTCCCTTCCCCTTACAAGCTACTCTCACTGATAATCTTTTGCCTCATTTCAGCTGCTGTTCTCAAGGAGCCATGGGAAGAAAAAGAAGCAAGGATTCGAGAAGCTTCACCATATGGCCACGTGCCTAACTGGAATATCCTCTTTTATGACGTCAAAACACGTCTTTAACGTACTTAGGACCTGGGTACATGGTGAATTTCAGCGCGATTAGCCCGGCTGAGATTTTAGATATGACGAGAGTTTTCATCCCGGGCTGAGATTTGAAATTTGAAATTTCATCCCGGGCTGAAAGTTGTCACGTAATGAGGCCTTTACTCAGGCCCCATTCATATGGACAACCCTCCCCCCGAGTTACCCTGGGCGAGCTAACTTTTCACTAAAACGTCTACCAACCGTTTACATGATCCTACCCGAGTTGTCTCAGGGGGCGAGACAACTCGGGTAGGTAGGGTAACCCTTGCAGGCGGGACAACTTTTTCTCATGTAAACACTTTGGCTCGGCTACCCGGGACAACTCATGGAGTGGCGAGTGTAAAGTAATGTCCGGATTTCAGGTTTTTAAGCACGAATTTGCCCTAAATAAATAGAATTTAACCCAGCAAGGCCTCCAGTGATTGAATGAAGGAAAGAAATTCAAAGGAAGAAGGATAACTGGCGACTTGAACATTTAAATACTTTATGAATAATCAAACAGGGTCAACTTTTACTCAGCCGACAGGGACAATTTTTTGTTTCCTACGTTCGTTCCTGGTGTTTGCTCCATTATTCAGTGACTATATGGAATTCGAACGGGACAGTTTTAGTTTTGGGGTATTCTGCAGTTTCAGCCAACCTGTAGGCTCCAATAATTTTTTTAAAATGTGCCCAAAATTCGTGCTTAGACCCATTGCTCCAGGTGAACCATAAGCCATTAGCAAATCCTCACTAGCGAACTCGAGCTTGGAAATTTCTTCCAACTTCCTTCCACGTGTATCCGGTCAGCTTCATTTCTGTATCAGCGTGGGGGAGTATTAAAAAGCTGTATATGACATTGATTTGGCGCTAATGAATGTTACAATAGAAAGGTTTTCAACTGAGTGTCGTTAAACCAAAACCAAACGTACCACTCTGGGTCTCTGGCCAATCGCAAAGGACATCGACAGTCCAGTGAACCAATCAAAGAGCGAAGCAAAGCGCGGGAAATCGTACGCGAGCAAGTGACGATTGGTTTTGGTTTTCTTCTGTTTGTTTGAGAAAGTGTAGCAGGTTTTTTTAGACCAATCACTATAGCAATGCAAAACCAAAGCAAACGCCCATTACTTTCGACACTCGCCGCTCTATCTTGAAGTGAATCTGTTTCACAAAGCTCAGAAACCCAGTGAAACTTCATACTGATAATGGTTTCCCTGAACACCTTCAAGCCGACTTTACAACAGCTTTACGTTTGGTCTAGTGAAGCGAAACTTACGTAAACTTTACCTTCCGCGTTAAGAGTCGTAAATCTGGCCCATCAACTTTATGCTACCTTTAAAAGACCTTTACGTCCTGACACGTAAATTTGCCTTTACGAAGCTTTACGCAGAACGTAAAACATGTGTAAAGTTTGTTAAGCATCTTTACGCAGATTTACGCAACGTAAATCTCTAATTTCATGCTGTGAGTAAGGCCGTTAGAAACCAGAATAGTCCGAATCTGGTCAGGGGATACCGTGTACAAACTACAAGAAATTTTCTTGACCGTTATGTTTACAACTTTTACCTATGATCGTGAAGTGTGGAGATGATCTTCGCCAAGAACTTCTAGCCTACCAGCTGCTGCTACAATTCCAGGTTAGTACGACTATATAAATACACTCGTAACCAATTTAGTTATAGATTTAAAAAATATCTAGTTTGCTTTGTCGTGCGACTAACAAACCTGTGCTCCTTGGATTCCGGTCGAAGTATTTGTTTTTGTAGAGGGACGAAAACCGGAGAAAACTCGGAGTAAGGATGGCAACCACAACAAACGTGCTCCACACATGACGCCGGGTCCGGGAATCGAATTGGTGGGAGGCGAGCGCTCAAAACACTAGAACTATTCAAGTATTTTAAATTTTAGATACAGTAACGTGCTATAAACTATTCTCGACCTAAGATATCCACAGGTCGACCAGTCTAGGGTGTTTGCATGGGTTCGTAGTTGAAAACAATGATGTATTTTTAGTAAGGGTGAATTAGAACATGCAATAACCCTTTTTACAAGAATAACTTAGCTTGCAATATCTCTGCTTGCAGGCCATTTGGATACAAGAAAGGGTTCCTCTCCGTCTACGGCCGTAAGTGGTATACTTCTACTTTACCGACTGTCATGCTCGCCTTAGCCTAACGTTTTAGATCTCAAAAGAACCACCATTTTAAAGCTGTCATTGAGTTCTTTCGTTGTGTCAGCCATGTGCCCTTATGAGCTACGTTACCCGAGTGATTAGAAAAGTGCGAAGACTCAATGGAGCGCTGTAATTAACAGATTTCTTCTTGATGTTAGGTATGCTGTCGTAGTAACGTCAAGTGACAGTGGACTTATTGAGCCCATAGTGAATGCTGTGTCTCTTCATCAGATCAAGAAAAACAGTCAAATGTCTCTTATGAATTACTTCATCAAGGTACTTTGAGAACAACACGTTTTAAAATTTACCCCGCGAATCCTGGGCTCAAATCCTTCCGATTGTAAAACATCTCTTGTATGCCAGTTCTGAGACGTTGGTTGTACATCAGGGCTGTCTCACTTAGCTGATGATTTTCTTTATTCTTATCACCAATCTTTTGGAATTGTACTAATATTTTAAGGAGAAATTGGATTTTGCTCACTCTTTGGTGATGGAGGAGAGTTACAGGGCCCTAGTCAGCCCCTGCCATTTTCGATGTCATCGAAGTTATGGAATTGTATGGTGCCGCGAAATCTTATTGGATTGCTGTAAGTTATGATACTGGAAGAGTTCAATTACCTTTGGCAAGTTTCTCAGTCGGGAATCGCTAGACACGCTCAGCGGCTAACTAGGGCCCGGCATTTATATCAGTCGCCGGCCGTTTTCTTCCCATTATCAGGCAATCGTCAAAAGTTGGTCGCGCTAATAATTTTAAGTATAGCTGTAACCGATCTGTCAGACTTTTAAACTAGTTGTCGATTGACGATTAGACTATCTCATGTTTTAAAAAGTCGTATTATATGTACACTCCTCATGCTGAACATTTACAAAGAATTGTTTCTGGAAATTGCTTCACTTTTCTGTTGTTTTGTCAGTGCTTTTGTTGATCTATTCTTAGGAACATGGAGACGTGAACTCAGAAGACTTTCTGAACGCTCAGCGGAATTTTGTTCAAAGCTGTGCCGCGTACTGTCTGGTGTGTTACTTTATGCAAGTCAAGGACAGGTGATACACATCGCGTTGATATTTTAAGGTGGCCTACTAAATGGTTAGCGTCCTGAACTCCGTATCGGACGGTCTAGCGTCGAGCTCCGGCCGGGTTCTTGAGCAAGACACTTAACTCTCGCAGTGCCTCTCTCCATCCAGGAGTATAAATAGGTACCGGCGAATTGTTGGGGACAACCTGACAGAGAGGCGTGGTATAACACTAGTAGCCGCTTCATGCTACAGAAGCCGGAGTTAAGCGCCACCTTCTGTAAACCAGTTGGGCTTAGCAGGCTTAACAGGTTTTACCTGTTCTGCTGGTTGCTAGTCTCCTATACCAACCTATTGTTTGTGCATTTATACCAACGCAACTTCCTTAGCTATCACGAAACAGCCTAACAAGAAGTTTCAGAATTGGGTTGATTGTCTAACACCGATTTTGTTCTTACTTTAGACACAATGGCAATATTTTACTCGACGGAGACGGCCACATTATTCACATCGACTTTGGATTTATCCTGTCGTGTTCGCCTCGCAACTTAGGCTTCGAGAGTTCGCCATTTAAACTCACTCACGAATTTGTGGAGGTAACGCCGTGTGATTGTTATCCATCGTTTGTTGGATATTCTGTAATGCTTTGTGCCTTATGTTTCATTTGAAGGTTATGGGCGGAATTGATAGCGACATGTACAACTACTTCAAAATATTAATGCTACAGGGCTTCCTGGCCGCGCGCAAGAACATGGACAAATGTCTACAGTTGGTCGAGATCATGCAAACAGGTTAGATATGGATCTGGATATTATTTACCCCAGGATTTTACAGCAGCTTTAACAGCTATTATCTCCGAGCATTTTCCCGCCCCAACCTTCACATCACAACAGATCAGACCACAACTCCAGAAACTCCGTGCCCTGTTCTTTGCGATTAGTGTTGGGTTCTTTAGCGTCCCCAGTTGACTGTAAGTCCATTAAAGATGCTGAAGACGGGTGTTATCGTCCTTATCCGAAAAGACTAGAGCATCTATCGATTTGCAGATGTAATGGCAAAGACACCACATTCTCTTCGATTATTTTAAGACCCTGAGTGTTAGTCCTGTCTTGGAATCGAACCCGATACCTCCCGCGCTGTAGTCCGGCGCTCTACCAACAGAGCTAACCAGTCGGCGGTTAACTGTTATAGCAAGAGATAAAGCCACATAGTACACTCAGTGCTGGGGTAGTTGTAGTTAGACTGGTAGATGCCGTGTATGGAGGGAAGAAGGTAGGAGGAGGCAGCATGGCCGAATGGTTAGACCGTTGTCCAGTTTTGAAATATGTTGTAGTATCCTTGAATGTGGCAACGCTTAATTTCTCTTGTTTTGTTTGGACCAGGTTCACAGCTTCCATGTTTCAACCGCGGTTCGTCCACAGTGCGCGCCATGAGAGAACGATTCCACATGAACTTGACAGAGGAACAGCTGGATACTTTCATTAATGAGCTGGTGGAAACAAGCATGCACTCGCTCACTACAAAACTTTACGACGGTTTCCAATACCTCACCAATGGTATTTTATAACAAGAGATGCTCCTGGCAAACCAGGTGGCCAGCGCCTTAGTTTTCAAATGGTTGAAGAAGCCTGCACTTTCATCAGTGGGTTGGTGGAAACCAGCATGCACTCGCCCACAACAAAACTGTACTACAGTTTACAGTACCTTGATAATTGCATTTTATAACAAGAAATGCGCCTCAGCCTGGCAAACAAGGCGGCCAGTATCTCAGCGTTCAAATGGTCAAAGAGACCTATCATCTGGAGGCATTCAGAATCAAGTTCAGAATTTTTAGACTGAGCATCAAAAAGCTTGTGAAAAATTAATCAACAATTTTAAGTGCCATTGTAAAACAGGTGATTTGCTGGGCCTCTCAGGCTATTTCCAAGTTAACGCAATTTTCTACCCTGAACAAAACATTCTGTCTAAGATTAATATCCTTTGTAAAAGAAGTTTTTAACAAGGGGATACGCTAGCCCCAAAACGGCTAACAGTATTTTACCCTTGAGCACAAATTGAACGAAACATTATGTCTAAGATTAATATCCTGTGTAAAAGAAGTTTTTAACAAGGGGATGCGCTAGCCCAAAAATGGTTAACAGTATTTCACCCTTGAGCACAAATTGAGCACTGCACGAGACAATTTTGTACTTGACCATTTTTTTACACTGAAGCAGTGAAGAGTTTCGAAGTCCACCTTTACCGTTATGACACATGATTTTACGGGTTCAGCTTTCTTCTGTTTTCACTGCGAAGGAACCTCTGAATATTAAACCAAAGCTACGATCATTAATGACGTTTTGTGCTAGTGTATCTTCAAATGAAGCCCATCCGCGGAACTTCAGAGATGACTGTTAGTGAGAGAGCCAAACTCCGAAATTTTCCAAGTTAATACTAATCAAAATTGATGCATTTACTCGGAGTGAATTCTTAGCAATGGAATGAATGAAACGGAGGTTAATGGACGAGGCACCCTGATATTGGCACTGCTTCACATAAGTCAAGTCAAGAGCTGCACTTAGCATCAATTTAATATTTCTTGAATCGGTTGCTATTTTTTTTCGTTCTCTCGGTTTACATAAATAACAATTGACAATGAAAGTGTTTTGATAAACTGAATCACTTTCTCCTCATAGTTTTCATACGTTGATATGAATTAACATAGTGATTACCAAGTCTTGATATTTAACAGCTTAAGAGAAATTTAATATAATGTTGGGCTAAAATGTTACTCCCATCTAATGCGTGGCAACTGTAAGCGGCCAAATCGAATAGTTTAAAACGTAATCTTAAACAAGGTAATGCTAAAGTGCTGAACATAAATAAGCCAGCAATCTCCATGTTAATAGGCTAATGAATGCAATATTTTATTTTACTGTATTCTTGGTTTGCAAGTGACGTCATCGACGCCATGTTGGATGACACGAACAAAAGATTTCTGGTAAGCCTCTTGTTTGGTCATCCAATATGGCCGCCACTCTTATTGTCTTTCGAATCTCTCGGGATTGGTTGTAAACCGGCAATAATGTAATTACGATTTCTCTGCCATCGTAAACACCTGTCCGATGTTCATCTTTACTGTCTTTGAATTTTAAAGGTGGTGTATAGAAAACCTACGCTAAAACAAAGGAATGCAATTACCGACGTATGAACTGGTCTTGCATTCACGTTTATTTTTACAAGTACACACGATACCATTGTTGGAAACTTGTTGAACATTTCTTTATTTAAAGCTACGCAGCATCCACACCACAACTCGTTCTGATCGAAGCATCGTTCTGCTCCGTTATTTTGCATCTGTTCTCTCGCCGTAGAACTTTCCTGAAGTCATTCCAGGATGTTTCAAAATTCTTCTTGATTTGTATTTGCCCTGGTTCTCTGCACAGGCCAGCGAGCTTTAGCGGGCTCTCGCGGTTCATCTGCGCCGCAAGGAGACGCGACTCCTTTAAAGTCGTTATTCCTCCGAGATAAAATAGCTTGACCTGACAGAATACGAAAGCCCGCTATCCTCTGTTATTTCAAGTTCTATTGTGAGCTATCACCATGGCTAAAGGACCGCAAAAGCTTTAGCCGCAACTAACCAATCGTAATGTTCACTGGAACCTATGTTGTACTAATCTCGTTCCCAGATCTCACTCTGTCTTGCGCTGTCCGTGGGAGATCTGGGTACGAGATTAATGTACATTACTAAGGACATTAATTTGTTTTAATTTCTATTTTATATAACTATACTTAAAATAGTAGGATTTACAATGACAGTTTTATTATTTGGAACAACATTGTTTAATAAAAAGCTGTTCTTAGTAGCGTTTAGGCACTGTTTATGAGCATTGTTTTAAATTTAAAAATTGTTCATTACCCAGTTTTAAATTTTCACTAGCCAATAGCAGTGCCGAGACGTGGTCAAGACCATAAAACCAATCTGTGGAGCTCCCAGTTCAGGTGTGAGCGCAAATACGACACTTTCCTTCTAAGATTTAAGTTTGCAGCAGCCAGTAGAGGTTCCGAGGCGTTCTCAAGACCACCAAGCTAATCTCCCCAGTTCAAGTCTGAGCGCTAATAAGGCACTGTCCTTCTCAGATTTAAACTTGCAGCAGCCAGTAGCACATTCTCGTCCCCATATTCCTTTCCGTTTCTCTTAGCCGGCGGGGCCTTGGCACGAGAAACGAAGGGCTCTGGAGACATACGATTTCAAGTCCGAGATTCTAGGACTTCCGGACTTCATATATATATAGCATTGATGTTTCTACATGTTGTGTGTTGTAATGTGGCGGCTGGCGAACATTTTGGCTTCCGTTTAAGAGTTCGTTGTTCTCAACAGCCAATAAACAATTTTTTTTTTTGAAAATCGTATGTCCCCAGAGCCCTTCGTTTTTCGTGCCAAGGCCCTGCCGGCTAAGAAAAACGAATAGGGCTATGGGGACGAGAATGCCAGTAGCAGTGCCCAGACCTTCTTAAGACCGTAGAGCCCATCTGTAGGATTGCTGCGCCTGTAACGCCTGTACGTTCTCATGGTAATACAGCAGAAACGTTGGGCGCTCACTGCAAGTTTAGGTGCAAATAGATCACCTTTATCCTACTCAAGCTCAAATTTACAACAACCCATTAAGGCGCCTGGAAGTTCCCAAGGCGATTCAGCCAATTCAACACTGGCTCCAGCGATAACTAACAGCAACGAGATCTAATGCTCGATACGTGAGAAAACAACACGCTGACTCTTACTCAGCCGCTACAGGGTCTGCGGTATCATAGCATTTGAACTAAGGCCGCAAACGTTCACTTGCCGCAAATTACCCCACGCCAGATGGCACAAGAATAGGACAGCTTCCAAAATAAAGCAATTTTAACAGCAACATAAAAATTCCTGAAACTTGGGGAATGGCCGAAATAACGATCCATTGGTTACAACAGACTATAAGCTAAGCCCGCTTACACAATTCCCTTGTTAAATGTTAAACAGTGTCTTGTATATGTTTACATGCCGTCATTATAAGTTACGGTTTGGGGCGTTGGAGAAGTTGAAAATGTATGCTGATGTTAGGACGAAATCAAATGTGAGAGACCTTAATCCAATTCCATTTGGTTCACATTCATATCCTGCATAGATCGGCATCTAGGACTGATTAAATTTTTCAAGCAGCATTGACTCATTTCCAATAAAAATACTGCGTGATTCATTTTCTTTTTCGATTCTTTTTGTAGCTCGGCAGGTAAAATACTCGACCTTAATTAGGCTATGTACAAAGAAAGGGATGGCTATTTCGGGTGGCTATCCCCTCTATCCTGAAAAGGTGGTTTTTACAATGTTGTTCCGTTTCCCTTTTATCTCCTTGAACCTGCAACACAGGGAATGTAAAATGTTATGCGTTACTTGAAAAGAATTTTTGCCGATAAGAAAAGATCTGCGTTTTTACTAACAACCTTCAACAGAAAGCAACTATGTATGTACTAACTCAGCAGCCCAAAAGACATCCATTGCGCATGTTTGACTGAGGCGTAGAGAAGCGTAAGAAAGTTACGAACAGAACAGGAACACATTGTCTCCTTTTTGTCTAAAAATACTAAATGGAAAATTATAAAAGCTTGACAAGAATTAAAAGTAAAGATAGGACCAAATTTTGCAAATTTAAGTTCAGCTCATCGCCGTTCGCAAACAAAATGTCAACGAGAACGAAGCAGTGTCGTTAAGCAAATTTAAGTTTCCGTTTGGCCATATAATAAACATCTTATTAACCGAGCTTAGTCGGTCTGTATGGGAGAATCGTGACCTCGGTCGAGAGTTTCACTGCGTTCGGTCTGTACTCACGACCTCGGTCAAGATTCTCCCATACAGACCTCCCGCTCTGTTAATAAGAACTAAATAGTCTACCCTTCAGGGGTCTTTAAAATTGCAACAGCTACTAAAGCACACGTGCCCTTCGTTTCCAAGTCACAAGAGCAATCACGACAGCACAAAATTCTGGGAGTGTACGATGAGCTCACATGGGAATGCCATATTGACAGCATCGCATCCAAAATTTCGAAAGTAACTGGCATCGTAGCTAAGGCCAGACATTTCTTCTCTCTTAAAACCTTACTAACAGTCTACAATACTATGTTATACCCATATTTGACTTATTGTAATATATCATTTGGGCAAGCACGTATCCATCCAGATTTAAGCCCATATTCCTGATCCAAAAGAAAATGTTAAGAATCGTGACTCTATCCAAACATAGAGAAGAAAGCAGGCCAATATTTGTAACGCTGAATATACTTAACATGTGCGAGTTAAATGCCTAATTAATAGCACTTTTTATGTATTCTTACTTTGATGATTCTTTACAATTGTATTTCAAAAATTACTTTATTATGAACGAAAGTTTTGATACGCGATCGGTCTATAAACTACATATTGACTTTAGCAGGAAAAATTATGGAAAATGTTCGCTGAAATATAGGGGGTACAAATATTGAATGATTTACCAAGTAGCTTAGTGAATTTAAAACCGTTTTTAAAAAGTCTATCGAAAGTAATGTACAAAACCAGCCCACCTCGCATAATTAGATATTCATGCTCGGTGAGGGTAAAGGCGGAATGAATTTGTGGCATGGCATGTGGCATGACCTGCGGAATGGCATAATTATGCGGAACGTAATATAATTATGCGGAATGTAATATATACGGTACGGACCAACTCAAATTACGCGCGCGCCCTTTTCTTGGCGCCCTTTTCTTCAACGCGTTGCATTCTGGGTAGATGGAGTCTCGTGCATTCTGAGAAGCATGGAGGAAAGCGTGCATGTGGAGGAAATTTCGTCCAGTAGCGGTAAGTTTGATGCTTTTTTGCCACACTCCTTCCATCTTAAGTACCATTTTATCATTGACAGGATATTTTTCATGTCTATGTAATGCCTATTTCACGTTACTTCGGTTTTTCATTCAGAAACTGCCCATCGTTCTAAGACAGTCACATGTTATTTGTATTTCAGACGACGAGAAGATTTTACTGAAATCTCCATTTGAAAGGTAAAAATAGCTTCAGAATTCAATTAAATTAATACCTAAGTAATACAACAGATCTCCTGACTTGGGTTTGTCGAGATCTATATTTCAACTTACAAAGATTTTTATTAATATAAAAGAACGACCAGTCCGTGAAAATGCGAGTCCAAAATCTAAGTATTTAAATCCGAAAACATTTCGCTGAATAACTAAGCTCTATGTCAGCCCAATAAAATGTTTCGTTTCCCATCGCCCAGCGGACCAAACCTTTTGGAAAAGTAAAAAAAATCAGACCTGCAGGCGTACATTACGCAAAAGCCCCGAAAACTGCTCGGACCGAAAAAGTGACCCGTAATGCTCCAGAAAACATTAAAAAATATAAGTTTTATAAGCTTAACATATTAATGTGTTTTTCTTCATAGCAGCCCAAGTGCCTCTCCAGTGAAAAAGAAGTAAGTAGCCATGGTAGTCATTTTCTTTATTACCACTTGTTTATAATTTGAAGAAAAGGGCGCCAAGAAAAGGGCGCGCGCGTAATTTGAGTTGGTCCGTACCGTATATATTACATTCCGCATAATTATGCCATTCCGCAGGTCATGCCACATGCCATGCCACAAATCCATTCCGTCTTTTACCCTCACCGATTCATGCTGCGTTTGTTTAACTTTGTGTTTTTCTTTAGTGTTGTTCAACACCAGTAACTATAATTATGTTTAATTTGGGGATATTCTTCGAAACGTCAATAGAGCTTGCTAAGATCTCCAGCCATTACAATTTATGTAATACGTAAGAACTCGTAAAAACTCGTGTAAAGGTGTTGGCAAATGAATACAAAACGATAAAAAAATGCCATGCACCAATTTTGGGTCTGTGAACCGTGCAGGCAGTTACTGTCGACAGATCTAGTGGCGGGCTTTTCTAGATAACCTATCAAAAAGACACCTGTACTAATTGAATTTATTACTTTCGCGGAAAAATTCTAAAGACCTCATTTTTATGCTTTCCAAAAACAAGCTTATACATTCTTTTCCTTTTTTTAACTAATTAAAAACTGTACTAACATAAGCGTTACAATTCAATATAACTTTTATTGCATACTTCGGAAACTGAAAAAGGTAAACAATACAAATATGAGAAGCACAGTTACCTAAGTTAAATTTCTGGATACTTAGGTAGTTGTCGACGGAGTGTTTAGTACATGTCTTGGCAGCGTCGGTCTTCCATCTGCAATGTACTTTTAGCAACCTTTGCCGAAACTGAGTTACAACAGTTTCGAACAACGGGCGTTACCCACCGGAGACCGTAGTCATCCGGGTTGAAACCCAGATTTGATATTGACAATGCAAAGCGCTTACATTACAAAGCAACAATTAAAAAAAAAATGCAATGTCCAAATCAAGTTTAATTAACTCTAACTGCACAACTGACCAGCCTGTAACGTTAATATTTACCTGTAAAATTTCTATTAATGTACACTGTATAGTAGTGGTATTGAATGGGGAATAGCTAAATTTAAAAAATGTCACGGTGAAAAAATGCAAGACATATTTACATCAATGGATAGCCAAGTTTTGGTAATAATTACTGTTACAAATGCAATGTACTATTGCCGTGTAAAAAATATAAAAGGAGTGTTATAATGAGTTGCCCATAGAACTTTTTTTATCTCTTTTAACTTTGGCAGACGTTCCCAAATTTATGCCGGTCTTGTCATGGAAAACTCGCTTTAACAATTCATACACTTGACAGTTTCCTGTAGTTGCTCTTGGAGGATTTCGTGTATGAGTTCGGGTATTTGGTCTAACTTATATATTACACCATTTAGGGCAAAAAAGTAGAAAAACTGCCATGATAGTGCCTCTTTAAATAAAATCTTTCTTCTTTCTGTTAGAAATGCCAATGGTTTTATTTTCAAGCAATATGTTGCCTTTCAGAAAAGCCCGCAAAATGTATTGCATATCTAGCAAGTGCAGGAAATAACATATTTGCAACTGGTTGCAATGGTGATGTAATTTAAAATATGTTTAGATTCTTTTTCCACTACTACTGCTTCTGCTGCCTCTACTATTTTTGCTGCTGCCAGGGGCGTTCCTAGGCATTTTTTTTTTGTAAGCCTTGGTGGAGCATATTAAGGAGAGATACAATATGGGGGCGTTAGCCCAAGGCGCAAAATGCTAGGGGGAGGGGGGTCCGGGGACGTGCCCTCCCGGAAAATTCTGAAAATTCAAGTACTCTGAGATGTAATCTGAATGGCAGGATTCCATATTGAACAAGAAATAATGGAATATTTAACAAAATGCAGCCAGTTGTGGTTGTGGTCAACAACAACAACGTAAATGACCTGACTAGCAACATATTAGTTGCAAACATATCTGAAATCTTACTGGAACTCAAAGAAATTCGAAAGCTAGCCATCTGTTCTTTTTGGCGAATCACGGCTTCTACATCAATGGGTATCTCTCTGTAAGCATGCATAAGGGCGAGTGCTGCGAGTCGCTCTGTTTTCATCTTGGATGAGAAGCGATTCTCTTGTGACAGAAGCCTGTCATTTAGTTCCGAGTTTTGGTCGAGTAATGCTCTTCTTAACACGCCTTTCAACAAGTATTGGTGAGTCGAACAGACGAGTTTTGCGAATCGTTTTAAGACGGAATCCATCAGGAAGTTGAGTAATATTAAGTTGGACAAAAATCGAGTACCGGAATAATTTAAATCATATTGCGTTATTTTTTACCCTTAATAAAAGGTACAAATGTAAGTAATTATTTGTGATAACACGGACAATAATTTCTTATCAGAGCCCGAGAAAATGAATTCTTTTGATAAGATATTCGAAGCAGTAACTCAAAAGTTTGCAATAAGGTGTAAATAATTTTGGTGGAACAATTTCATATCAAAGAGTAAGAAAATGAATTTCAAAGCTCGCAAGCTATAGGAAAAATCTCACATCTTTTAAGCGAATCAGTGGAATTCAGTGGAACTTCGAAATTTGTTTTCGATGTTTGATGTTGTTAGAAAAGATTTCTCTTGATGATATATTTGATGTAGTAACACAAAAGCTTACAATAAGGTGTAAATAATTTTGGTACATAACTTTGTCCAATAAATACTCGAAGTCTTAACGGATTCCGTCTTAATACTTTTTGAAAAATATATATCATACCGTCCGAATCACTTGTAAGCCCGTGCTTATTTGCTTAAAGGCAGGTACGCCCCTGGCTGATGCTGCTACTGTTACTTTTTCTTTTTTATTACAGAATGAAAAAACATGGTACTTAATTAATAACATACTAAAACTAACAACAAACAAACAATTTACATTAATTCCACGCGCAATAACTCTAAATACAAAAACAATTACATTACGTTAACTTCAACCTAAATCCTTACTAACGCAATAATAAAATATAATAATAGTAATAATAATCATGATAACACGATAATAATAATAACAACAACAATAGTGATGAAAATAATGATAAATAGACCCACAGGATGCCGTGTGGAAGTTTGTTTATTATGGTAATTCAAGATGATGTCCCTGTGTTAGGAGCTTATTCCATTTTTTATGATGAAAAGAGAGTTTGTTTCTCTCTTTTGCGATTCGACGCTCCGTTTCGAAAACTGCTTTCACTTTTGCTAGGAACACAGCTTTTGTCGGTAAAGCATTTTTAAGCTTACATCAGTAAATATATTGCTTTGAGATTAAAATAAGATGGTTATATAGAAGATGATCTGCTTGTGGTTCATTGATACCAAGAATAACATCACTTTCACAAATTGTATAGCTTCCAAAGAGAGCTTGAATTGAATGCCAGAACTTTTGAACAAAAGAGCACTGAAAAAACAAATGAGACATATCTTCTTCTGCTGCGGCTATTAGGTCCTATTACGTACTATTTTCGCTGCTACTGCTGTTATTGCTTCGAAAAAATTGTAAAAGCTTAAAACCTGCAAAAAGGCATTGATTGTTTCTTTGCCAATTCCCAGCTATTTCTGTGGAAAGAAGTTGATGAAAATTAATTTACTACAGTACTGATCTTGGATTAGAGCATCTTACAATCGGGTGTCGTAAGTTTCAACAGGTGCCGTTTTCTGTGTAATAAATAGATCCCGATACATGTTTTTAATTCGAGGCGTGAACACAAATGCAACCATCGTATAAACACCCTGAAGAGAAGTAAAGATCACGAAAGGATATGCAAAATAATCTGACCAAAGAATCCTAAGAAATCCAAAGATCCATGCAAATCCCATTAAAGTGGCTAACTTAACAAACAACCAAACGTTTGATTGACTGTTTCGCGAGCTGACAAGGTTCTGCGTTTGCTTCTTGACTTTTTGTATCCAATACACAATGAGAATATAGAGGACAAAATTTAACGCCACCAGAAAAGCGACTGGAGTAACAAAGATAAACAAGTTCATCCTTGGATTGCTAATCCAGCAATATTCCTGGTCACCGTAACCAATAGCAACGCTGCCTGATATGTCGAGATTGAAGCACGTGACAACAAACACAAATGCGGGAAGCCAACCAATTGCAATAAAGCGATTTTTGCAGTTTCTTGCTCTCTGTCTAGAATAACTCGTTCTAGAGAACGTGCGATAAGTGTCAAGTGCGATTATTGACATCCACATGAACGACACTAAATAAAGGTAGTGCAGCAATACAGCGATAGCAGTGCACAGAGTTTCTGTGTGGGTCGCACGGATTCCTAACAGCAGTGATTGTACAAGAAGGAGAGAGAAGGCGAGGTTCATTAGATTCACACCTGGTACAGTACGGAGCTCCTTAAACAGAGAATATGTAAACAGGACAAACAAAAAACAGGGAATTGAGACACAGATACCAATGAAAGAGAGAAGGTCTAACAACTTATGTGACACGTCTTGTTTCGATCTTGTTTTGTAGTGCAAAGAATAGTGAACACAAACATAAGCCGTATCATTGAACATCAAAAAGTCAACACTCTGCCTTGTTTGTTTTCGGTATAAAGAAGCGTTCGGTAAAATAACGTATTCGTGTTCCTTCAGAGCAATGAAGACACCGGAGCAATTTGATAAGGAATGCGACCTCCTACAGACCTGAATGCTGCCCTCAGGAATTAATGAACCATCTTTTACGTTTCTGTCATCGAAGTTTTGAAAGAAATAATAAACTGGAGGAATTACATCACCAGTGTGGTTAATGTAGACCGCTGAGTAGTAATTACTCATGACCGCGTACTCACCTGGCTTGTAGGTCTCTATCTTGTAACACAATGTTGGCTTCCAGGTCGCTTTAGTTGTGGTAAAAGAGTTATTTCCTATTGTTATATTAAAACTGAGAGCTATATCCATGGTAGAATTTAACTCGTCTTCTGAGATAGGCTCAAAAGATGCAAATGTTATATCGATGGAATAAAATGTAACGTTTTTGTATTGAAATTTAATATTTAGAGGAAAAATGTCACTATGAATTAACTCCAATTGTATAGCTTCCTTTAAATAGCTGATTCTGTTCTGAGGTAGAGGAAATAGTGAAGTTACAACTACAACAGCAGTATACCTATTAAAAAATGGAGCCATGGGTGTAAGATCTAAAGCAAAGAACTCTCTGCAATTCCTTGTAACAATGTCATAAACTTTGCCAGGTCTGCAAGAAACCACAACTTGTTGACTTCTGTCTTCCGGTGATACTGACATGGCGATACGAGGAGCGTATCCATGGCCACCTCCGGCGTCATACGTAGGTCCACATTCGAAATGTGAAACATTACTACACAAAGCACAGTGTTGATTGAAGTAGTGGTGACCACTCTCCCAAATGTCTGTTACAATTCCAGGTACGTTAGATGAACACTTTTCTCTCAGAGATGACGATTGAAGTAAACATGAGTCGTTCCCTCTAATTTCGAGGCAATATCGTCGTGGAAACGTTTCGGGAAGTTTCCAATGAAGATAAGAACAGTTAGCATATGTAACGTTAGTGATGTTTGATATTTCAATCGTTACTTTTGTTTCATTACAAAACAGTTCAGCGTCATAAAACTGAGTTTCCTTGGCCGAAATTCCGTGACAAAGTGCACAGAAACGGTTTTTGTAAGTGATTCCTTTGGCGTCCTTCACTGGTACAATGTCCTTAAAGTTAGTCTGTACAGACTCTGAGCAGTTTTCTCTGATGTCGGCGGGCGTGAAGTTTGTAGCTGGACACAAAGAAATCATCCAAACACTTCTGGTTGAGCCGTTTTCACGATGACATTGCCATAAACCGCCTGTGACACGGGATGTGTTGAGTTGCCTTGTCGTGTTTATGCAGGCTTTCGCATAATCTGCGCAACAGTCTTGGAACGTCTCACAATATTTGTCGCAGAAGCAAATCTCATCTTTGCTGGCAGGTCCAGGATCCATTTCAATTGAACAGTTTCGCACTCCCATGCACGAAAGCGCACTTGGACATGTCAAGTTTTTAAGGCCTTGCTGACCAGTGAAAGAACTTGTGTCTCTTGGTTTCCTGTGAGGCTTTGGAAAACTTGTAAACCAATGTCTCAGCTGGTCTAGATCTACAAGGAAAGAAATCTATTTTTTAAAAAAATCTAGAAATCAACAAAGCCTTCCTTATAATAGAGGGGGCAAGTTTCTAAAAACTGTGGTGCTGCGTTGGTGGGAAGTATAGCAAAATAATTTGATTTTATCAACTGGGTTGATAATGTAAATTAGCCACCGCAATGAGAAAGCTGACGTATCGAGCGTTAGCCCTTCGACGGAGCGAATAAATGTTTAATTTTACTTAGTGAAGTATTTTTACCATGCACATTTCTGTTTCATTTTTCTTTTTCTGTAATCACGTAATCTCCAAGAGAGCAATAAAAGAAACACAGCAACATAGAAATGGCATCAAGGGAAACTCGGAAAAAATACCAGTCCCAGATGGGATTTGAACCCACGACCCTCCGTGATCAAGTCGGATGCTCTAACCACTGAGCTACTAGAAACTATGTTGAGCAATGGTCAAATGTGGGTCTTGACTGGAACTGCATCGCGCGATTACTCACTCAAATGATGCATGGATGGCACATATAGACTGAATCGCACAGTCACATTAAAGCATATCAAAGATGCGACCAACCAACCTCTAAGAGAGCTATGAAAGAAATACAGCAACATAGAAATGGCATCAAGGGAAACTCGGAAAAAATGCGAGTCCCAGATGGGATTTGAATCACGTAATCATTTCAAAAATGGTAATAAAGCGTGTGTTGTTGTTGTTGTTGTTGCGGATTGAGTACTCCAGCTTTGTTAGTTACCCAGTCATAAAACTGATCGAAGGAAGTTAATAGTCGGCAAGAATAATATTAGCGACTAGTACATATGCCGTAATTACAGTCTTGAACTTTCTGCAACAACTTGAACCAAAAGTGGTCTCCTTACGATCAGCTGGACACTGCAATTTTACCCCCAAGTCGAACCAATTTCTCGAGCTCCACGAGTTCTTAATGAATTTCCCTTTCCTTGAAAGTTTGTGAAATGAGAATAAAATTGCAAATGTCTGTATTTTATTCTTTTTTTCGTACATATCAATAGAAGGTCTACAGGGGACAGGGCACCAAACTGAAACGAAGTACAGCAAAGAGAAATGTTTGACTCAACAATAGGCATGGTCAGTAAATTTCCGAAAGTCAATATGGATTCCACAAGTGAGACATCATCCTTGCTTTCTTTAATTTCTTCCAATATATATGAGACCATTCTTTTGAAAGAAATTGAAATATAGCAGACGCAGCAATAAAGAGAAAAAGTTTTTTAAAGTTATGAAAAAAACGAATATCCTAATGATTACCCGGGAATGATTATAACGACAGATAGACCTACCCAATGTCTTCCTATGCTGTTGTCTTGCTCGTTTATGATTCTGTTTGTTCTGATCTGCGCGGTATCCATTGAATTCTTGATTTTTTGTAGATAGTTCACGGTCAAGCCGGATTGGCGAAGTTTTGAAGTTTTGGAGCTTTTTTTCTAGTTTAGTTGTACGGATTGCGTTTTCAGGATCTTCTACTTCCCTGTTTAGTTTCTCGTTCGTTGTTGCCATTCCTTCACCAGAAGACCAGCTGTATATTTTTCCATAGAAGATCAACAGGACAAAATAAAGAAATTTAAATCGATCTGGACGGAGGTAATAACCATTCATTCTCAGATTCAAGAATTAAAATCTTCTGCCAAAGATACTGATTTCGGGATTAATTTTCTTTTCACGATAGTTTAGACACCGAAGAGTAGGTCGCTGACTGGCTGAAATTCTTAACGCTATAAGTTATTTCACTCTGTCTAAAAAGAAGAAGAGTTTTTACCATTTTCATGCTAAGAAATAATTAAGAACACAGACAAAAATTAAGCGCATAATTAACGCCAACAGCGGAAACATATTGTATCTGCTATATCACCGTGTATAAAGATAGATAAGAAAAAATTGGCAGAAACTAATGCACAAATTATAGTGCTTAAAATTAAGAAAAGTAAAAAAATTTCTATGTGCAGAAAGTACTTTGTTATTTCTTTGTTCGTGGATTTGTTAGAAGGTATAACTAAGGGCGAAAAATTCCCGCTGTTCTTTGAATGGTTATTTTTTAAGTCTTAGCTTCAACTTAAAAAGGCTATCAAATCAGAGTGATCCCAATAACTATGAACTTTGTTAATTGTTTTCTTCGAAATGCAATAACAAGTACTAGTTTTTAGTCGACTGCTTACTCCATCTGGATGATCGAAATTAAATGCTTCACACAACGTTGTCAACGGTGCAAAGTTTCAACCTGTAACAAACGTTGTCTTCTCATTTTCTTAATTCATGAAAAAAGGCACTGGAAATTCATATATTTCAAAGTAAACACCATTCATTCTAAAATGATAATGATCAGTGTAAGAAACAGCCGGGAGTACGAAAGCTGTTTGATACCCATATGTACGAAATCGCAAGCGTTCCGCCTTTGGTGCCCAATCAAAGGGCCAGCAGTTGCGCCGCTCGTCCCTCTTAGCCAGCTCGGCCTGCGTACAAGGAACAAATGGGACACATGGTTTGATTGGCTAGAATCTAAAGAGGGGAATCCAATCAAATCAACCGTTATAAATCCCTTAGTTGTAGAAGACACCCCAGGGAAAAGGAGTTAGAAGGAAATTTGGATGTGGTTGAAAATTACCTGGACTTACAAGACCAGGATCCATTTTAGTTGTACATTTTCGCACAATAAGTAGGCATATTTGTCGACTGAATACATAAATTTGTTGTCTAACTGAATGGTGCGTAGTGAGCGATAGATAGATGACTTTGCAGACTGTAGACTGTAGACGACGTCTGCGCCAACCTGCATATCATTATCACTGCAAAAAAACTAGCGTTCACAGTACGGAAAAAAACGAAGGAAACGAAGGTTGAATTCACGGGAATCGCGGCATTTTACTAACGTTTTCCCGAATTTTGCGTTCGAAAATCCGACGTTTTCTGTGCGTTTTCGCATCGGTGAATTCCAGTATTCGTTTCATTATTCGGTGGTTTTCCTTCGTGGTAAATGCAGGTAAACAAATCATTTTTCCGGCATTAACCGGTCGGTTAACGTACGGCAAACAGCTTGTTTTCCTTTTGTTCATTGTCATTTTCCGAGTGAACAACAACGTATTCACCGGAGTTAGCGGCTGAAAACATGCATTTTCCGGTAAGATTAACGTGTGTAAATACGGGAAAACGTAATGTTTTCGTGTGTTTACCGTTCGTATAACGCATAGAAGATGTCATGTTTTCTTCTGTTCGCAACCATTTTTCACACGGTTAACGAAATGTTCACAAGAGTTTTTCAGTCGAAAGCATTCATTTTCCAACATTTTTCGGCGATGGTGAATTCGAGCAAATTCGTTGAAACGCATTTTCCGGCGTTTTACCATTTATTACTGTTCGGTTAACCTATGGAAAACGACATGTATTCTGCCATTCACAGCCATTTTGCGCAGTCCAACTTTATGTTCACTGGAGTTAACCAGTCGAAAGCATGCATTTTTCTAGTATTTTCTACAACTGTAGGCATTCATTTTCCCGCGTTCACCACCGCTCGGTTAATCGCTGTTCTTCAAATTCGATCCAATGGATTTCACATCCTGGACTCCATTTAACTGAATGTTCTAAAAGCATTTTGTCCCATTTCCCTCTCCCAGACAGGAAAAGCACTCGTTTAATCATTCTGAACAAGTTTATTGATGCACAGTGATATTAGCGGTACAGCAATGGCAATGTCAAAACACATGCACGTCCCAGGGTTAATAGAGCTGAAGGCGGCAATATAGGGCTCTAAATGAAAGCCCCATTACAGTATTATCACGAGCCCTCTTGCAATTATCGGTTGAAAGAAGTCCTATAAATAAATAACACGTCATTTTAATGCCTTTTATGATTCATTTGGCACTGAAAGAGAAGTTTAAATGCGCTTAAAAAGAAAAATGAAAGCAACTACTCGCGAGCGAGATGGATTTACAGCAAAAATTCCACTTAGACCATATCGTCTCTTTCCAGGCATCTATTGCCATGGGACGTTATTCTACTCGACTCGCCATATATACGAGACACACCGAAAGAGCTTACATAGAGATGATGATAAACCAGACGTCAAAGTGTAACATATGGCGATTAATTGACGATATATTTACGAGCGCTCATTACCATGTATATTCACCACATCAACTCTGCCAGGTGACAGTCTTGTTTATCCTACAGGAGGTATCTATAACACAACTCTTGTTTTGTTCTTGCATTCTATTTTGTAAAGGCACTAGGATACTAATTGTTGTGGGATATTTTTTGTATTTGGTTATATATAATAACTTTAGCTAGAGTATATATTTTTTCATCTCTTCATGTATTACCAAGCTACTCTATATAGCTACTCTAGCTAAGATCCGAGGTGAAATTATGTGTGTACGAAATACACTGGAATCTCGATTCCTCGGGTCTCCAACGGGAACGAAAATTGGTACGAGAAATATGTGCTCGAAAATAGAGGTTTTAAACTGGGCAAGCAAATCCTGGGAAAACGCGATTCTACTCAAAGCACATATACGTGTTATGTATACAACAAGATCTCACACATTTACTGCTTCGACTTTATCATGCAAAATATTATCGTATATTCCACATCGAGACAATGGGAATCTAAACACTATTAAACTGTTTTTTTACGTTTGTTCTTCCGTCGAGTACGAAAATGAATGGATGTTAAGATTATGGAAAATATGTACAATTCATACTTCTAAATATTAACATTTGCATAAGCTTATTCACTATTTAACAATTAGACAACGAGTCCGAGTTTCTATGAGCGAATGGTCAACGAGGCCTAGCCGAGTTGAATATTCGCTCATACAAAACGAGGGCGAGTAGTCTAATTGTTTTAGTAGAAACTCAAAAGGTTTGCTTTCCAAAAGTGACTTTTTTATCTGCTTTTAAGCCAAAAATCAATAAAAATCTTGCCTTCAAAGAACAAAACGCGCACGATTGTTTTCTATCGGTGAATAGAAAACAGTGGGAGAACCAATCAGATTAACGGATTTCCAATAGAACACAGCTGAGTTTCCACTAAAACAAATTAATCCTCATCGGGAAAAAAGTATTTTAGCAATATACTCCTAGTTAAATACGTACTCGTTCCTCCTTTCATTCGCAGTTCACCAGCATGAATCATTCCTTTTTGCATTAATCTTACACGTCTGCGTTATTAAAAAAATAGGCCAAAATATTATTATTCTGCAAACATGATCGTCACTTTTTGCATTTACGGCACACAGATGATAAGTAGACGATAACAGATGTCCGCAATAAGTATACCATTTGCAATATATACGAAAAGTAGAATGGTTAGAAAGTCACGACCAAAACTGAAAATTCGCCAATAACAAAATTGAAAAACCATGGAATGGTTTGGAGTCTCGAAAGAAACTCAGGATAGCCTGTTAGTTAATGTGAGGTAGTTAACCCTTATTTGGTATTCAATAAAACAGTGGCATATTTTTTTAATGATTCAACCAAACTCCATGAAATTTGGACAGAAGATAGAACTTATTGAGTTCGACAGATTGACATGACAAATAAGGTGCCACGCCCACCAGTTGCCATGGCAACCTCAGAAAACTGCGGTTCACTCTCTATTTTATGGCAAACCTTTCTTAGCAAATACATACAATGAAGCAATGAAACTCTGCAAGGACACTTATATGGATGCAAATTGTGCAATGAGTGAAATAGTTTTTGAGTGTCGCCAATTCGAAGTCGCACTTGTTTAAAGTAGCACGTTTCCATAGCAACCAACTGAGTTGCCGTAAAGGGATAAAACTAATTCACTCATTGCACAATACTGCTAAAACTATACATCCTGTGAAAAAATGGTAAAAATCCATTGAAAATTGGCAAAGATATAACTGCCACAAGTGTGTGAATGAGATTTTAAGAAAAATGCATTTAAAATTTAAGACATGAGCTGTGAATGTCGTTCACCGTAATTCCCTTCCATTTTGGCAGTCAAGACGCTTTTTAAGTTTATGATCAACTGAGAACATTAAGTATAACTAAAAAGTTTTTCTCCAGCCAAAGTACATGGCTGGACGGCAAAAAAAAATCAGTTTAGTTTAGTTCTCTTCATGAATACGCTGCTCTTTTGAAGGGGCCACAACTTCAAAAACAGGTTCTGCGAATGTGATCTCCATATGTTCCTCTCTGCTTGTGGATTCTGCAACTGTGATCTCCACATGTTCCTCTCTGCTTGTGGATGGTAACACCTGACTGTCTTTCCTGAACTCAACTTTCTTTCCTTGCTTAACTGTTGTTTCAGGCTTTGAATCAAGGCCAAAGGCCCCTGAAGAGTATGATTCCTCTCCTTTCGACTTCCGCTTTGCACGCAAATTTTTCCTTTGTTTCCTATATTTCAATGAAACTTTTTGTCCTGCACTTTTTATCCTTTTTTTGTCTTGCTCCCTCAAAGCTTTCAGCATGCTTGCACCAGGATTCACTCCAGAAAGATCCATAATGACTGCTTTATTAGCTGCCCCAGTGTTGAACACAGTCACAGTTTCGCAAACAGCTATTCGTACTCTTCGCACACCAACAAAGGTTGTTTTTGAACACTTGGACCACAACTGAGCATTAACACTCTCATTCTGATTTTGAGTGAGTCCCTGGAGGCACCTTGTCAAAAGAGATTCATCAGACAATCTCTCAAAAATGGGATCTAACTCTTTCATGAAAACTTCTGGTAGACGCTTGCTGTTGTCGTAAGTGTTTGTCTTGTTTTGCTTGTCTGCCCAGAATTTACACCAAGTGTTTTTCCCCTTTGGGCAGTGTCTATGCTGCTTTGCCAGAGGCATGCTGGTATCTTCTATCATATGGCACTGAATGGCCTTGATACTCTCTCTCATTCCTTGAAGGTTGCCAGAATTTTCTCGTATAGCATTGCCATAATAGTTCTGAATGCGGTCAATAAGTTTGTCTGTTAGCCGCCCTTTTCCACCAACACCTTTTCCGTCAGCTAGTTTTCTTCCCTTCATGTCTTTTTTATACTTCCGAAGAGCTGTGCCCATTCTCTTTTGGACATGTCCAACACACTCCTCCTTGACTACAGTGTACTTGTCTCCATATTTTGCAGCCATGGCCTCTCGCACGCGGCCAAAACAACTACTGTCACCATCACCCACAAAGGTTGTATACTTCAGGCTGTAGTTCTCTTTACTTCTACCAAACATTTCAACTGCTGCAGAAGCCTCCATGTCCTCAGAGCTAGTGGAATGGTTAATTTGGCAATTTGTATGGCCAGCTTTCCAAGCTTTAAATTCTTCGGTGTCTTTGTCCATATTCTCACGAGCTCGACACTCGTGGCAAATAAGAGACTTTACCTCATAATCAAGAATCTCTCCGGTAGCCACTGAAATCACAAACACCACACCGATCTTTGAGGAATGGCCCCTTTTCTGCCATGTTCCATCAACTGTTACTGCTACCTTGGCCATTGCTTTGCCATTTTCGTCTTCAATTCTATCAGGGTGTCGATCCTTAGTAACTGCAAACAGTCTCCTAGCAGCATCTTGCATTTGAACTTTAGCATGTTCTATAGCAGCCTTTTCAATTTGAATCAAGTGTTCATTGAAAGATTTCTTGGTTACTGGTGGGGGCAGATTCATCCTGGCACAAAAATCTGTTAATCCAGCCTGGCCAAGTTTCTGGGAAGCCAACACTGACCTCCTGTTGACTTCATGTGCTCCTCCACCAACACCTCCAAGTTTCTTGCTGGTTTTCAAGTCAGTCTCATGATTACAAATTGAACATTTCAGAAAAAGACATTCAGCAAGTCCTTCCCTCTGATAATCTCGCTGATAGAGTTTGAGAGTTGATTGGGGTTTGCGACAAGAGCTGCAAATTGCAGCTGTGGCAATACCTTCACTCAACAGAGTAGCATCTTGCAATTTAAACCCGCTTGCAACTTGGTAAACATCTGCTGATGCGACTCTGAGTCCAACGCTTATCGACTTCTTTCGGGTCAGGGTACCTTCTTGCTCTTCAAAACTCGAAAACGAAGAATTTTGAAGTTTTGAGGCGGAAACATTGACTCTCACAGGCAAATCTTTGGTTTCACTGAGGTCACTTTCGTCTCTGGCTTCACCTTCGCCGCCGCCATCTTGATCTGCTGGCGCTTTCTTTGTCAGCTTTGGCCGTTTGTTTGCCCCATTTTGGCCACAAAAACCTTTTCTTTTTCTTCTTCTTACCGATCTAAATTTCCTTTTTCCAGGTTCGACCATCTCATGAAGCACAACAAGTAAAAATATTCGAAAAAACAATCCAAATTCACCACACCACGCTTTTGAGAAAATCACAACTTCGAATCTTCAACAACCGCGCTGCATCATGGTTACTGCAAATGAAAATCTAGACTGGACCCTGTGAAATTTGGCTTTTAAGGACTGTGGAAACGACTTTTAGGGGACTTTTGACCCAACGCGGAGCAGAAAGTCCCATGACAACCAAAATAAACAAAGTGTAAACAAACGGTTGCTATGCATAAATAATTGACCGCTTCCTAATTAATTAGCCGTTTTAGGCGGGATTTTCAAATTTTTCACAAAATAAAAGTGGATTTTAAAAATTGAATAGTTAAGGGTATCAGGGGGGATTGAATAAGTTTTTATGAAATTTTCGAATTTTTTCTTAAAATAAGGGTTAACTACCTCCTTAAGAAAACAGCCAATGTTTGCTTGTTCCCTACGTGATGTCCAAAATATCAGAAAAAAGTTAGATAAATACCCATGTAAGATCACGAAGTGAATAACACGACTTTTCGATGAAATAATTCGGTAATTGTTAATGTTGTCATGAAAGATCAGTACACCATGATGCCATATGCCAGTGTCTTCTGAATTATTAATGAGGCTCTTTTTACTAGATGAAGAGAAAATTGTTCTCATTAAATGTAAGGTAATGTTGGGGGTTTTCTAACTGGTCCAAAAACTGCCTATATTTTACATAGAGTGACAAATATTTCTGAAAAAGGTTCTCAGTAATTGCACATGATTTAAATCGTGTGCATGAGTTTTTGGTCAATCTTTATAGATGCCAGCCGTCCGTAATTTCTTCAAAGCAGAATCTTTTAAAAAAATATATCTAAAGAAAAACCCTCTTAGTTCTATGATAGAACGTATTGCATTTGCATAGTTATCTGATGAATAAGTTTAGATTTGTGCAACCAGAGTATATCGCAAAATTGAAGGTGGCTCTTAATCCACAGTGGCTTGGGAGGAGGGGCGCCACCAAGCCAGGGAAAAGGTACTGGGAACGAGGTTTTTTTTAAAGTAACACCCATATCCTCATTTTGACTTATGAATACCGTATTCATGGTAAAGGGATCCCCCGTGAACTTAAAAGGGAAATTTTAAAGTACAATAAATTGTAAGTTTTAAGCTGAACTCTTTTACGTGTTTCTTCTAAAGCGATTTTTCTATGAGTGTTTCAAATCGACTGCTGTTCCCTATCAATCTCTCCGTTGTATAATCATTTTCTTGTTGTTGTCGTTGCAGGGTATCGTGCATATAGTTTTAATGTTGTGGCATTATGGAAATAATGTTGAGGATTTCTGCATTTATGATTTTATTGGTGAGTTCAAAATTGCTATTGAATAAAAATTTGTCTGAATCCACACAAAGGGGCAAAATTCATATCGTTTGTCTCAAACCTAGTGAAATTTACAGCGACATAACTTTCACCCGGCGTTAATTATTTATGATCTTTAGACCTGCAAGTTTGAAGACGCGTCTGGAGAATTTATCAACGGTACGTTGCTAGAGAAAGTTCATCTTGTTAAATTTTGTCTCCATTTTTGTTCACTGAGTTTAAGAGTTTTCAAATTCTTGAAAGGTAGCCAAAGGAGAAAGTAAGGCGACAGAGAGGGGCGATGAGGGCATTGGCTTGGATATTCTAATTCCACAACAACGTTAACTATAGATTGGTTCTGGAGTTGAAGTCTGTTTCCCGCTACGCCCCCCCCCCCCCCCCTCCCCTACCAAGTACCATTTCCCTTGCTTTTGGACTTACTTGCTATCACCAGGTCCGCCATTCTCTGACAAGCGAAATTTTGTTTTCCTTCATAGCATCATATCGAGATCCAGTCTTCCTTTCCAAGTCCAGTCCAAAATTATCTTTAGTGAAATTGACGTATCCCAAAGTCTGGACTGCGAGTTCCCCTCTATTTCTCCTTTTTTTTTCGTTTGGTGACCATCTTGACTTGAGATAACTAACCATCACGTCCTTTTGTGGCAATTCATATCCACCTTAAAAATTTAGCGGTGAGCAGTAAGCATACTTGAGTGTAGGTGTACGGCTATCGGTGATATGGGTGACTCACGTTCATTGTAGGTCGTGTATCATTTCATAATTCCTCTACAAGTGTTTTACATAAGCAGTGCTTCTGTAAAGACTGGAAACTAAATAGTGTAAAAAATAAGTGATTGAAACTAGTGTAAAGCGTGCATGCGCAGTGGCTCGGGTAGCCGAGCACATGGCGGACCGATAGTGTCATTTGTAGTCGTGTTGTTTAAAACAAGTAAAACTCGTTTATATTCGTTACACTTTTTTATAGCATTGGCCATTTGCACCACTCGGTTACTTGGTAGATGACAAACCCATACCGCAGAATCATTGCAAAATTGAAAGAATGTTCCAAAACAAAGAACTACGAATTAAGAATGTAACCAACCTTCCGTTGGTGTTATTTAATATAGAGATCAGATTCATCAAAAGGATGTCACACAAGCAGTACCTGAGATAATTAGCATACAGGAACTTGAAACATTTAAGTAGGAAAATTAGCGACAGTAGACCAACATGACGTTTCGACGACTTCATTGTAGAATGTGAAGAAATTAACATAAAAGGCAAATATATCCGAAATATAATTTTGCTTCTTAAATGTTTATCTAAATCTATTATTATCAGAAACTCTAAACCCATAATTAATGGAGGCCTTAAAGCCTCCAGAGAATTATACTTTTTTAAACAGTTCTATTCATTCTGTAATGCTAACCAGAAATATGTTTTGTAACTTTTGCAGAGTCCGATATTCTTGACCACTGGTTTATGAATGGCAGTGATCTGAACATTAGGTCGGTTAATTTTGACATCAACTGATACCAACCTGTGTTATTTTAAAAAAGGCTGTCTCAATAGGCCAGTTTAAAGATAAATGTCTCATATTAATCTGTGCGTGGTTTTTACTGTAAGACACTAAGTTTTTTCTTTCGATTTATGGCGCGAGGGCAAGAAACGAGGAGGTATAAAACGATGTTTGAAAGATGACCATGACCTAAAGCTCACAGGTCGCACTTAGCAGTTTACTACGGTAAAAACCCTTAACTATGGTATGAAAAAGGTAAACACAGTTTACCATGGTAAAATGCATTAACACATCCCAGATGTTTCCTTGTTACAAAAATGCTACTCAAATGTCAAGTTGATGACAGGCAGGAATTTTTCGATTTCCTTCGTGTGAGTCTTAACACAACAACTTTTAAAATTTTTCGTGACTGCGCCATGGATCGTGAACGTGTTGTAGCTTCGATTGTGGCTCTTTTAATTCTTATCATTGCAATCCGTAAAGCTCAGAGATTTAGATTCCTGGCTCTTTACTTTCTATTTGAAAGGAAGCAACGTGATCTCACCAATGCTCTTTTCACGACCAGAATTAAGAGATTACAAGAGCGAAGAAGAAGGAGAGGAGCTTTAGCAAGACGGGGGCGAATGGCGTGGGTATATCCAAGACCGCAAGGATGGTTTGAAGAAATGTATAGAAATCCGGTCATGTTTTCGTTATGGAAAAACGACTTTAGAGTTTCTAAGGAGACATTTGACTACATTTGTCAACTGGTCGGGCCATACCTTTCAAGGCAAAACACACGTTTAAGAAAAGCTGTTCCTTTAAACAAACGCTTTGGTATTGCTTTGTGGAGACTGGGAACCGGAAACTCGTACAGAACCACTGGAATAACATTTGGACAAGGAAAATCTACCGTAATTAGAATATGCGAGGATTTTATGGAAACATTAATTCGTCACAAAAATGAATTTATCAAATTCCCAGAAGATACCAGAGATGTCGCACAGGCTATAAGGAAAATGGAAGATATTGCTGGCTTTCCGAATGCAGTTGGAGCAATAGACGGTTCCCACATTTCAATTAAAGCACCTCACGTTAACCATGAGGATTACTTTAACAGGAAGCAAAACTACTCCATTAACCTTCAAGGTGTAGTCGATGCTGATGGAAAGTTTATTGATGCTAGCACTGGATGGCCTGGGAGTATTCATGATGCACGAGTTTTGCGATTAAGCACACTGTACAGGAGAGCTGAAAATGATGTCATTCTAACTGAACCAGTAAGACATATCAATGGTGTATCTTTGCGACCCCTACTGATTGGCGACTCTGCCTACCCTTTGCTACCTTGGCTTGTAGGCCCCTATCCTCATTCTAGAAACCTAAATCGCGACCAATGCAAGTTTAATAAGATCTTAAACAAGACGAGAGTAATCGTCGAAAGAGCATTCGGCAAACTAAAATGTCGATGGCGCTGTTTGCTCAAGCCATTAGAAGAGAACATTCCTAAAGTTCCGTTCACAATAATTACCTGCTGCATTTTGCACAACATTTGCATTTTGCGTGGCGATGAGCTAGATGATAGCGATTATTCAAGCGATGATGACGATGATGAAGACGATGATAATCTACCTGCTGCCTTTGGACAGGGGCGAATCATTCGGCAAGCAATTACTGCTTTTCTTGCTTCTTGAATATGAACACTTTCAACATTGAACTTTTTTAATGCTGTATATTTATTACTATCTATCTAAGCATGGAGTAAAGGCATTCCTGGATTATAAAGGAAACATCATCTTAAAGTTAACTGTAAAAGTAATACTGATGCGCAACTTATTAAAAGCAAAATTCAAAGCTTGATTATAAACAGCTTTACAAAATTTTAACGTTTGAAAAACACCAACAAAATCATCCTAGTGTTAAACTTGGCGGGATTTTTTTGTTCAGTCCTAGCTGGCTCACACCTGCAACGAGTAACAATTTACTTCTTTCTTAAACTGGAACCGAAAAATTGAAACTGAACTACCACCACGAACAAAAACGTTTACAGTTTTTTCACTTCTTTAAGATTTCGCCAAGTTCACGAATTGCACCAAGAACTAACTCTTGGGTGCGGTTATCTGACTCCCTCAAGTAATCAAATAACTGTTTTTTTTCTTCATCGTTCTTCTTCAAGGCCTCAGTTTGCGCTTTAATAAGCTCCTTGTACACATCATCATCGTCTTGCTCTTCATCTAATTTCGCTTTCTTCCCGCGTTGTCGTGACTGTTTGGATTTACTCTTGTCTTTGGTAGATGACTGTCCCCCGCCCTTTTTCTTGAAAAATAGCCTTTACGACTTTTCTAACTCCTCGTCACTTTTGTCATCCTGGTCATCAGCAGATTTAGTTCTCTTGCCTTTACGCTGCCCTGGACCCTTTTCCTTCTTCCTTAAATTCTTGGACCTAGGCAGGGTAGATAACAGGCTCGCCGATTCCTCGCCAAGGTCGGAGTCTTCGCTACTTTCGTCTGCTTCGACTGATAGGGCAGTAGCGCTACTTCCTGAGCCACCGATGGAGGATTTTGGACTGGGAACAGGAGTGGACGTGACTGTGAAGTTCCCGTCTCCACCACGTACTTCGGGTTCACGGAATCCCTTGTACTCCAAATCTGATCCAGATCGTCAAACTGAGGGAAAGACTTGGTGTCCTCACTGCCCTCTCCAGTCATTTTACTTTTGTCCTTCACAGCTTTGTACTTTTTATTGAGATTGTTAATCTTATCACGGCAATTCTTTCAGCAACAAGCCTTTCCGCGATTCGTTCCCACATTGGTTCAAGACTCCTTCTACTGTCTCTTGCCTGCCATTCCTCGCCATAGATGGCGATGAGAAGCTTCACTTCTCCGTCAGTCCAGCGATTGCGTGACTGCTCCGCGCCGCTAGATTTTGACAATTTACTGGAGTCCGCTTTTTGTCCCGCGGTAGACAAGCTTTCTCTCGGCAAAATACCGTACTGGTTGGGGGGTTCAAACATCATTGGCGTAGCCACCGCGTTCATGGGATATTGATGCACATATCCGAAATTGGGTTCTGGGAAATGCCCGGTTTCTCTCCCAAACAGATACGGTCCCTGAGGCCTTTGATCCATCTCGTCCTGATAGCCACCGGGGGGAATAATAAAACTGCGAGATGGGGGAACTCTAAAATACAAGTGAAATGACATATCAGATTTTAAAACACGCTTTAAGCGAAAGAATCATTCGTGTTTTGTCATAGCTTAAATGCGGGAAATCGCTGTTCTTTAATTAGCGTTCATCGATTTCTGAATGAACCGGATTCATTCTTATTCCTCACGAAAGTATGATTGTACTACACTGAAATAATAAAACGAAAATTACTCACCGAGAATTGCGTGAAAAGTTGTCGGACATGGTAAAGAACGTTCCAAAGTCGCAAAAATCCACTGAACAGACTGAGAGTCGAACAGTTGTGCGTGAGGGAGATCGAAAGCACATGTATAAAAGTGCACGCACGCAAATTCAGCGAAGTCAAGAAATACTTCTCAAAATTAATGACAAGATGTCACCTAAAAAAACAAAGTTTAGATAAAAGCGCGATAAACCATGCCTTTTCAGGTGGTTTTACTATAGTAAACTTTGCTTTCATCCTTCCGCCGTTGCTAACGCAACAGACTAGACTTGCGTTTACCATAGTAAAGTCAGAAAAGTCGGTCACATTGAAAAACCTGTTTACCATGGTAAACTTTCCTTTACTATAGAAAAAATGCTCAAGTGTGACCTCAACCAGTATGGACCGGGATGGGGTTACTAATATGTTTAAATCCTATCTCTTCCTCTGGACAAAAGATAGCATTTCAGGTAAAAAGAGGATATTATAGAAAAAGAGGGGGTAAGTTTCAAAAGAAACTGTGGTGCTGCGTCGGTGGGAAGTATAACAATATAATTTGGTTTTATCAACTGGGTTGATAATGTGAATTGGCCACCGTAAAGAGATTCAAGAGCTGACGTTTCGAGCGTTAGCCCTTCGTCGGAGCGAATCAAGGAATTGTGAGTCGTGTGTTGTTTATATACAGAAAGATGGAGCTTCGCTATTGGTTAGTGCCTGGTAACGTGAAAACAACGGAATAAATTAGTTGAATGAAAAGCGTTCGTTGATACCGTGAGGATTAAGAGTGCCGATTTGAAAAATAAATTTTTGTTCTGGAGTTTTGCGACTTTCCGTGCTTCCTTGGTGAAGGGAAAGGCCGCAGACTGCCATATGCTGCTTAGAATGATTTGGGAGATTGAAGTGTCTCGCGACCGGTTTCGATGCATTTTTGTCGTCTTTCTCTACGTCCCGAAGGTGTTCTCGGAAACGGTCGCCTAGTCGTCTCCCTGTTTCGCCGATGTATAACTTTTTGCAAAGAGTGCAAGTTATGCAGTAGATGACATTGGCTGAGGTACAGGTGAAATGATCAGTGATCTTGATAGATCGCTTGGGTCCCGATATTTTGTCGACGTTGTGAATGAAAGGGCATGTTTTGCATCGTGCGCGAGTGCATTTAAAAGTTCCGGGTTGATCACTTGTTTGGAATGCACTTCCGACTAAAAGTTACCTATGTTTTTGTCGCGTTTGAATGAAATTAAAGGAGGTTGCTAAAAGATTCTACCAGTGTCGGGGTCATTCTGAAGTAATTTAAAGTTTTTGAGAATGATGGATTTTACTGCGTGGTTGTGAGGGTGAATGGAATTCTATCGTTGTTTTCTCTCTGTGACGTTTGCAGTGCTGGCTGCCGATCAATTTGTTGGGCGCGATGATTGCCCGCTTCAACAACAGAAGCAGGATAGCCGCGTTTGTCGAAGAAATTGCACATTTCCTCTGATTTTGAGGAAAAATCAGAGTCGTCACTACAAAGACGGCGAAGTCTAAGAAACTGAGAATAAGGAATGGAATTCTTGACATGTGATGGATACCAACTATGAGAATCTGTGGGTTTGTAGTGCACACTGGTGCATAAACCGTTGCCTTCGATAGAAACTTTGATATCCAGGAATGCTAAGGAAGTATCGGAAATTTCCCAGGTATATTTAACGAAACGGTTATAGCGGTTATAAATTGATTAAGATCCTCTCTGGTAGAAGAGGTAGCGCCGATACAGTCGTCAATGTAGCGACGATAGAGTTCAGGTTTTGGGCCGTTGTATTGATTGAAAAATTTGTGTTCAATGTAGCCTACGAAAAGATTGGCGTAGCTGGGTCCCATTTTGGTACCCATGGCCACGCCATTGATTTGTTTGTAATAATTGTCCGCGAATGAAACAGTTGAGTGTTAACACTAACTCAGCCAGGCGGAGTAGTGTTTCCGAGCTTGGTTCCTTAACAGTTCGTAAATCAAAA
>OX393563.1:13707966-13715466 GCA_947652115.1 Blastomussa wellsi
AATCACTTTGCTAGATTGAATTAGCTTATCAAGCTCAACGAATCGTTCCCTTTCAATGCTGTGAAAAACAGTCGAACTATTGGGTTAATTTCTTGGTTCGGATGCGTTCGACTGATTGCGTCAGATAGTTTAATTTGCAAGAGATTGTCTGCTGTATCCCTTTAAAGTGCTACTGCGATTAAAAATGTTGTTCTTGTTCTCTTTCGTTCCCGATTTTATATTTGGCGAAAATGCACCATGCCAATTGTTTCGCCTCTACTTCAGTTCAAAATAAGTCCGTTTTTCTGAACAACGATTTCTTGTTTATTGGCAAGTGAAGATAACACCCTTTGTGACGTTCATTCCAGAGACCAATGACGTTTGAGATAAGATTGAGGTTATTGTGAACAAAACCAAGGCAGGGTGACTTTTGGGAAGGTTTAGACACAGGCGACCAAAGCATATACTATAAGAGTTTGTATGAGAATTTTTACGGATTTATTGTTTTTAATAATTTAGCTGAAAATATCTCCTTTTTCCCTTTGAAAATCTGCAATAAAGTTTAAAACCTTACCTGGAGTCCATTTGTAGCCTTTCTAGAGCACTTGAAAGCCATTAGCGCGATCTTCATTCCACCAGTCTTTTCACATACTAAAAGAGAGACAAGGTAGAAAGCAAATTTTGAAAATCTGCCGAGACCAGTTCAAAAACGCTCACTAAAAGTAGCTTTAAGCCACACATGCCTCGATACTTCTTCCTGAAGTCCCAAAAGCGATGAATATCCAATCTTTCTATGTAATTTAAAAGCAAAATGGTTGAATTTTGGAGCCAAGAACTTCCTTCGAACTCACAACTCCGGCCACGAATCGGCGGCCGCCATTTATCCGTGAGGAGAGAATAACGACATTTGCTAACGGTCAAAAACCTTGGCCGATGACTAAATCCCTACCATCTGGGGGAGACTGCGGGAAAGCTCTATTCACCACTATTCGACACCACTTCCATTGCCTTAAGTGAGTTTTGTAACCACGGGAAAACCTTTCACGTCAGCAACCAATTCAGTCCGGCGTGTCTTTTAAAATTAAGACGGTAATTTTAAAGGTTGGGTGTCCAGCATGCCATGACAACCTGTAAACGTAAAAAATACAGTATTTGAGAGAACATGCTGAAAGATTCTGAGAAGTAACAAACATGTCAAAAAGCCCATTGTAACTGATGTTTATCCGTAGGCTTTCCGCAAATCTCTTTAGCAGTGGTGGACAAAAACAATGTTACGGTCACCTGGAAAACTCCTTTTGACGGAGAATGTCCCGTTACAAGATACACAGTGTACTACAGAGAGATAGAACGGATGCTTAGGAATAGCTGGAGAGCAATCATTGTTCCAAAGCATCAACTTAATACTACTCTTCAACTCCAGTGCCGCAAATACTACGAAATAGCAATAACAGCATGGAGCTCAAATGGAGAAACACCCCGTAAAAAAAGCAGAGTGGAGAGGGTCTTTACCTTGGGAGGTAATAAGTTGAGTTTGGACTCATAACTGCCATTATTTGTTATAAAACCAAATTGATTGCAAGGCTGGTACTACGGCAAAAGGGCAAAATGTATTGGCCAATATTTCAACAAGCAGAGCTAGTCTTGCTAAATTAGTTCCTGTGACACTTTATATTACTTACATTACTCTATCAGTAAAGATCAATTGAATTAATTTGAAATGCTTATATAACGCATTCTCTGGCAGACCGTAGTCCATAGTTTCCACTGCTTGTTGTCTAATGATTAAAAAGTTTGAAATCTGGACCCGATGTTTTGCTTTTATAAAGACAGTCATGCCTATAAGGCAAGTTCAGATCATACTTTTTTTTCGCAGATGCACCACCACCTATTATAATCGGTTCAATAAAAAATGTTAGTGATTGCAAGGTGAACCTCACATGGAGTCCTCCGAACGGAAATGGATACCCTCTTAAGAAGTATACCATACACTTCAAAGAGTTACAACAAAGAGAAAAAGAAACCACCCAGTGGCATGAAACCAGTGAAACTAACGTTTTCAAGACCTTCATTGTTCTTTCACTCAAGTGCGGGAGGCGATACGAGCTCACGGTGACCGCTTCCAATCAAGCGGGAGAAAGTAACAAGCCCCATCCTTGGTGTATAATTACAGCAGGTATTTAACTAGTGCTCTTAATATTTTTAACACTTATGACCGATTGTTTCCGGGGAATCTCAATGTTTCGCTAGGCGGAGTGATTTGAAAATTTGTCACGAGGAAAGTAACAGAAAACAATATTTTGTATTATTCAAAGGTCGCTTTAAAAAGTGTCCCAACTAATTTTGTCCTTCATTGTGGGTTTTTTGCTTGCTTGCGTGTTCGTTTCCTCCCTTCGTTACCGCTACTATCTCAAGTATCAATAAGGCACCGTGTAATATACAAATCTTTAGTCGAGACACTGCGAACTTGCTCTTCAGATAGCAGCACCAAGACGCAAAGAAACAACCACAACAGCAACAATAATAGTGGTAACAAGACTGAGGCCATTGTGTCTGGTGTAGTAACTTGCGGCAGTATCGTTGTACCCCTAACGATTTTGGTGATCCTCATGCTAAGGAGGCGGAAGAAAAGAAAGAAGCAAACGAGTAGAAGGTAAGGAATGCGTTTTCGCATGTTTCAATCGTGTATGTTTGCCAAGAAACAAAGCCGTTTAGACATTTAGGAATTTGTTTCAATGACATCATTTATTCACCAAGCTAAAAATTTACCATCTTTCACATCTATCACAATCACGTTCCTTTCGACATTTCAGAAAATTTTCACCCGTTCCCTCCATTCTCATGTCAGATATGAACCGAATATCAACCCGTGAGGTATTTGAAGTCCAAGTGAAGTCCAAAAAAGATAACTTCTAATGTTTGTTGGATTGAAATTTGGAAAGATATCTAGGACAGTACTATTGTTCTCGAAAATGTAAAATATGGATGTAAAAAAATTGATCGTAGTAGCACTTTAAATAGGTCGCGCTAGTGATCAGGTTGATTCCAGCCAAAAGGAACACTCGCCCAAGGAGAAATGATCTTTAGGAAGAGATATCTATGTCGTTTTTGCTGTTGGAATCCTTATTATAATTGTAAGATTTTCTTAAAGGGGTAAAAACATCACTTAATTTGAGTTGATGTTTTCTGCATATTTGGGTCACTTTTCTCTCGCTCTGCTAATGAAACCTCCCGTTCTCTTTTGAATTTTATGTATCCTCTTTTAAGGAAATAATTCATTTTATTTCTTAGCCTTGGGATTTATTAGCCATGGAATATCCCCCATCTAGTTCTTTATTCTTAACTTAATTATGAGAACAAATAAAATAAATAATAAATAATAATATAATAATAATAAAAACTGTTGTGAATTTTTCAGATCAAAGTACGAAATTGTTGTCCTTCTGCATCGGGAGGTCCCTCCGCAGAGGGTGACGTTTATGGAGGAGCTTGGTCGTGGGGCATATGGCAAAGTGTACAAAGGTGTTCTGACAGAGCGTACTAGCCTTGAGGTGTTTTGTAAGCCCAAGGAGGAGAGAGTGGAAATTAATGAAGGCAGAGTTGTTGCTGTCAAGACTCCATTAGGTACCAAGTATTAGCGGACGAACAATCCATAGTTTTAGGCTGCGTTCCAGAATTTGTTGGGATATTTCATTTCGTTGAAGAATGTTTTCAATTTCTATGCCTCATTACGCATTTTTTCTCCTGTATATGTCATGCCTTCTGCGTGCTCGGATTTCAAGGCCCACATCTTGATGTTACGCTTTAGGTATAAAAGGCAAATAAAAGGCAAATAATTTCATTCATTTCCTAACATTTGAATATTTTTTTGTTTCTACTGTTTAGAAAGGAGTAGCGAGGAAGGCAGAAATCAGCTTCTACAAGAAATCGAGTTCATGAAGCAAATTGGATCTCACAGGAATGTCCTCAGTATGCTCGGTTACTGGGTTAAGTCTGAACCCATCATGTTAATCTTGGAATATGTTCCACACGGGGATCTTCTTCAGTGGCTTAGAAACAAAAGGCAACAGGTAGGCTGAACGCATTTGGTCTGCCTTGGTAATAAAACAACTTTGAGTTTCTCATCCAATGTTATACTTTCACAAACGAGAAAATGGTTAGCAGTAGACAGGCCTATGGACGTTTAGTAAGGAACGTTCTAAGGGAGTCGAGTGAATGTAATTAGTTTTCTCTCCTAGCTTAAGGAAAGGTTTCTTCTTGCCATTTCATTTAACAAATGAGTCCATGAAATGGCAGCCTAGATAGGCCTATGGATATTTAGCGCGAAAAGTTCCAAGTGAATTAAGTGATTGTAGCTGTTTTTTTTCTCTCTTGGCTTTTTTAATGCATTAATACCCGTTGACAGTTTACTGACAATGGCAGACCATACAGTACCCCCAGCTTAATTCATTTTAATCCTTTGAAGCTTGGTAAGGAGAGTAACTTGGCAACATTTTTCAGCAGGCAATAAATTCTATTGTTACCATTTGAAAACAACGATGTGCGTTTCATTAATTTTGCGACAAGGAAACCATTTCATTTTTTTTTACAAAACTCTTCTATCCTATTATAAGAAACATTGTTTCACTAGGTGATCTCATATAAAAGTACGCCTGTTTTTTCCTGTACCTAGAAAACCAATGGCCTTAGGTGGCTTTGTTAGCCAATGCATAATTCGAAGCATTTCTTGTCAAATTCAGATCAAGCTCAAGAACAAGATTGACTGGAATGTTTTCGGAGAATTACCTTCTGGTACAAATGAACGTGGCGACAAGTCTTCCATCTCAGACAAAGAAGGAATCGAAGATGAACAGTTAGACGATTGTGAGAGTGGAGGCTGGTGCATTAAAGAGGAAGCAAGCTTGAATGAAGGAGAATTCGGGTTATCTACCTCAGCTGAAACAGAGCCACTGATGGATGTGAAAAACGATTGTCTCGAAAACAAGGACAAATTGACAGAAAGAAAAGAAAATGCGAACTTAATCATTGATGGTGAAAAAAGGAATCGATCTATTACCGAACGATCCATGGACAATTTAACTCAGAAAACAACTTCAGAAGACGAAAGAAAAGCACTTATAGACGACACCATATCTGCGCGAGGTGGAACTAGTGAAAAGCATTGCATTCCAGTTGATAACTTGGATATCACCCTGCACACAAGAAAGATATCGGGTCCATCTGCGTCCGCCGATAACTTGACTGAAAGCATGACCATCTCCAAAAGTGATCAGGGTGAGGACGAAGATCTTTCAGCCAACAATCTTTTTGGTTTTGCGTGGCAAGTTGCACAGGGAATGGTGAGTTTGGGGGAAGGGAAAAGTCAGGAAAGTAAAGTTCGGAGACAACTTTGTGGAAAATTTTGAAATATTCATTATCTATATCCATTGATCCAATATATCGTGCAGTCCCAAAATACCTCCCCTGAAATCCCCCAACCAAACCTCACACCCAGGAATAAATTGCATGGATGCTACATTATCGGTGCCCGGGGTTGAAGATGACCCTTTCACAAAGAGATGAATTGAGTACGCCAAGCTAGAAGTCTGTATCTTTGGTCAAACTAATTGCCTTTTGTTTGCCATAGAATTACTTGGCCAGCAAAAAATTTGTTCATCGGGATCTGGCAGCTCGCAATGTTCTTCTTGGTGAGGACAGAGCTGTGAAGATTGCTGATTTTGGTCTGCTACGCCACACTTATGGTGAAGTATATGAGGTAAAGCATACGAAAAAGTTGCCAATCAAATGGACAGCACCTGAGGCTTTAGAAAACAGCATATACACTACAAAAAGTGATGTGTAAGTTTGCTAAATTCAAGCAGTTTCTATATTCCGACAGGCGACTATATGCACAACGTGTAATTGAATTCATTTATACTTCTTTAAGACTGTTTAATTTCCTTATGCTTTACAGGTGGTCTTTCGGTGTCTTTCTATGGGAACTGGCAACAGTAGGTAAAGGAATGGAATAACGTACTGTTATTCATCAACCAGTTGATTTATTCCATTTTGTTGTTTCTTCCTCTTGGATCGGACCATGTATGAAAAGGTTCTTTTTACAACATGATATATAGGCGACACACCTTACCCTGGAATTAACAACAATGAGTTGTTTAAACTTCTGAAGGGAGGATACCGCTTGGACAAACCAGGCACTTGTTCTGAAGAACTGTAAGTAGTCAAATCAACGAGTCAATAATTCTCTTATGCCCTTCCAGGACTTGAGCTTTTGAAATTCCATGACTTTCCATGACCTTTTCCAAGACTTCTCTAAGTTTTCCACGACCTAAATTAGACAATTTTAGCCATTTTCTAGGAAACCGTCTTTCATTTTGGGTACGTTTTACCACTTTCTTCACTATAAAACCTCATTTATTTTTTACCTATTTTCATTAACATAATTTTCCATGACTTTCCATGATCCACGCCAAAATTTCATGACTTTCTAGGCCTGGATAATGACATTCTAAAATTCCATGACTTTCCAGTTTTTACACGACTCGTACGAACCCTGCCCTCGCACATATAAGGGAGGGGGGCCTCTGGGAGCGTTTCTATTGACCTGTGATCACTGGGCTCTGTTCATCACATTGTTTTGCGAACAGTACCAAGTAGTAGATATGACTCGTAAATGTTGTATCGAGGCCTGTCAATTGTTGACCTTTGTGTCGTCCAATTATTTTTCAAATCTGATCGGTCATCCTTATGTTATTTCTTAATAATTTAAAACCTAAGAGAATGATCAATTGACTAATTAACTGCTGCAATTGGATACTTTGTATACGATAACAAGACAGGGCACTAGGTTCGTTTCATGGAGCAAAGAAATTTTTATCATAACTGAAGAAATTTTCGCGCGCTCACTGGCTAATACTATCGTCTCGTGGCGCCCACACATTTTTGACAATGTGATGACGAACAAAATAATCGTTTCTAATCGTTTAATAAATCAATATCCCCTCGGCCTTAAAAAGTTGATAAACTAAACCAACCAAAAACGATTCCTTTCCAATTGAACTCGACATCTACACGGTGTTTTACTTGTTTGTTAAAAAAGGCCCCCCCCCCCCCGGGGAGGGGGGCGCTTACAGTCACCACAGGATCTTCCTTGGCTACGCCCTTCACCCGGCCTTCCAAACTAAAACGGTCAATTTCAGAAGAACACAACCCAACCCAAAAGTGAGTGTTCAAATCGGGCCCAGTTTGTGCGGACAAAAAATCAAGAATCTTGCTTTGTTTACTCCCTTAATTTACACTCTCGTCATCCATATAGATGCTGACACGCATAATGGAATGCCTCGGCGACATGGAGCAGAGACAAAATCACAACAACGTGTTTCAAGTCAGATCTGCCGAAACGCACGTACCAGCCCACACGAGGAAATGGTCTCTGCAACTTGTACCTATTGAATACACGATGTGGGCTTGTCCTTGCTGTATGCGCCAGCAGAATGCAGCTTGTCTCTGCTGTACGCCCCTGTAGCA